>JAWNZC010000368.1:1545000-1585000 GCA_035771165.1 Paragorgia papillata | reverse complement strand
AAAAGCGTATTACATGTAAATTCGTTTGCGTGAAAGTCATCTACCTTCGTTTCATGCGTCAACATGGTCTAACGATAAAAAATCCAACCCTAACAGCAACTATGGCGGTACACGTAAGTCACAATTTGCACATTACTGAGACGCGATCATGATATATGCCATCATCACAACAACATTGTATCCCGTGGCGTCTATTTTTTGGCGTGCTTTTTGTTTGAATGACCAAACGAACGTTAAATGTATGGGCATCAGCAATGATTCCACAGCAGATTTTTCGTGATTTGTTGTAAATCGTTCGCCATGCGCTTTCTTGTTTGTCGCCGACTTTCGCTTGCTATACAACTGCACAACATTCGTATAAATAACCTGTTCAAACACGGCAAGACATATTAATCATAATTGTCGCGTTTAAAAATCTACAAATATTTTCTCTACTATAGCTGTAGCTGCTATTTCTTTTATGTTTAATCGTTCTGGGTCTCGAGAATTACTTTTACAGCACTCTAAGCCATCTTTTAACCACTCTTATTGTACGGTGTTCTCAGTGTCCGAAATTTATACTAAAACAATTAGACAACTCGTTGTCTAATTGTTAATTATTATATGGCACGGATTACTTCCGGTAAAATCACGCGCTGTGATTGGTTGCTGACGGGGCGAGATTTCTCCGTAATGCCCACGGGCATTATGAAAATTGTTAATGCCCTACGATTGGAAACAAACAAAAAATCCTAATAAGAAACTTTTATTGCCGAAAAGCGGCGAAAATAGATGAAATAGACGACGATGAACATTATAAAAGTAAATTCTAGTATCCAGACGAGAAAGAAACAGAAGAAAATAACGCTAGTTCGGTGTTTTGACGAAGTTAAAGGAAGCGAAGACCAAGAAATACAAGATTGATTTTGAAATAAAAAGTGCCATATAATAAACTACTTAATAACTTCGACCGTTCGGTCTTTGCGGTAAAATATTAAACCTTCGGTCTTGAGCGTATTAACCTCGCTATCGCTCGGTCAATACAGCAAGACCTCGGTTTAATATTTTACCGTAAAGACCTCACTCTCGGTTATTAAGTAGTTAATTTACTTAATTATATGGCCTTGCTGAAATAATTATTATTTAACTTAAAACTATCAGAGACATGAAAACGCTACTGCAAAACTCGCAACGTTTTGTTTAACAGATATTTTTTTTTTTTTATTTAGAACAAAAAAAACCCAGAAAAACAAAGATAATTTGTTTAGCTTCTTTAGTTCTTCGTTAATTAATCAAAGTGCATTTGTAATTGGGTTCTTTATCTCAGATAAACTAAGTTTTAGGAACCAATCAGATTGCAGGATTTCCGTATTCGGACCTCTCAGCGCCACTGCCATATAATAAACCTTTTTACTTCATTACCAACAAAAGCAGAATCATTTTCCCAAACTGAGATTCGGTATAGCGGTAAAAGAACGTTCTTTTAAGCCCGTTTTCCACTAGGCGACTTTTTTCGCGCGAAGCGATTATTCGCCAGAAAAAGTAGGATCTGTTTCTACTTTTTCGCGGCGAATTTTGTCGCTAACCAATCACGTTGCTGAATATATTTTTTTCGATTCGCTTCGCGCGAAAAAAGTCGCCTAGTGGAAAATGGGCTTAACGTAATATATCAACAACGAGTTTGAATGTTTCATCAGGGGATCCAAATACGAGAAAACATATTGTTTTCCAGTGTTTGGATTCCCCTGATGAAACACTACAAATGAGTTGTTGATTTAGATTTAGATTTAATGACTTTATTGCCTATTGCAACTGGTGGTCAAACAGAGCGAAATGCGACAATTGAACATGACTACCATGATGTAAGTGTTGGATTTGCGGAGGGAGGAAAACCGGAGAACCCGGCGAAAAACCTTCGAAGCACAGGAGAGATCAACTACAACTCTACTCACATTAGTTCCAAGCTCGACAACGGGGTCATTCCCATGCAAGCGGTCACCCATCCAAGTACTAACCCCGTCTAACCGGGCTTAACTTTTGGTGAGAGGCAGCGCGTTAACAGCACACGCCACCCGTGCTCGAGCGATTTCAATAGACCATTTGCACGTTGACGTACGATGGCGTTGGGTGACTACAACTACCAGAATGCTTTGCCAGTATGCTAGAGTTTCCGCTAAAGATATGACTCAAAAGGACCCGTCCATCCTTTCGCGGCTTTTCCAAAATATGTCTTTAAATTTGTTTTTTCCAAGTTTGTCGTGAAGTTTCAGTGAGTCTCAAGATTTTAGCAATCTTTTCGATACCCTAACCACAACATAAACCCTAACCCTAATCAGAAATCTTGTTTAACCCCTAGCTTTTTGGAAAAACATATTTGACGACATGTTTTGGAAAAGCCGCGAAAGGACCGGACGGGTCCCTTTGACTCATTCGTTTTAGCCGAAACCCTAGAATACTGGCAAAGCATTCTGGTAGTTTAGGTCACCCAACGCCATCTCACGTCATCGTGCAAATTGACCTATTGAAAAATGTAATTAAAATAAACCCTCGTGAGATTTTATTCATGATGTGTGTAAAATTTATTCATACAGCAACTTGTTTATTTTGCATAGATAATTAAGATCTTAAGAATTAGATGAACACCGGTTTTCATCTAATATCTTGGATTTTACTGGAGTATCCAACTTCAATCAGGTGATTGAATGAACTATTGTAATTGGCTGATTATCTCATGAATTATTAATGAGTTTGAGATGGAGGTGTCATTAATTCTACCCGGGAGGGGGCAGAAGGTAAGGTGCTAGGCCATGCAACTATAAATCAAAATTTAGTGGGCTACGAAAACATTTGGAAAAACTTTGATTGGCCAAGAATTTAAGACGTACGGGGCCACGAAACTAAAACAAATTTTATAGTTGGGCCACGAAACGTTAACAGCAATTTTCAGTTTTCCTTCTGCCCCCTTCCCAGATAGAATTAATGACAGCTCCCTTAAAGTGCTTATGCAGCGAAATTTCACCCCAGTTTTTTTATGATTGCATTTGAAAGAACACTTAAAATGACAATGTAACATCTTTCGAAGAATTTCGTTTCCTTGCTTCATTCTTGAGATATTCAGGTTTGTTTGAATGCAAATGTCATACTTATGACATCACACTGCATAATGACTTTTTAGAAAAGTATGATTTTCTTTGAGAGTGCATATCGAAAGTACTTAATAAAAATTTGCACTTGCATGTATATAGCCATGACTGGTCACTAAACGTGTGTAGCTGGGTGTAAAATATTTGGACTATCCTAAAATTGATGCTATTTCAAAAAGTCATTATGCAGTGTGATGTCATAAGTATGACATTTGCATACCAAACAAACCTGAATATCTCAAGAATGAAGCAAGGAAACGAAATTCTACGAAAGATGTTGCGTTGTCATTTTAAGTGTTCTTTTAAATGTAATCATAAAAAACTGGGGTGAAATTTCGCTGCATTGGCACTTTAAATACAATTGACCTTTTCACATCGGTGAAACTGGCAGACGTTTATCTGACAGGTTTTCTGAACATCTTCATTCCGCGAGGAACAATGATGTTGACACGCCTGTCGCCTGACATTTTAAGAGTGTCAACCATCATATTTCGGGCATGAAAGTTTGTGCCATCTCACCCATTTCTGGTAGTAATGATAGCCGCAAAACACAAGAAAGCGTCTTATTTTCAAAATTGGAACCATTCATCTTCACGGACTCAACGAACGTTTTTCTTTAATTTAACACTTCTCAAGACGCTGTTTTTGTTTAGCAAGGGCGGACATAAACAGCGTTTTCATTTCATTTATCAATTTTTTCTTTTATTTCACACTTCTGAACACCGCTGTTTTTGTTTAGCTAGGGCGAACGTAAACAGTGTTTTCACTATCTCAACTTTTTCACTCAATTTATCTTTTCATCTTTTTTTGAGACTTCTGAAGACGCTGCTTTTGTTTAGCAAGGGCGGACATAGACAGTGTTTTCACTTAATTAATTTATCGATTTTTTTCTCTCTTTTATTTGAGACTTCTGAAGACGCTGTTTTTGTTAGCAAGGGCGGACATAGACAGTGTTTTCACTTAATTAATTTATCGATTTTTTTACTCTCGCTCATCTTTTTACACTCCCTCCTTTTTTGCTCATCGACGGTGGGAATAGCAAATGTCTTTCGCATCTCATTATTGATTTGTTATTGTTCTTTTGCTCTGATTGGCTAATTTTTTCGCATCCCATTATAATTTGTTATTTTTATCTGATTGGCTTATTTTTGGTCACATGATTACCTTTCTTATATAAGCCCGTTGTTTGTTTACACTCTTTACGTTTCTCTCTGACGAAGGGCCTTCGCTAGAAACGTTAGGCCCTGTTTACATGAAGTGGATTGAGTGTTGAAGTCAAATCTCGCATGTTGTTTCTCCTTGTTGTGTTTACATGAAGAAGATTAAAAGTTTTCGATCTTATCGAAACGAATGGCTGAAGTCAATCCCCACAGTTGAGTGGATTGACTTGAGATTCAAGCAAGGATCGATTTGAATGTTTCCAATCTGATTCATCTAAACAGGGTTTGACTTGAAAATGACTTGATACGCATGAGTGAAGTTGGTGCGTGTTGTAAACATGGCGGACACTGAGGAAAGCCCAGAAAATAGTGTTAAAAAACCGCTTACAAAAAGCAAAAACAGATGGGATTCTCCATGTCAACATGTGCCTGGATTGACTTCACTCGCGTTTTTCGATTCGATTGGACTGTCAATCCGCTTCATGTAAACATGGCCTAAGGCGGTGATTACATGGTCCGGGCTAGCCCAGTTAACAAAGCGTTTTCACGAAGACTAATTAATTTATTAAAAGTGCATATAAACCCTCCACAGTTTTTAGTTCCCGAATAGCGAATAGGACTTTTGCCAATGTTCAAAGAGATATATCTTGGAAACAAAACAACCAAATTAAAAACTGTAAAATAACTTTACAACTGTTTTTCCGCTCTCTAAACAGGGAACTAAAAACTGTGGAGGGTTTATATGCAGTTTAAGTCTTCGTTATGAACACGAAACACACGAACAACGTTTTGATGTTCTATTTCAGTTCGTTTCAGCACTATTTATTCACACAGTCAAGTAAACGAACGCGTATAGAAGCGAGTTCAACAGTTTTTCAGCCCGGTTTGCCGGGATGAAATCGATTACATGGACATTTTCAGCCCGGTTAACCGGGCTAGCCCGCTTGCCATGTAATCGAAATGTTAAAAAAACATGCGTTTTATATATAAAGCGGGCTAGCCCGGTCCATGTAATCGCCCCCTAAGTTTCCTATCCAGTTCCCCTTCCATTATCTATGGTTTTAACATGTGGTCTAACTAAATCACGAGATAGACCACAGACTATGTACTACAGACTATCTAAATCACGAGAAAAGAGATAAACATAGGCAGTATATATACTTACTTTCAACGACTATCATATCCAGTGGATTCGACACAGTTGTAATATTCCCAACCATAACATCATTGCTCTTGTTAAACTTAACAATTCGGGAGTTTGTTGAGTCGAGAACATAATAGACTTCCCTTCCAACGCCAAGTGCAACATTTGAACTGGATATTGTTAGATTCTGAATAACGGACGACGTTCCGCTATAGCTTGTCTTCAGTATACTGTAGTGAGAGTCGCTGTTAAATCGCATCCAATACACCGCTTCATTCTGTTCGTCCACTGCTAGACGCAGAGCAACTGAGTTCTTCTTATACAGAACTGTTGTCGTCTTAGTTTGTAATGTGTACTGAACAATGTCGTTAGTACTATTTCGATTAACACTGCCAAACAAATTCCTAGTGAAAAAAATATTATATATTAAGACAATAAAAACGTCTTCTTTTTTTAAAACAAAAGAAGCTGCAAAAGTAGATTTTTTAAAGTGCCTCAATCTCTCGTTCCCCACCCGGGAAACGAGAGCCCACGATCGGAAATCGCATAGACAATCGGCCACTTTCATGGGGCAGTTCGCAGGCCACGTGCGTGCTGGCTCAAGTGAGTTGTCGGCCGAGCTTGATGAAATTTACTAAATTCTAAACACACACACACGCAAAACAATAACAAGTGAACTGTCCATATATAGCCAAAAACAAAATCAAGACAAAGAAAAAATCAATAAAAGTTATCTGATAGTTGAGATCTTTATTCACGCTCCATAGTGGATAATTTGGGTTTGTTTTATGTCAACTCGTCACTTCGTCAGTCGTCAAGTATACTTTCCACGACTGATTCGAACTTTAAAATCCATTTAAGGGCCAATCTGTTACACACATCTGCCAAAAAAAACAACCCGACTTCTTTTGGGGATAGTAAACGGCCAACAAACAACAGATTTTAGTCATTTAACATGGAAGTTTAGTACGAATTACGATGCTAGATCGCACCTTGTTCTTCGTCTAATTTTTCGCCAGATTTGATTTCAAGTCAGCAAATGCTTGATATCCTACAATATATCCCTTAGTATCCTCTTGAACGGAACCATTATTTTCCTTTATCTTCGTAATTTTAACGTATGAACCCACGTGTACCACAACGCTCCTTCGCTCCTCATTCTTCGCTCCTCATTCATCTCGCGCCAGCCTCGCTTGGTCTCGCGTGTATTGATGACGTTTACACGCAAGATATTCGTTCTACGCATGCGTAGCTAATCCAGGTCAACATGGATTAGGTCCCAGTCGACAGCCGCAATTTCCGATCGTGTCTGGGATAATCCGTTTTATCGTTACGTTATTGGCTGAATAGTGAGCATGAGTTGGTCTGAAGTGACCGGAAGTAGAATTAATAAAACCAAAATAACAAAGATGTCGGACGACAAGACTCCAGTGAAGACGTTGCCGCGATCGATATCTTCGCCGTATGTGTGTAGATGCAGGTCGACCTCACTCCAAAATTAAGGATTATCCTTAATTGTCAACTCGCCTAGAATTAAGGATAATCCTTAATTTTAAATGAAAACTCATCCCCATACCCAACCCCTAACCACAACCCCCCGGAAACCCTAAACCTAACCACAACCCCCCGGTGGACCTAAACCTAATCACAACCCTCCGGAAAAATTTTATTATTACACAGGTTGTCTAAAAAACACTTCGGTCGCGATGATAAATCCTTTATTGATTG
Source organism: Paragorgia papillata (assembly GCA_035771165.1). Classification (NCBI taxonomy): domain Eukaryota; kingdom Metazoa; phylum Cnidaria; class Anthozoa; order Scleralcyonacea; family Coralliidae; genus Paragorgia; species Paragorgia papillata. The sequence goes on along the minus strand of JAWNZC010000368.1, from coordinate 1,577,846 downwards.
ATTAAGACCCCATTTACACGATGCCGCTACAATTTGAAAGCGGCACAAAATGATGCCGTTTAGGCCTTGCGTTTACACGATACCGGCACAAAAATGACATGAAAACGGCACAAAACGAAGACGGGTTCCTTGACGGCATGAAATGAAAACGGAACACTAACCGGTATCGTGTAAACGCCCGTGCCGTAACAGTTTAATGACGGTAATCACGATATATACGACCACAGTATTCGGGTCAGCAGTATTCACAAAGACCTCTCAATTCTCATTGGAAGAGAATAGTCACATGTTAATCCGTCATTATATTGTACCGGCACCGTGTAAACGGGGCCTGAAGCTTATTTTCCCAACCACGCATAAATCAAGTTAATTGCCCCGGGCTGGGGCAATTAACTTGATTTATGCGTGTAACTTGATTTATGCGTGGTTGGGGGTAACTATTAGAAATAAACTATAGGTTATATCCTAGGAAATATGTCCCCCTCATCGGAAATTTGTCCCCCCCCCCCCCCCCCCTCAGAATGATTCCTTGCAGGATGATTAATATACGTGTAATGTGGACAAAACTTTTTAAAAGTAAAGAAATATATATATTTCTGAATGATAAATTATAACAGCTAAACATATATTTAGATAAGAAACTATTTTTTGCTTTCTAAAGAGCGTGTTGGCTCGAGGTTAATCAAGGGCTCCGCGTGAAACGTCAGTATTTCGTTGTCGAAATTCTCGGCAGCTCACCATTTTCTTGCTTTGTTATTAATATAATAGTGTAGTTTGCCGTTTTTCAAAAAACGGTATATACGGAAGTATTTATTATGCATGGTAGTCATGATTCGCAAACGCAGTAGACGCCTTTCTTCAATGAGCGATGACTCTCAAAAGCGATCCGTATTGGTCATACTGGTGTAGTAGCTGGCGGATAGGTGATGCTGCTGTCCGCCTAGGGTGAATTTTCGTCGACAAATAGTAACTTTTAGCTAACTAAACACTAATTTGCGGGGTAACACTGGCACAGGTAATTAAGATACGTCAGTTTTAAGATACGTCGTTTATGTAAATAGATATTTAGCTGTTATAATTTATCATTTTCTTTACTTTTAAAACGTTTTGTCCACATTACACGTATATCAATTATCCTGTAAGGAATCATTCTGAGGGGGGCCAAATTTCCGAAGGGGGGGCCACATTTCCTGTGACACCGGACCACGAGAAAAGTCGCTATTAGAAAAGTCCTATCAGTAGACTCTCCCAGAAGTGCTTATAAATGAAACGAAAATTAAGTTTGTTTTATTTGAAAGTACTTTTGAAATGACAGAGTAACATCTTTTGCTGTTTTTTGTTTCCTTGCTTCGTTTTTGAGATATTTCAGTTCGTTTGATATGTGAAACTAACCAGTGACATCACAACGTGCATAATGACTTACTGGGAAAGGTTATATATCTTTGCTATTATTAAACGGAATCAGTTGAAAATGAATATTTTTGTTGTTGTCAGTAAAAAACACACACACACATAATTGCTTCGAAGTGATTCCATTTGATAATAGCAAAGATATATAACCTTTCCCGGTAAGTCATGATGCACGTTGTGATGTCACTGGTTAGTTTCACATATCAAACAAGACGCCTGCGCAGGCGTTCACTCGGGCTACTGATTTCTGAAAGCTTCGCGTAGCCTGTGCGTACTCTAGCAAGACTACATGACAATGGCAATGCATAATTGCATAGATTTTCACAAATAGAATCTATGGTCTTACATGAACTGCTGCGGTGCAGGAAGCGCCGAAGGTTTGCTAATGTAGTATAAATGTAAACTAGGCCGTTTTTCTGAATCCAATATATTTAGTTTCCGAATGTATAAATACGACACGCGATATCTAGACATGCACTGAACAGTTCAACATATTGATATCTTACCAGTATTTGCTCTATTCGGTGCTTATTATTATACTTGCATTTTGTAGTTGTCGGACTATAAAGCAGCAAGGCCAGGACCAACCTGTTTTGAAATAGCTCGTCATCTTTTACGTACTAGGTCTACCGCGATCGCCGGTTGTAAAGCCCTTGTAAGCTGCATTACTGATCAACTATAACTCGGTCACTTGCAAAGCTATTCAAACAAGTAAACAACTGAGAAACAGTGAAATGTCTTTCAAATATTAAAAAACATCGATAAAATGGCAATAAAAACTTCGTTCAAAAGAGACAACCACTGATCATCTGGAGACAACTCGGCCAAACATCGGTTTCGCAATTATTAAACATGACTGTTCTCTGATCGACGTCCTTCACTCCTTCAGTTTAAAGTTTCCAATTATTTTTAATACACCTTGATTCGCTGACAGTCCGACTACTCTGACATCTTTGTTTGAGACCTCTGGTTTGAGACGAAACATCGATAAAATGCCAAGAAAAGCTTCGTTCAAGAGACAACTTGCCATGAAAGTGAAATCTCGGTTTCGCAAAGCCTGTCGGGTCAAGTTTGTCGACACAAAAAATAACAGAGCCGAAATTCAGACTCGGCAAGTAATAGACTTAAATATCTCAAAAACGAAGCAAGGAAACGAAAAACAGCAAAAGATGTTACTTTGTCATTTCAAAAGTACTTTCAAATAAGACAAACTTAATTTTCGTTTCATAAGCACTTTAAGAAAGGCCGTGCATTAAAATAACCACTTGCTTACCTACCAGAGAATGAAGAGCGGACAGCAGTAGTAAGAAAGGGACAAGTAACATCTAAAAAGAAATAAAATTTGTGCGTTAATTCTTTGAAAGTTTGCATGGTGACAAAATAGTACTACAGTACACACGTAAAAACGCACAGTCTGATCAGCTCTGATATCAGATCTGCTCAGAGAAATGTAGCGACCCTTGATATAGCCTGACCGCTACAGAATGTACCAGCGCTGATGTATAAACATTTAGTTAGAATTTCTAACAGACTGCGACAGCTCCGTAGACAACATACCTGTTCAGTCTGTTATATCAAACTGATACAGCACTGACCGTGTCAGGCTGATACAGTTTGACAGAATCTGTTCTGAACAGTCTGTTCTAGCTGCAGGTATGATACATATATGATATCATAGGAACAGGCTGTATCAGGGCTCGCTACATTTTTCTGAACAGATCTGACATCATTCTGCATCAGGTCTGACACAGAGTGCGCGTTTTTGCGTGTGTACAAGCGAGAATTCGTGATAACACCACGTTTATTATTTATTACTGATCTTTCGACCTCTTAACTCAGACCTACTGATCTCTATACAACTGCATGGATTGCCCATCCTTTAAAGTGCTTAGATCACTTGTGGGGTTTTAACATATTTAAATAGATCAAAAAAAGTTAGTTAATAAGTTATTTTGCCGTTTTTCATTTAGTTTAATAGTTTCTGAGATATAGGCCTTTAAACATGCCAATTTGGGCCTTACGCCAAAAATTTCCGTCGTTCATTTTTAAGCACGGGGGCATGGGCCTCAAGAACCTAAGACGACCGTCTTCTTAGTTGGAATCAATGTGCGTACTGGAAAACGGGTGTGAGCTCGACATTTCGATTTTTCAGTCAAATATATGTGTTTTTGTGAATCAATAAGCCTAAACGTAGTTGTTTTGAATTGACTCGTTCCTGAGTCCCAGGCCACCAAGGTGTAAAAATGGACGACGGAAATTTTTGAAAATTGGCATGTTCAGAAGCCAATATGTCAGGAACTATTTGACTAAATCAAAAACGGCAAAATAACTTATTAACTAACTTTTTTTGCTCTTTTCAAATCAGTGGCGTAACTTTGGGCTAGGGTGCCCCTGGCCCAAACTGAAAAGCCCCCCCCCCCCTCCTCCGGCCCCTGGGGACCTAGGGCGCAAAGCCCCCGAATTGAATTTCACATGCCTCAGAAGTGCATTTTCGGCGATTTCTGCGAGGAATTTTCCAAAAAGTTAATCGTTATAACAAGGGGAAATTCATCATTATATATATCAAACGTTTGTTGGATTATAAGAATATTTATCAACCCGTTGATACCGGCAGGTAAAACTGTCTTATATCAAGAATATAGTCACTGAGGAAAATACCGTAATCACGTAACTACATCGTTGAAAACTCACCTTACAATATAAACACAGATTTATTTACAAACAAAACAAAACAAGCTAACCTGGCTCTTACACTGCATTAAAAGAAAAAAGAAAACATTTTGTTTTTATGATTTGGATGAACACAAAAATGTTAGTCTAACTACTATGCCTGAGATAATACTGGTCTTTTGGCATTTTGAAATTGATCCTGTTTGAAATTTGAGACTGTTTGAAACTTCGTAGCAATATTTAAATGATGGAAAGCTATATCCAGTTCAACGACGACTGACGATTTCCCAAGAAATACGTGAAAATGACGGAATCGATGGAATCCCCATAAAGGACATCCGACATCAAGGCTCAGGGCCCCCTGGCTCTTGCCGGGCAGCGCCAATAGGAGTTACGCCACTGATTCAAATACATCAAAACCCCACAAGTGATATAACCACTTTAAGCCCTAATCAAACGAGAACGCACGACATCGCAATTTAGCTTACGACAGTGAACTCCATACTTCCTCCATTCTCCCCTCATATCTGGAACGCTAACTTCGGGTCAAAAAGTGAAATCAAGCCTATTACATCGCCTTCAGTCCCCCCTATATACGCGGCCAAGATGCGGTTCGCGTCAGGAGACTGGAAGCGACGTAATAAGCACAAAATGTTGAGTTCACTTTTGAAGCGTGATGACTGAAGTTAGCGTTCCAGGTATAAGACATGGATATAGGAAATGGAGTTCACTGGCTTACGATGACTTGCGATGCCACCAGTCAAACGTCGGCACAAGTCGTCGCAAGTTCTGCACTTCCGCTAGTTCCCACGTCTTTTCGCTAGTTCTCATGATAGTTTCTATGGCGACGGAGCACGAAAGACTTGCATCGACTTGTGTTTTGCGTTCAAACGTTTCGCAAGCTCTCGCAAGTTGAAGAAAACTTGCGATGAAATTTGAACAAGACCAAATTAGTCGCAAGCTAACGCAAGTCACCGCAAGTCATCGCAAGCTGGCGGTCCGGCGTACGTCAAGTACGAAATATTCGTGACTAGAGCATTACCCAGCATAATGCCACAAGTATATCACAATGTTGCCTCGTTCTTTATAAAACTCCGGCGTACGTCAAGTATGAAATATTCGTGACTAGAGCATTACACAGCATAATGCCACGCAAGTATATCACAATGTTGCCTCGTACTTTATAAAACTCCGGCGTACGTCAAGTACGAAATATTCGTGACTAGAGCATTACACAGCATAATGCCACAAGTATACCACAATGTTGCCTCGTACTTTATAAAACTCCGGCGTACGTCAAGTACGAAATATTCGTGACTCTATCATTACCCAGCATAATGCCACTAGTATATCACAATGTTGCCTCGTTCTTTATAAAACTCTGGCGTACGTCAAGTACGAAATATTCGTGACTCGAACATTACACAGCATAATGCCACTAGTATATCACAATGTTGCCTCGTTCTTTATAAAACTCTGGCGTACGTCAAGTACGAAATATTCGTGACTCGAACATTACACAGCATAATGCCACTAGTATATCACAATGTTGCCTCGTTCTTTATAAAACTCCGGCGTACGTCAAGTACGAAATATTCGTGACTAGAGTATTACACAGCATAATGCCACGCGAGTATATCACAATGTTGCCTCATTCCTTATAAAACTCTGGCTTACGTCAAGTACGAAATATTCGTGACTAGAGCATTACACAGCATAATGCCACAAGTATACATGTATCACAATGTTGCCTCGTTCTTTATAAAACTCTGGAGTACGTCAAGTAGGAAATATTCGTGACTAGAGCATTACACAGCATAATGCCACGCAAGTATATCACAATGTTGCCTCGTTCTTTATAAAACTCCGGCGTACGTCAAGTACGAAATATTCGTGACTAGAGCATTACACAGCATAATGCCACGCGAGTATATCACAATGTTGCCTCATTCCTTATAAAACTCCGGCGTACGTCAAGTACGAAATATTCGTGACCCTATCATTTACACAGCATAATGCCACAGTATATAACTATGTGAACTCGTTCTTTATAAAAATCCGGCTTACGTCAAGTACGAAATATTCGTGACTCCAGCATTAACACAGCATAATGCCACAAATAAAGTCCTGTTAGCGTTAACACGATAGCCGTGCATGTCAATTAACCCGTATTGTCGGGTGACCGTTTACAAGCATTACACTGCATAATGCCAAAAGTATATATCACAATGTTGCCTCGTCCTTTATAAAACTCAGGTGTACGTCAAGTACGAAATATTCGTGACGAGGCAGCATTGTGACATACTTGTGTCATTTTGCTCGATAACACTGGCACTGGCACAGTGAAAATTGAGAGGAGAATTCTCAAGTTTCACTGTGGGAGTGCTCTAGTGACAAGATCGAATATTTGATTGTTTGTCTAAAGGACTATACAGCAGTTCTTAGATTCGTGAAATTACTCGTGTAAATAAACAAATTTTGACATTTGAACGAAAGCTTTATTAACCATTATTGATGTTTAATTACTTACTTGTCCATCCTGAGATTCTTGAGAAACATTTGTTTCTTGAGCTGATGCCATTTATTAGAATCTAAACTTTCTAGATTTTCTAAATAATAATACAGTAAGAATGTCAATCAATACATGATATACATCTAAGTATATAAAAAAATTTTTTTGAAAGAATTGATAAATACATCAATGAAGTGCTTATATGAAACAAAAATTAAGTCTATCTTATTTGAACAAGCATTTAAAATGACAGAGAAACATCTTTTGCAGTTTTCGTTTCCTTGCTTCGTTGTTGAGATATTTCAGTTTCTTTAATATGCAAATTAAACATTTTGACATCACACGTGCATAATGACTTATCAGAGGTTATATATCTTTGCTATTATCAAACATCATATCACTTGAAATTCAATTTAATTTATATAGGTAATAGCATGGTTTCAAGTGCAATTTGGAAAAAACACGCACAAGTGAGTTTTTCAAAGACTATCAAAATTACACGAGTCCTAAGGACGAGTGCTATTTGAGGTCTTTGAAAAACTCATGAGTGTGTGTATTTTCCAAATTGCACAAGAAATCATGCTATTACTTATTAATAATATACATGAAAAAAATTAACATGAAGAGAATCTTTCCAATCCAACTGCTTTGTGCAAATAACATATATGAAAAAATTTAACAGGAAGAGCTTTTTTTCTAGTCAAAAATAATTTTTGTACAAATTTTAAAAAATAAAAAATTTGCACTGTATTTCCTTTTTTCTGCACTGTATTTCCTCAAAACTGCACTGCTCTCAGCCAATCAGAATTGAGAAATTTTTTCATGTATATTATTAGGTTTAGTATAAATACACAGTCAGGTGATTACAGAAAATCACACGCTGATTGGTTGAATTACTGTACTTCAGACTAATTCTCAATAATCACCTACAGCGTTTATTCAAAATGGCCACCAGCCAATTTGTCAATGCAACAGATGAAGAAGAAAATGTTGTTCCTAAAAGTACAAAAATGTGTATTTATACTAAAACAATTATTCCCCTCAGGCTCAGTTAAGAAAATCGGTGAATGATAACCTCGACTTCGTCTCGTTGTTATTCACCGATATTCACCTCACCTTTGGTGAATAATTGTTAAATAATAATAGCAAACTTAAGATATCTAACCTCCTGCAATAACTCATTTTGCACATCACATGTGACATCACAATGTTTAATTTGCATATCAAACAAACTGAAATATCTCAAAAATGAAGGAAGGAAACCAAAAACTGTAAATGATGTAACTTTGTCATTTGAAGAGTTCTTTCAATAAGTCAGATGTAATTTTCATTTTATATTAAACACTTTAAATCCAATACCATTATGTCAGCCATTTAACTGATTTAAGTCATTGTAAAACAGATTGTGGTAAACATGCATTGTTTACTGAAGTCAAACCACATCTACATCAAGACTAAAAATTGAAAAAGAATGAAGTATATTTAATATAACATAAGAATTTAATCTTAATGATGAGTAGTAGTACATCAACATGAGACCTACTTCAACAAAACCAGCAAGCAGACCAAATTCATCCTAAAATCTACAAAGCCTTTCACAATCTATTAATGTTTTGATCTATCATTGACACCACTGGAACTGTATACCAACCTGGAAGTGTTTCCCAATACCTTTATATCAGACTGCCTTATCTTACTATATATACTGACAGTATGAATTCACCAATCACCATACAAGACAGTTCCAATATTGCTTCTCAAACTAACCCCAGTAAATGGATACAAAATTTGTTTCAACTGATATACCACTCAATTTAGAATTATGTTTGATAATAATATAACATTCCCCATCGGCATTTCAATTTTCATTTGCCATGAGACCATTCTTGAAGTCAGCCTTAGTTATTAATCAAATATGGTTGCTGTTACTTCAAAATTTGTGTCAAGGACTGGCTCTTCTGTCCAGTGACCACCAAAGAGGCATTTGATTATTTCACATGAATTTGACAATCTCGTTTAAAACAATGTGCATTGAAATTGAAAATTGAAAGTATGCTTATTGCATCAGTTAAAAAGCTTCTTTTAGTGGTCCCAATCAGAGGTGGATTCTATTTTTATTAAAAGCTGGCCAGGAGTTAAACCAACCACAAAACTTCAGTTCATTCTAGCAGGTGAACCAGCATTTAGGCCAGCATGAACTAAATCTCAGGTTGGATTCTTTCACAAGCTTGGGATAATGTAACAGACGTTTGGTAGACATTCTTCAAGCTCGAATACTCAGGAAATGTTTCTGAGCCCCAGATAGAATTGGAACCTGTAACCTTCTAATGACCAGATAGACACTCTAACCATTGAACTACCAAGACTCAGATGGAGAGCTAAGGTTGCAAATGTGCTCCTGAGTAATAGTGTTTGCACATGTATATGAGATGTAGTTGAAGTGATATGATGAGTTGTACCTACTGGTATATCATATCATGATACTGTACTGTACATCATATCATGAGGTGAGTTATCTCAGGGGTAGGGTTTATCTCTATCCCCTGAGATATCTCAATGTTTGTTCATTTTCCATCTTAAAAAAGTAAAACCGTTCACATGAGCTGGAGATAACTCGGGGGATAAGAGCCCAGAGTTAAGCACGCTTTCACTCGAGTTTATATCTTCGTTTAAGAATTAGTAGACGTTCGTCAAGCTCAAATAGTGAGAAAATGTTTCTGAGCCCCAGACAGGGATTGAATCTGCAATCTTCTAATGATTATAGTTAGACGCTCTAACCATTGAGTTACTGAGCCAAGGTAGCTAGTTTGTTTACAGTCTTAATGTGCTGTTGTGTTTCCTGTGAAGCGATATTAATGAGTTTTACGTACCACACAATTCTATAAACTGCGTAGAAAAACAAAGTCACCAAAAAGATAAAGACTTGATCGCCAACGTTTTCGATTTTCATCGCCGTAAAGGCTTATAATATAATATATTTTGTATGTAGCTCACCTTTAACACCAAGGTTTTAGAGAAATAATTCCAAATAACGTCCAAAAATGATTGAACCAAGGGTCAAGGGAGCACGTTAGAATGTGATGTTTTGTGCGAGTCGCCGAGTTCGATAAAACCGCTGACAATATTGTATGAGCCCCCGACGAGCGAGCCGAATACTCTCCGAAGATACGGAGGGCGGGAAGGGAAAAGAGAAGGGGAGTATTCGGCTCGCTCGTCGGGGGGTCATATCGTCAGCGGTTTTATCGAACTCGGCGACTCGCACAAAAACGTCTCATGGGCAACAACTTTAGGTAAGTAAAGTTTAGTTTATTTACAAGACGTATCACATTCTAACGTGCTCCCGTGATCGGAAATGTATTTCTGTCATGGTAGCAACCGCTGACCGTAGGGGAGGCCACATTGGGCCAGCCAAAAATAGCATTTGTTGTTGCAACAATGATGGCTGAACAGTACTGTATAAACAAGGCGGCTATCATGCGTGAACAGCACTGTTGAACCAACAGTATTGTTCATCATTGTTCTAACAGCATTGTTCAGCAATGATGAAGCAACAGTAGCTGTTCATGGCTGTTGGAACAGGAGAGAATAACACTGTTACAACAGCATTGTTCACCGTCGTTATAACATGGCTGTTCAGCACAACCTGTATGTCGTATCATGCATGAAACAACACTGTTAGATCAACATGGTTGTTCAATGTTGTTTCAACAGGCGTGTAACAGTGTTGTTGGACAAAAATAGCGAATGAAGTATGCACACGCGATTTTCTCGCGGTTATTTTGGGCAATAAAAGAAAGGGGAAGTGAACGCTTTTAATATCTGGCATGGAAAAACGAACAGAAGAGAGCCGAATTCTCAATTAAAGTACTCAAAACTTCACGTCTTTTCAAAAATATAATAGTTCAATGTTAATTTCAATTAAGTTGTGACACCTTTCTGCAAGTGTTTTTGTAGCTGAAAATACGTACCAAAACCGTGTGAATTTACAGTGTATTGAAGATGAAATAATTAAATAAAGACAGTTTTCTTGGCAGGCGAAGACTGACAGAAAGCTATTATGAAAACTATAAAGAAGTGGATGCTGTTTTTTTTTAAATGTCGAAGAAACATAAAAATTGTAAAGAGGTTAATAAAAGGTGAAATCAAAGATGGGCTACTCCACAAAAAGTTCAGTATCGTGTCAGCAGCAAGGAAGTATTTTTTTTACTTTTTCTATTCAAAACAAAGTGGTTTTCTTTTCAACAGTTAATAAAGGTGAGTGTGAACTATCCAAATAACTTTATTCCACTCGAAAATTTGTATATTAAAGAATTTGTATATAGAAAATTTGTATATAATAGACAAATTTAATGTTGGGAAGATTAAAGGCAAATTTCATTTTCAAACTGCATCAGCAATTAATATATAATTACACAGCATATATGCATTGCATTGCATTAAATTACATTACATTACATTGTATTTCATTATGTCATCGCAGTATGTCACACTAGCTTCAAAGCTTTTGCCCTCTTTCTTAAAGTGTTAGGTACTCTGCAAGTGCGGTGAAATTTAAAGTCGGTGTGACGCGATATTGTAGCCCATCCCAAACCGAACAGTTTCAATCCCTTCCCTGATGCAGTCGTCTTCGTCTTTCGTGAACCGAACACCTTTCTTTCTCCCAGCAAATTTAACAGGCTTCAGCGTCGGCAGCTCAACGTGCTTTGAGGAACTACATAAACGGTTTTACTTTTGCCGATTTCAAAAAATCTTTCGACTTAGTGGACTGCGAGGTGCTGCTTAAAAAACTGCCTCTATACGACTTAGATGACAGAATTGTCCATAGAGATATGGTCTGGAAACTCGAGAAACTTCAGTGGTTAACAAATGAGCTGCGGTTTATGTTGAACTGTACTTACACCGTGCACATGCATCCTTTGTTTTAGGTTTATAAATATTTAAATGGAACGGTTGAGTGATTGAACTAAACGTAGCTATTGGATAATTCCTTCATTGTACTAAAATACAATGGGTTCAGTGACCGTGCACAATAAATCTGCATAAAGGCAAACAAAAAGATAGAAGACTTAAGGTGAGGTAATACGGGCAACATTTTTCTTCAACTTGCAACACAATTTTGTTGCGTTGCAAGTTGAAAAGCGTTGTTGCACGTATTACCACCTAATCTTTGTTGCGTGACAATGTTTAAGTTGGGTGGTAATACGTGCAACAACGCTTTTCAACTTGCAACGTAACGAAATTGCGTTGCAAGTTGAAGAAAAACGTTGCCCGTATTACCTCACCTTTAGTTGAGTTTCCTGACCATATTTTGAAAGATTATGATGACAGTAGTGTCCAACTAATAAAATCGTATCTTAAGACCTGGCCAAACGCTTTCAACATCGCATTCAACATTGTTGGACGATGTTGAATAATATTGAAGGCACGAGTGGCCAAATGAATTCAACATCGTTCAACATTCATGAATGACAATTAATTGAACGCGGGCTACCACAAAAGCTGGAATCGACAATATCCCGCATGGCGCATGGCGCATGTCTCTGTTCAACAAAGTTGAATGAAATGTGGCCAAATGCGTTCAACACCTTTCAACATTTTGAGAACAACAGAAATGTTGAACGCGTGTTGAACGAAAATTTGAACATGTTCAAATTTCGTTCAACATCATTTAACACCATTCAACAACGTTCAACATCATTCAACAGGGTGGCCAAACGCTTTCAACATGTTGAATTCAACAATGTTGAACGATGTTGAATGAAATGTTGAAAGCGTTTGGCCAGGCCTTTACATATCGAAAACAATCTACAACAGTAAAAAAAACATCTCATTATCTTTTCATTATCTAACTCATAGAGTACCTCGGGGATCCGTACTCGCTCCCTTGATTTTTCTAATATTTATCAAAGACTTGCCTGGAGTTATATCCCATTCAACTGCTGTAGACATTTTGCCGACCAATGGTCCGGAGTTGACAAATTGAGAAGCGATCTTGATAATAGCTGAATGCTTCTTGGCGATTGGTCAAAACAAAATCGTCTGCATCTCAATACTAAAAAATAGGTACGCATTGCGTACATGCGCATACTGGTATTTATTTGATTAAGAGATAATAACTGAACAATATAAATTGTTCAAACAATATAAATATAATATTGTTAATATAACTAAAACATCTTGGCCAAGCGCCTAACATCTCAACAATGGGCTTCTCACCCCCCACGTGACCCTGACCTCTTCCTTGCTGCGATTGGTCAGTTAGAGCGTTTGAGGGCAAAATGTTTTGCCTCAAACGCTAATTGACCAATCACAATAAGGGAGATGTCAGGGTCACGTGGTGGGTGAGACAAGCCATTAAAACAATTAATAGTTAAAAGGGCATTCAGATTTCAGAAAGATCTTTAATTCAAAGCCAAGCAAGCGCTCATTCTGTGGCTTTGTCCTTGGAAAGCTTGTCGTTTACGCGAGAAAGTCGAAGCTGTTCCGGAATTATTATAATAACACTTTGTATGAAGGTTTTGTTTGGTGATGCTGTATCGAATAGGAAAAATAACATATATATATTATACACATTAAAATTGTAAAATTATTAACATTCACACAAATTATATATATATTTCTAAAATTCATTAACAATTCATGAGGAAAACACAAAGAAAAATCATGAGCGTATCGGATCTATATATGTGATATAGACTCGCCCTAAGTTTCTCGCTGGTTTTTAACGGCTGAGATAAGCTTAATTTTCAAAATTACTACGCCAATGAACGTATGAAGTGATTCTTTTTAGAAGCCATTTAAAAACCTTGCAGGACGGGCTTTATCAGCTCTAAAACACTCGGCTATCGCCTCGTGTTTTATATCCGATAAAGCCCTCCTGCGCGGTTTATAAATAGTACATGTAATAGATAAAGCATGAGCAGCCGATCTGTATCTGATTTACAAGGCGAGCCGAAGGCGAGCCGTAGTAAATCAGATACAGATCGGCTGCGAATGCTTTATCGTACTTGTGAAATGGACGCATCTAAATAGTCATGTTTTCAAACTATTTTTCAAGTTGGAGTGATTTTAGCCGAGAAAATCGAAGCTAAAGTTTATGTAAATCAGGACGATTCTGTATCCGATTTACAACCTCTGCTACGGTATTGATTTCTTTTGTGTTTTCCTCATGAATTATTAATGAATTTCACAAATATATATATAAGTGAGTTTTGGTTCACGAAATGTTAGAGAGTGCTCAATACCATATATAGATAGAGCAAAATACAAAGTATGAAGTACAGTTTTACCTTAAAGACTTTAAGGTAAAACTATACTTCATACTTTGTATATATATATATATACAAAGTATGAAGTATAGTTTTACCTTAAAGTCTTTAAGGTAAAACTTATATATATATATATATGGGCCCATGCGCACTTCACGTTATCTGAATGTACTTCACCGATGCTGTCCCACATGCGGTTGTCACCGACGATCGCATGTGTATAAGTAATTGATGAAATTCATTCAGATTGTTCCAAGCTACACTGCGAAACACCGTGTCTGTAGATTGAACTATATATATATATATATATGCTCAAAAATTGTGTATTAGTATGTGTGGTATATCTCACGACCGTCTCTTGATTGTGCTGTATATATATATATTACTCACCTACTGCAAACACTACTACATTTAGTGTATATATATATAATTCATCAATCAAAAAACCTTCTTCCACCTAAGCTTAACATCTTTAATATAAGTCTTTCAAATTGATTCTGTTATTTGCCTATGTTAACGTTAGAAATCTGGACAAACTTATATTATATTAAAATCATATCAAAAAATCATATTATATAGCTTACCTTCAGTCAGTCAGGCCTTCTGTATATAGTAATATCATGATTTTGAAACCAATTTAGAAAAGACAAATACGTTTTTTCAAAATTGCCCAAGAAATCATGCTTATTCCAAAAGTTTGAAGCAAATGTGTTTCCAACTATGAATAATACACAACACTCAGTGTCCAAATTCTCAAAGCTTGGATAGTTTGAAAAACATTTCATTCAACGAATACATCAAAACATTCACTCATAACATCTTCTAAACGTCTTTCAGGTACTTTAGTGGCTAATATTAAAACACAATTCATTTTATAATTCAACAAAATGCTTTTGATAAATTTATAGTCATGGTCGCCATATTGAATTTTGTCTTGAAGTAAAACACAGCTACCCCAAGCTGCATATTTGAAATTGGAAATTTAAAACTAAAAGGTAAAATAAATGCTTACTTATAATCCTTTTGTGTTGATTTTTTGCTTAACACACGTCAAAAAACTGATATAAACGTTTCAGCTCTGAAGTTTCTACTCTGGTTTTTTAAAGACTAGACTTCAAAGTCGTTCAGTTTTTTTATATCAATTATCTGATTCAAAATCAAGCAACAATTATCAAGACAGAAAAACTGAAAAGTAGGAATTGATTTCTAATTCTAGTTTTTATATAATTACCAATTTTCCATATGTTTTAACAATTAATAGTATTATAAAAGCAGTTATAATCGAATACTGATAAAAGTCATGTAGTACATGAACTTGAAGAAATGTGGAAAACTTGAATGAATATCTTTCAAAATCCGTATAAGCATTTGATTTGCTCTCTTTGAGTTTTGTTAGCCAATCAGAATAAATGCTTAATATATAGACTTTATTCATAAATGGCCGACGATTTAAAATCCTTTTTTATGTGCATATAAATTAGCCACTCTGGCCTCGTTTTTAGAGTAAAGATTCTTTTGAATTTCGCGCACGAAAACGAGTTCAGAGGAGCTAATTTATATGCACATAAAAGAATATTAATTGCACGGCCATTTATGAATATGGTCTATTCAACATGATAAAATTTGCACTATTACATCTTTTCTGCATTTGCCAGGGCCTTTTTTAACATACAAGTTGAAGAAGGCAAGCCCTTCCCCCCAGCCCCCCTACGACAAGAATGTAAAAGGAAAATTTTGAAGTTAAATTTGAAGAAGGAATACCTTTATAATTAACTTACGCCCACTTTTTGTTTCAAATATTTGAAATTAAAATACTTAAATAAGTGACAATCTTGTCCAGCATTTCTATTGATGATATTAGCTGTTCTTTCACTAAAATTAATGTACCTAATAAAATGTTAACCCACTAGGAAGTACTGTAACAGCAGCATTAATATGTTTGGCATGCTGATGAGTTCTGACACAGCAAAGCAGTCAGAAATGCGTTGTATTTTAACTAGTTTGATGACATTTTATAACGTTCATTCAGTGTTCCTAAAAATCAACTTTCAGAATGCAGCAAATGGCATTTCCGAGACTCTAAATTTTAAATTTTCACCGGTGGCATTCCTCCAGATGCCCCTAAAAGTGTTCTTTTTAGTGAATGCCCCCCCCCCCCGCCCCTTCCCACGAGATAATCCTTAAAAAAGGCCTTGATTTTCAAAATGTTTCAACAATAGAACTTATTCAAAAATGGCCGCCGAATTAAAATTCTTTTATATACATATAAATTAGCCCTTATGAACTCGTTTTCATGTATGAAATTCAAACGAATTTTTACTTTAAAACGAGGTCATAAGGGCTAATTTATATGCACATAAAAGAATTCTAATTAAGTATTATAAAAATAGGTCCGCAATGCGTACATGCGTTTCGGACTGATGGTCTTGTTCAACGACTCAATGATATAATTATACATGTGCACACAAGAATATATTAAAAATAATTAGGCATGATGTGTACATGCGCTTACTATAATTTTAAACAACGTATAATTATTGCAATGAAACAAACTACAGACAAAAGAAGATATAACGATTATAACAGGTCCTTTTAGAAAATCATGTAACGTGAAAAAGCTTCCTGATTAAATATTATTATTATAACATTATAAACAGTAACTGACGAATTTAATTTAAGAAAAATATAATTAATAAATAGTTTTTATAAGGTTTTACAAGAGTTAACGTCTAAAAAAATTGAAGGGGTATGTAATAATTTAGTTTTTCATGTTCACATATTCTCTGATAAACAGCCTCTAATCAAAATGTTAACACGGTTATTTCAGTATTGCAGTGACTTACAGTAGGGGTGGAAGATGCCTAATGTTGGGGGGAACTAAGTTTGAGCCCATCAGAAGCTTTATTCAGGTATGGTCACACTGACTATAGGCTAGGTAGCCTGGTACCCTGGCCCAATTTCAAAAGAAATATGGGCCAGGTAACCACTAATTTCATTCTCGCGTCATCAGGGCTAAATCCACTTATGACGATTGCAGTTTTACTCATAGCCAATAAAAACGCGCGAAAATTCAACCAATAGGAAAGCAGAAGTCTTTAGTGGTTACCTGGCCCATATTCTTTGATTGGGCCAGGGTACCAGGCTATAGGCTAGGCAGCAGACACGACTCACAGGGTGCTAACTTAGCTCCATACTGTCAGCAAAGTCTGGTTGAACTTCACTGCTCAAAATTATGTCTTGAGGACAACATGATGTAAATTGAAAATATTTCACCAAGTTTTCTATACCCTCAACTGAAGCTAAAATGCAAGTTCCTGATGAACAAGGCATTGATTTCATGTACGTTTCTTGAGTGAGAGTCCAAACTTTTGAATACTTCTGGGAGAGGTCTAAATATTGCAACAGTATGGACACCAATTGTAAACAAACAACTGCTGTAAATTAATAAAGAACTTGAAAATATTTTATTAAAGACATGCTCATGTGACACAAAAGGCTCATTGTTAGCTGTCAAAAATACATCACCAGAAAACGATCGACTCACTGTATTGCAATTGATAATTTTTATTATCAGTTGAAACCATCTCAGGCACATCATTTAAATTCAATAATATATTTATACTGTATGCATAAAAGGATATGTTTGCACGTTCATGTGCAAATACAACGATTCCGCTCTATATATTTGTACGTGATATCCACACGTAAATAGCGCCTGATCGAACTGTTGGTCAGTGCAAACACAATGGCTCCAATAAACAAAAAACAAGTAGCACTTATCTGGCAAAAACCTGCACCAAACGTTATTTTTGAGGAAGCGATGTTCGACTTTGTGAGCAAAACAAAATGGCGACCTTCGGCAAACTTTCGTTACTTTACGTAACATGTTCGTTAATCACGTGATTGCCACAAACAAACTAAATCAGAACATTTTCGATAGCAATACGTCTTCGGACTACGTCCGAGACGCAAAAACCGTGATAATCGAAAACTGATAAAAGTCATATAGTGCATGCGCTTGAGGAACTTTGAGCAAACTGAGAACCTTCAAAATCCGTATAAGCATTTGATTTGCTCTCTTTGCATTTTAATAGCCAATCAGAATAAATGCTTAATACTCAACCTGATAAATTTTGCATTGTATCACATCTTTTCTGCATTTACATTAAAATTGCACTTTTTTCTTAGCCAATCAAAGTTGTGAACTTTTTCCATGTATTTTATTATGCAGCAAATGTCACACTTTTTAAGTGTTTATATTTTGCACCATTTTATTATGAATACATTTAAAAAAGTTTAAGACTAATACAAGACTATCTCTATCTGATAATATAAAAGAAAACTCAATGTTTTTAATCCTAATTGCATTAATGTAAATCTACAGTTGTTGTCAGTTCAAGTTATAATAAAGAATTAAATTTCAGAGCTACAGTTACTTACATAAGATTAATTTAAACTATACAATACATCAGCATTACATCACATTAACTCCCACTTATTAACTGTACCGAAAAAGATGGCGGCATGTAAATTTAACCATAATTTGTTTCGCGTAGTAAGCATTGTTTCTTCGGGGAATTATTGAAAAATACGACTGGAAAAAAATAAAGTTTGGTGGAAAACGAGTTTTTGCCTACTTAATCCATGTTAATTAACATAATAAACATTATAATAGAATCAAGAATTAACAAGTTTATTATTTATTGCTGATCTTTCGACCTGTTGACTCATGTAAATTTAACCATAATTTGTTTCGCGTAGTAAGCATTGTTTCTTCGGGGAATTATTGAAAAATACGACTGGAAAAAAATAAAGTTTGGTGGAAAACGAGTTTTTGCCTACTTAATCCATGTTAATTAACATAATAAACATTATAATAGAATCAAGAATTAACAAGTTTATTATTTATTGCTGATCTTTCGACCTGTTGACTCAGACCTTCATCAGAGTAAATGCCAACATCGTGTTAACTCACGTAATATAAACAAAACAACTAAACAACCAGAATGACGTAAGAACACAATGGCGTAGTTACGTGCTTATACGTTTATTCTAAAATTAATTAAATGACATAATGAAATCCGGATTGTTGATCGAAGAGAGCTAACCAAGTTCTATTCAATGGCTGACTCTCCTGTGAAATCGTAGGATTTTTTTAAAACTTTAATAGATTTGCTCTGATAAAGGTCTGAATCCACAGATCAAAAGCTAATCAATAAATAATAGACTTGTGTTACCACAAATCGTTACGCTTCTGTTAAAATTTGTCACCATGTAAACATTCAAATAATTAATAGTAAATATTGTTTATTTGTTTTTTGAGATGCTCTAAGTTTACGAAATATTATGGTTAAATTACAGCCGCCATTTTCGATTAAAGAAACATAATAGTCAGAACTACATACATAAAAACGCACAAGATTTTACAGATCTGTAATCTTCTTGATATGTTGTGCAATTTTTGTTTGGGTGACTGACAGAATGTTTGTGTTTAATTATTCAGTCTATTCAGAGGTTGGCTTTTTGCAAAAAATAACGGGTAAAGGTTTTGATTCTTAATAAAATCCACTCAAATTGATACAAAATCATTTTACTTTGTGGAAAAGAAATAATTTGACCGCAAAAGATATCCACAACTAAATTTTTAAGCAAGATGAAGCTGGGTGTTTATTTAGGTTTGCTAAAAGTTCAGAGCTGTTTCTCTAGTATAAACCAAAATCATGCTGTCGCTTTGCAAACCAGACTTTAGTCTTGATATATAGCGTTGTCGTTCTTTCATGTTTAATATTCAGTTTTCTGACGAGCGGCAGGCTTAGAGTAAAACTGTACATAATCCAATATCTGAAATAGAGTAAACTGAAGGTTGACAGTCAGAGTTTAAAATGGTTCCAGGACAGCTTTCGTCAAAATAGAACTTCTCAAAGTGTTGTTGTTTGACGGTTAATGTTAGTGGAGTTCAGGTATATAAAGGACCATGAGTTAAACATTCTTGAGATAATCTGTAGACAGTCAGAGTTAAGATAGTTCCAGATAAGTTTTGTTTAGATATTCATCCTTAGTATAATACCATGAATCAATGATGATAAACTACAGGTGCGAACCAGATAAAGAATGTCTGAAAATATATTCCTGGTTGAACATTTCAGTGCTTGGTAACAGAGATAAAAGTTTAATGCTTGTAGTTGATATTCAGTTGTCAGTTTACCAAATGCCAGTATTCGAGGTTTTCCAAATTAAAGAGATACACTTTGTAAAGTTCAAGACGTTTGAAGTAAAATAGTTCCAGTTATAATTCAAAGAATTGGGCTCAAATTTTCAGTCATTATTCCAACCATTTAGCATGTTAATAATATAGATAAATAAAGCAACTGACAAGGCTGAAAACCAAAGTATGCAGAGGAACCAATCAGGTATCATTACACCAACTGTGGAAGCGGAATCTTTAACTTCAGTTTCAAACAGATCAACCTTTAGCTTCATCATCAAGAAACGTTGTCATGGTTCTCAAGCTTTAAAATAGGATATATTCTTTATGTACTTTATTTGTTGTCGTAGCCAAGGTTTTGAAACTCGTCGATACAACAATTTGGGTTTCCTTGAAGGCGTCAACAAAGCAACAGAAAGCACAGATTTAACTATTACCACAAGTGTCTCAAATAAGCGTTGTCTTCCTGGACCAATGGTGTTAGTTTAATTTTCTCTGTATTCAAGTACCACACAGTTTGTTTTATCTTTGGTGAGGTATATAACGACAGGAAGATTCCAGAATCCAAAGAATGATTTCAAAAGTTTAAGCAGCCGTGATTTGACTAGACAAACAGCTCGAATTATCTTTATCACTCACATGGAAACATTGTATTGTACAATTGCTTAAAACATTAGACGCAGATATCTCAGTTCATGAAGTAATATTTGAAACATGAGCAGCAGTGTTTTCTTATCAGATTTAAAACACGAGGCGATAGCTTAGTATTTTAGATCTCATAAAACACATACTGCGAATGTTTTGAATAGCTTTAGAAACGACCCATTTGGTAAGTTCATTGGCGTAGTAATTTTGAAAAATAATGTTGTCTAAGACGAGAAAATCAAGGCTAAAGTCTATGTAAATCAGGAGGATTTTTTTTCAGAAATAAAGCTACGGACTTAGTTAGATTTCTTTTCTGCTTTCTTCATGAATTATTAATGAGTTTTTAAAGAGAATGCAACATCATACTTGAAACAAAATATGGGCAGAGAAAAATTTCTGAAATTTTATCAAGTTAACCCTTTACAGCCAAGACCATATGTTGTATTGTATAAAATCGTCCGGTTTTAGCCAGAAAAAAATCCTAAAGTTTTCAAGAAGCTGTAAAGGGTCAAGAATATAGTTTCTCAATCATTTACAATCATTGAGGATCTTTCTCTGTGCTAAAGACAATTCAACTGGTGTTAAGAAGAAAAGATAAATAGGGTTTTTGAAATGGCTAAGAGGCTGCAAAAGGTTAAGTATCCCATCACATAATTTTTAACAAAAAGTCAACCTCTTAATTTGATTTTGACAGTGACTAACATACAGCCATTACTTGAGTTAACTTTTGCAAAGTTACATCACGAGAAATGTTTTTTACAACTTGTAAACTTGGTTTATGGTATTCTATAGAGCGTGAAAACGTTGTATAATAATGATAAATATATGTCCATTATAATTACTAAAAGCAGTGGCCTAGATAGTTCAGAATCAGTTAAAAACATTTAAATACGAAACATTCATGCACTTTTTTATATACAGCAGAGTACATTGTTGGTGTTTACGCCACTAATAACATTATTAATTTCACATGTGGATTATAAAACACATTTTTTTGAAAGTTTTTCGTCTACACAACGTCTTCAAACCATTTACTTTATAACGTCAGTCACTACCACCAACAGTCTTTCTCAAGACTACATTAACCTAGATGAACAACTTTCACAACAATGTACTATAATAATACTATTAGGTTCAAACCATTTACCGTTATGTAATTATGTACATCAGAATTGTATAATTGTGATAAAATATTCTATTAACAAATTATTTTTACAAAGTAACTAAATAAGATATACCGTTGACACACACTTTCAAAACATTCTCACTTTACACTTATACTGGAGAAAACTCAAAACTAAACTATTTCACTTTGCTAAATTACAATTTTGTTTCTATATGTTAACACTTTCACTGCCACAATCAACTTTTATTATCTTACTGGAATTCTAGTTTACTACCTTTTCACTTTGCTCTATCTAAAACACTGCACTTTACTTCTTTACACTCACCGAAAGAGTTAAGCCTTGCCAATTTTAATTATCAAAACTAAGTATTACCAAGTATTTTATAACCAAACAATTAGATAGTACCATTTAAACAGCAGTGATCTATTTGTGTTCCCCTCAGCTGTACATATATACAAGATATATCTAGATTACAACTATATCTCCTTTATTCATATAGCTATAGGTAACTCAAGTGTAATGCAATTCCTCTCATATATACAAAAAAGCTAATTATAAATTCCAATTCTAATAGTATATATAACTAAACTATTTGAGGATCCTGTATAAGTGAAGGTCCGTCCAATCAGAGAGATGCTCATAGTGTTTAACTAACAATAACAAACATGATATCAAAGACAAACTATTGTTATGCAACATATCTGCAAATGATCAAAAATTCTAATTATATTATGCAAAACGTGTAATAATATTATACCAAGAAAGAGCTTGTATCTTTGTCTACAAATGCTTAGATAACTCGCCTGTAAATTTTGAAAACTACTTTAAGTTAAACGACCAGAATATGAGTATACGTGGAATGCTTCTTGTTAGATTCAACTGCCTAAGATATACCTCCTGAATATGCTAGAAACTTGTATTATTAAATGCTAAAATCTATAATAACTTTCCTATTAAAATCAGAAAACTTTGAATTTTAATTATTTTATAGGCAGATTAGTAAAGAACCATTATTGTTAATTATTAGCCAACAAAGTCGGTTTTCTTTGATCTACCGCGGAATATATATCACGAATATCCCGAGAATCGGTGCTATAACCTATATACAGCACTCTTATCCTGAGTAAGTATTTACTCTATTGTATAAATACGCTCTATAAACACAATGGGCAGATGGCAGAAACGCTGTTTGACCAATTGAACGTTGTTTACGATGATCAGTGTTTAAATGAGTTTCAAAATACCTAGATATTAAGCTGCGAAAATACTGACTATAAGCCAGGAAATGGGATTTCAGCGACTCTCGGTTTCAAAATTTCCCGGGGGAGCATGCCCACGGACCCCCCTATAAATTTATTTTGATTTCGGCTTCCCCCCTTTCAAAATCCTGCCTACGTCCCTGTCTTATCATAACCTATTTGTTTTCTGTTGCATCGCCTATCAAATTGTTATCAGTTTGATCTTCTGTTTAGTTTTGCTATGTAATTTTTTTTTGAGACCTAATTTTCGTTTAACTTACGTTGTTCGTACGTTGAATCAGTTCAATCACAAGGTCATTTCCCGAGATTTTGTTTTTATTTCTTCAATATCGCGCTTGGAAAACTTAACGTCTTCGCCGTAGATAGTAAATGGGGCCCAAACCTGCAGATCTCGAAAAAAAAGCTGTTGATGTTGTTGAAATAAGTTCATTGTCCTTCTCAAAGCCTCACAAACCGACGTTTCGTTGCAAATTTCTTTATAGAAATCTTCCATGAACAATTGTGTACCTTCATCGTCAAGAGGCCAGAGCGTGGCAAGAACGGAGCGAGCACCGGCTGCAAGAAATGCGCGTGCTAGACCAACGACTCCTTCTGAAGAGACATTCCCTCTGCCTGTATGACAACAACATAGAACAACTAACCGGGCACTTATGGGAATTTCAATAATATCTTTTTCTCTTACAAGATAAGATTGTTCTTTGGGTAAGCCTTGGCTAGTCGAATTAGGGTTAGGAGCAAGAAAAATTTCACCATGCTCTCCGTCCCCATGTGCGGCAATGTGAATTATGCCAGCGTTTGGAAGTAATTGTAAAACTAGTTGCTTTATCGCCTTGTCTTCTACTAAAGGTTTAGCGTCAAAAAGCGGTGCAAGGCATTCCACTTCAGCTGTAGTCATTGGGATCGGTTCCGGTTCAATTTCTTGGCCACGAAAACTAACTTTGTCAATAGTTGGATTACCAACAAACAATGCAAAACCTAGACTAGCTTGATGTGATTGCTTCATGCTGGCATAAAGAGTGTGCAGAGATGGTGTTATTTGAATACTGTAATTTTGTGATATCGAGGAACCATTTTCATCTTTCAATGCACAAAATGGCACAAAAAACAAATATTTGTCAGGAACAATAATTAGTTTGTTCCCTTTGATAAACTTTTTAACAGGATTGATGAGTTTCTGAAACAATTCCTGTAAAATAAGAGTATGTTGTTCAATAGAAGGAGGTATAGTCGGAGACCTCAGTCTGGCAACGTCAACAGCCAGATCATAACGTTGTACTACATTTTTGATTTTCGACTCAGAATCTTGGCGTGTGTTGGGAAGAAATATGCTTTCGCAAGACTGGGCCTTTTTAGAAAGTATGTTTTCGGAGTTCTCTAATTCACAATTTTCTGATCCTTTATTGGAATCAATAAATTTCTCATTCACTAACATCTGGCTCCATGGTATTTCCGGAATGTCATGACGAAAAGAAGTAGGATTTGAACTTAGTTTAAACAAGGAGGAATCACGCTTTAAATGAACAGAATAAGTCTGAAGTAACATTTTCAAAACATCGAAAATAGAATTCTCAGGTAAAGTCAGGTCATTATTTCGTTCCAAAACAATGTGTTTAATGTCATCCACGCCATTTAAAACCCATATATGGAGAAAATTATAATCAAAAGAGTAAAATAAAACAGTGGAATTATTTTTCTTGAGCAAGATACCCTTCTCAATATTGTCTATTTCTAATTTCTCTTCATTTTTGTCAATATTTTTCAATGTCTCACGTGTATAATTGACCATGTCATCAATCTCTGATTTCTTTCGTTTCTCGATAAAAGCACGCAATGCCTTGGCCTTTCCAAGATCAATAACTAACAATGCGGCTTCAATGCGTTTTAACAAAAGAAAACAATACATTAGAGCCACATATCCTCGAAAGTATTCACCAGTGAATGATATCTTATTTTTGTCAATGCTCAAGTCGAATAAAATCTTCTCACTACACATAACAGATCTCTTAAGAAATGACACAGCGTTTTTTAAGTTGCTCACACCTTCCGTTTCACGAGCTACAAACAAATACAGGGACAAGTAAGAGTTCCCTATGTTTCCTAAAGAATCACATTCCAAACTTCGATCACCAATTTCTACATTAATATTAAATGCTTCCTCAAAACATTTTATACATCTTTCATACTGCCCCATCATATGATAACATTTCCCTAAATTTCTATTTATACTTGCTATTCCTCTCCGATCTCCGATTTCAGTGTGGATTGCTAGGCCTTTATTGCAATAGTGAATGGCTTGTTCATACTTCCCCATAATCAAATAGACATTCCCCAAACGTCCAATGTTACTTGCTATTCCTGACCGATCTCCTATTTCAGTGCTGATTTCTAGACCTTTATTATAATAGTGAATAGCTTTTTCATACTGCCCCAAACAACAATAGGCAGTCCCTAAATTTCCATTGTTACTTGCTATTCCTGACCGAGCTCCTATTTCAGTGCTGATTTCTAGACCTTTATTGTAATAGTAAATAGCTTTTTCATACTGCCCCATATCGAAATAGACATTCCCTAAATTTCCAATTTTACTTGCTATTCCTGACCGATCTCCTATTTCAGTGGAGATTGCTAGACCTTTACTGTAATAATCGATGGCTTTTTCATACTGGCCCAAACAACAATAGCAATACCCTAAATTCCCATTGCGATTTGCCATTCCTGACCGATCTCCTATTTCAGTGCTGATTTCTAGACCTTTACTGTTATAGTAAATAGCTTTTTCATACTGCCCCAAACAACGATAGCCATTCCCTAAATTTCCATTGTTATTTGCTATTCCTAAGCGATCTCCTATTTCAGTGCTGATTGCTAGACCTTTACTGCAATAGTAAATGGCTTTTTCATACAGCCCCAAACGACGACAGGCATTCCCTAAATTTCCATTGTTATTTGCTATTCCTGACCGATCTCCTATTTCAGTGCTGATTTCTAGACCTTTATTGAAATAGTGAATAGCTTCTTCATACTGCCCCATACTCAAATAGACATTCCCTAAATTTCCATTGTTACTTGCTATTCCTGACCGATCTCCTATTTCAGTGCTGATTTCTAGACCTTTATTGTAATAGCCAATAGCTTTTTCATACTGCCCCAAACCCAGATGCGCACTTCCTAATATTAGGCAACATTTTGCTTTGCTTGATTTGTCTTGAAGTTCATCAGCAATGTTTTCAGCTCTTAGGGTATATTCTATTGCTTTCCTATAATGTGAAGTATTAAAATATATTTTTGCAATTCTAAGAAGAATAGTCATTCTCAAACTCTTTTCCTCATCTAAATTACTTAATAATTTTTGGAGCTCAAGATAGTACTTCAACATATCCGAAGATTCCCTATTTCCATCACATTTTTCAAAAATCAACAATAACATTACCGTTTTTAACCCTAAGTTACCTTGAAGACGTTCAATGGATCTATCTACTATATATTCAAAGTCATCCTTTCTTCCTTTTTCTTGTAGAGTTTTTGCCGTCTCAACAACAAACTCAATCACCATTTCTATGTTTCTGTTTCTTGCTTGAAAAATCTGTTTTCAGTTTAAAAATATTTATATAGCAAAAAAGCTAACCAAAACGTGTGCAACAGATGTTTGTAGTAAACCGAGGTTTGGTAGAGATAGAGTAGAGGGTGGGGCGAGGAGTCAAATTGAGCTAGTGTCACAAAAAAATTGTCCCCTTCTAAACTACACGATAAAACGCCAAGCAAGCAAGTTGCTACAAAGCCGTTTTAACATGCCGTTACCGGGATCCATTTGCACTGGTTGTTTCCAGTTTAAGTACTGTTTAATAAACGAGCAGGAGTGTTTTAACAGATATAAAGAAACGAGGCGAAGCTGAGTGTTTTTATATCTGATAAAACACGAACTGCGAGTTTATTGAACGGCTTAAAAAACGAACCACTTCGTAAGTTCATTGGTGCAGTAAAAAGTTGAAAATTAACCTTGTCTAAGTCGAGAAAATCAAAGATAAAGTTTATGTAAATCAGGAGGTATCTTTATCACATATAAAGACACTGATTAAACTTTAATTTCTTTTGAATTTTCCTCATGAATTATTAATGAGGTTTTGAACATGTCTGTAATAGGTTGTTGACAACTTGCAACAAAGTTGATGACTTCAACGGACTTGTGACAAATTGTTCCAACGACTTGTTACTGCTTTGCACTTACCAAATTGCTACAAGGTTGACAACAACAAGCTTGCATTGGCTTGATAAAATCACAACTTCTTAACAACTTGTGAACAGGCGTGCTACAAGCTTGTTGGAAGCTCATCTTGTCAACACTGAAGCTGTGGGATTTTTATGGGTGTAGATTTGCCGAAATGAAACGACTATAGGAAAGAAGGAAAAGAAGGGAAAAAAGGAAGGAGGAAAGAAGGAAAAAAAGGAGGAAAGGAAGGAAATGAATGAATGAACGAATACATGAATAAATGAATGAATAAACTGGAATGAATAAATGAACTGAAATGAATTAATGAAAATGAAAAACTAAAATAGATTCTTCGTCTTTTTTTGAAATAGTTCTAAAAACATGCAGTACTGATATTTAAGTTACTTACTTCACGGAGCATTTTGCCCGCATCAAAACTTTCTTGAGCTGATGCCATTTTTGTATACTGGCAAGACCGTTTTTAGCTGCAAAAGAACGAGAAACAGGTGAACAAAACTGATATAACCTAATTACTTCAGAAAAAATACTAATAGTGATCGAATTTTGGAAAAAGTATACTAATGAACATAGAACTCTATATATAGAATTATCATTCTTATTTGAAATTAGATGAATCAGAGCAAAAACGATCAATAACCGAGCGTTTTTTAAGCTGTTCAAAACATTCACAGCACGTTAGATTACAAATTGGTACTCTAGAATATTAGTTAAATTTAGTTAAAGAACGATCGGGATATCATCTATATCATGAATGAACTAGACGGGCTGTTCATATGGTCCTGGTAAGCTAGCTGGCCCGGTAAGCGAGACGAAGACTGTCTTAAAATGTTCAAAATGTGCACACCATTGTTCGTAAAATAAGAATTATATGATGGGAAATGGACTCCTCACAAGTGTTGTAGAATTTTTGATATTTGTTTTTAAATACTAAACGCACAACCCTGAACAACATATTAAACATATTAAACATAGGATACTGTGAAGTGCCATTCATGTCAGAACTTTTAATTTTCTCGCCGGGAAGTATTTTAAAGAATAAAAAAAACATTATTTTGGTCTGGACCGTCTGAAATGGATGAATTTCTTAAGTTTGTTTTGCCTTTTGCTGTTTTGGTGTTTGCTATAACCTCAGAAAGACTTCTGGTATGAACCTCAGATATTTCTTAAACAAAAGCTAATTCAAATATGAAAGGAGTGGAAAAGTTTGCAGATTTCTAGTTGAAGTTGAAAACGTTTTTGGTGCAAATTAGTGATCATACCTTTTCAACATATGAAAAAATATTAAAACTTTAATGGTCAACGTTGAGAACATTTTGAACATTTTAAAAAGTTACAGGTAACACTACGATTTGAAATATATACCGAATGAAAGCTTATAAAATTTCTAACAACATACGTACCCGATGTATTTCAACAATGCGTAGTTCCGAAAATTTTAGCCATCTTCTTCTATAAACAAATGTGGAGTTTATACAATTCTGGATTATGCCGACGGCTTCGTGAGTGCAGGACTTTTTTGCCACGGAGTTTTACCCGTAGTGTCCGCGTACTGAAGTTTTAATAACCCCGTGGTCAAAGAATTTCATATCCAAAGAATCGTTTTCTAAAGTAAATTACTTATTTACTTAACTAAATATTATTTATATATATAGATAATAATATGAAGTTAATTAAAAGGTCACAAGACGGCCAAGAGTAATTGATTACAGGAGCCCGAGGGTCGCAAGGACGAGAAGGCTAATTTTCCGGGGACACTTACTTTCAAAATGGCCGACTGGCGCATGCGCATAAAAATAATGGGACACTTTTTTCCGCGAGTCGGACTTCTGGTTGATCCTTATTCTGTGACCAAGCGCTGGCGAACCTATATTATATCTCGGCAGTGAACTCGTGATTTCCTGGGTGTGTCAAGTACTCGATTCTCATTGGCTACTGTCAATAACCT
Source organism: Paragorgia papillata (assembly GCA_035771165.1). Lineage (NCBI taxonomy): Eukaryota > Metazoa > Cnidaria > Anthozoa > Scleralcyonacea > Coralliidae > Paragorgia > Paragorgia papillata. The sequence goes on along the minus strand of JAWNZC010000368.1, from coordinate 1,548,577 downwards.
GACGTCATTGGGGTTAAAATACTCCCCTTGAAACTAATTGACTTCCCCAACGGAACAACATGCATGTTATATGGCTTGCAATATGTGGACGAGCCCCGACACTGTACATAGTTATAGATAGAGTAAATCAGGGAAGCACGGATGGCGTGCGCTGTTAGGGCGCTGCCTCTCACCAATAGTTAAGCCCAGTTGGACGGGGTTAGTACTTGGATGGGTGACCGTCTGGGAATAACCCCGTTCTCGAACTTGAATTTCATGTGAGTAGAGTTTAGTTGGTCTCTCCTGTGCTTCGAGGGTTTTTCGCAGGGTTCTGCGGTTTTCCTCCCTCCGTAAAATCAACACTTAGGTCTTAGCTTATGTCGTGCACTTTTAACATGAGCCTCTGGTTCGGATGATTGGGCAACCACATCCTGTGTTTACGACGTTAAATAAATCATTACTCATTACTCAAATATTTAATCAGGATGAAACACTTCAGACATTACATATTCTGTTATGAATGTGTATCCTGACTATAGTTATACAATATAAACTATTAATAAATTATTATAACAAAAATATTAACAAAAATGATGCTTTACTTATTTAACAAAATAATTGAAGTTAACAGTTTTCCTAATTTCTATCGGAAGGTCATTATAAATCTTTGCATCCATATAGTAAACTGAATTTCTGGCATATTCAGTGCGTATCTTAGGCAATATAATCAAGTAAGAAGCATTTCTCGTACCCATGCTATGGTCGTTTATTTTAAAATAGTTTTCAAACTTTTTACAGGCAGCTCCATCTAAGCACTATTTTCGGACAAAAATGCAAGCTCTTCGCTTATTCAAATCTTCAATTGAGGGAATATTGGGATTTTGATCACTGCTGATATTGATTATTTTTATAGCACGTTCGTGGAAAAGAGCTAGCCTGGTATTATTAGTTTAAGCGAGGTTGAGATTAATCAATCTACAGTAGGTAAAGGTACAATCATGGTTTGATAAATAGTTTTAGCAGAGTGATTATTAAGGTATCGTCTGATCTTGAGTAATAGTCGAAGACGACCCATCACTTTTTTGTATGCACAATCAAAATTAAAATTTAGGTTGAGAGATGGATCAATTTCGATCCCCAAATACTTATACTTCGATTTTAGCATTGGGGACTTTTAGATCTACGACGCGGCTAACTCGACAACGCGGCCTTAAAAAGGTTAAAAAGAAATGCATTTAAAAAAAGACATGGTAAATTAACTGCCGTATTTCATGTTTAAGCTTGTTTAATGACTTTCAAGACGCTCCAGTTCTTGCTAAAACGGCTGCAGTGTCGAGTTGAAGTCAACATTAAGGAACAGCTCTCACTTCTCAGCGTGTTCGCGTCGTTCTGAAGACGTGAAAATGTTGAGAGTGGCGTTCACAGAACGAGGACGGTATTGATCTTGGGATTACAAATTATTCATTCACTTTGTTTTCATTAAGAATTATTTTGTTTTTAAGGCGAAGAGCATAGAAAAGGAAAATAGCATCCGTTTTACCTTCATTAAAATTTAAGAAAAGCTAATTTCCTAATATTATCCAAATGACAGGTCAATTTATTTTCAATATCAGTGATATTTTTATCACTGACAAAAATGACTGTGTTGTCGGCATATTTAATAACCTTCGAGTGTTGAACGGGATTGGGATAGGTCATTAAAGTAGACCACAAAAAGTAATGGTCCTAAAATAGATCTCTATGGAACACCAGATATCACCTGTTTTCTATCAGAAAGTGTGTTCTTATACACTCGGTTTTCAGTCAAGCTCAATATAATAAAACAAAAAAAGAGGCGTCAGAGTTGAGCTCGTCACAGGGTCTTTGAAGATATGGGATATTGTTTGCTTCGCTTCGCTTCGCTGTACAGCTAACAGCTGTGCTTTACTTTGCTTTGCTGTGCTTTACTTTGCTGTGCGTTGCTTTCCTTTGCTTTGCTTTACTTTGCTTTACTTTGCTTTGCTGTGCTTTACTTTGCTGTGCTGTGCTTTACTTTGCTGTGCGTTGCTTTCCCTTGCTTTGCTTTACTTTGCTTTACTTTGCTGTGCGTTGCTTTCCTTTGGTTCGCTTTACTTTGCTTTGCTTTGCTTCGCTGGACTGTGCTTTACTTTACTTTGCTGTGCTTCGCTGTGCGTTGCTTCGCTTCTCTTTGCTTTGCTTTGCTTTGCTTTGTTGTGCTGTGCTGTGCTGTTCTGTGCTGTGCTTTGCTTTGCTGTGCTTTGCTGTGCTGTGCTTTGCTGTGCTTTGCTTTGTCATATAGAGTACAAGCGCAGCAACTGTCTAACGCCAGAAGATTTTACTCTGTCTAACGCCAGACGATTCTACTCTGTCTAACGCCAGACGATTTTACTCTGTCTAACACCAGACTATTTTACTCTGTCTAACACCAGACGATTCTACTCTGTCTAACTCCAGACGATTCTACTCTGTCTAACGCCAGACGATTCTACTCTGTCTAACGCCAGACGATTCTACTCTGTCTAACGCCAGACGATTCTACTCTGTCTAACTTCAGACGATTTTACTCTGTCTAACACCAGACGATTCTACTCTGTCTAACGCCAGACGATTCTACTCTGTCTAACGCCAGACGATTTTACTCTGTCTAATACCAGACGATTCTACTCTGTCTAACGCCAGACGATTTTACTCTGTCTAACGCCAGACGATTCTACTCTGTCTAACACCAGACGATTTTACTCTGTCTAACACCAGACGATTCTACTCTGTCTAACTCCAGACGATTCTACTCTGTCTAACGCCAGACGATTCTACTCTGTCTAACGCCAGACGATTCTACTCTGTCTAACACCAGACGATTCTACTCGGTCTAACTCCAGACGATTCTACTCTGTCTAACGCCAGACGATTCTACTCTGTCTAACGCCAGACGATTCTACTCTGTCTAACGCCAGACGATTCTACTCTGTCTAACACCAGACGATTTTACTCTGTCTAACACCAGACGATTCTACTCTGTCTAACGCCAGACGATTCTACTCTGTCTAACGCCAGACGATTTTACTCTGTCTAACGCCAGACTATATTACTCTGTCTAACGCCAGACGATTCTACTCTGTCTAACGCCAGACGATTTTACTCGTCTGGGAAAGCCATGCTGCCATGAAAGACTAATGTCTCGATATTATTTCTTCTGTAGTTAACACAAATTATCTACTTACATTCGGGGAAACACAGATCTCACAGAACCTGCTCTGTCTGGAGTGGACAAAATGTCAAAATCTAATGCTGTGCCGATGAATCGTGTTAAGTTCAGCTCACCAGAGTCTACGAAGAAACGTCAGTATGTATATATCAATAATTACCATCCAAATGCTCAAATACAGAACCTGCGTCCTTGACGAGCAGAAGAAACTGATAAGCTATTACAAAAACTGACCAATAGCTGCATGTTATTACAAGTACATTATGAAATATAATCATCATGTATATGATATTAGTCGGGAGTTTCCCGAGCTAAGTAGGGACTTTCCCTCGAATTTTTAGTTAAGCTTGCAAACGCTTGAAAAATGAATAAAACGGAATAATAATGCTATAT
>JAWNZC010000368.1:1250000-1540000 GCA_035771165.1 Paragorgia papillata | reverse complement strand
AGTTGCAACACTCAACATTTTGAGGTAAGCCCACTTAAACTATACTATATATATATATATATGCGTGCTCAAAAATTGTACATTAGTATACATTAGTATATATATGTGGTATATCTCATCCATCTCTTGATTGTGCTATATATATTAATATATATATATACACATTAAAATTGATGGTAAGCATTGAGCACTACATTTAGTGTATATATATAACTCATCACTCGAAAAACTTCTTTCCACTTAAGCTTAACATCTGTAATATAAGTCTTTCTACTTGATTCTGTTATTTGCCTATATTAGAAATCTGGACAAACTCATTTTATATATATCATATAAAAAAAATCATATTATATAACTTACCTTCACTCAGTCAGGCCTTCTGTATACTGTAATATCATGATTTTGAAACCAATTTAGAAAAGACAAATACTTTCTTCCAAAATTACACGAGAAATCATGCTTATTCCAAAAGTTTGAAGCAAATGTGTTTCCAACTATGAACAATACACAACACTCAGTGTCCAACTTCTCAAAGCTTGGATAGTTTGAAAAACATTTCATTCAACGAATACATCAAAACATTCACTCATAACATCTTCTAAACGTCTTTCTGGTGCTTTAGTGGCAAATATTAAAACACAATTCATTTTATAATTCAACAAAATGCTTTTGATAGTCCATCCTCGTACCCAGGGTATTATCTCCGCTCCCCCCGTCCCCCACGCTGCGAAAATACCCTGGCACAGGCTGGTCACGTGTCACCAACTTTTTAGGTGATAACAAAAAATTCTTTTGAGGGGTCCTACAAAACATCTCTTTGTCACATTCAACAATTCAACAAACCGGCGCCATGTGGCAATCATCGAATTGTATCTCTTTTCTCTCTTGTTTGCATTTTGCAATTGTAAACAGTTCTTATTGGAATAAAGTTTTGCGACCTAAGCAAGTTATTTCCTTGGAGAATTTATACTTGGGAAAAGATGTACTGGCTGTCCTTCCGACAGGATACGGAAAGTCATTGATCTTCCATCTTCTGCCTGCTTTGTTGTTTTGTAAGAAGATTAAAGAAACGGGAAGTTCTTTGGAATGCGATCGTTCATTACCATCAATTGTTATTGTCATATCTGCGCTGAATTCCCTGATGAATGATCAAATACATCGCTTGACTGGCCGTAATATTGGTTTGTTAAGCGCGTCTGTACTAAACGTGAAGTATGGCGCCTTGGAAGATGGTGCATCATCACTATATGCCTTTAGCGATTGACACCTTTTTCTGCGACAAAGCAGCGAATGATATTAAAGTTAAAAAAACAAGAATAAAAGCCCATTTAAAAAAGGTGATTTTCGTCGCCTTGTTCCTTTGCGGCAAATCTAAATCCTTTGTGCAAACTTACATTTGCGTTTTATCCGGCGCACGAAAATTGAAGTCGGTCAACGTTTAAAACTGAACAAATAAATGATACGTAACAAACGCAGGGTACAAAGCTGAGTAGCGCGGCCTAAAACAGTTTCTGCAAAAATAGTGTTTTCAAAACCTTTGGAAAAGTTTTTTTTTCACTCATTTCTGTTTGAGACGTAGCACCACCGTCGCATTTAAAACGTGTTGTTGCCAAATGTTGACAGTGATGCATAAATGATAAATCGTACAACCTGAAAATCGTTATACTGTATTTACTATATCTTTTAAAAAATTTGCGGTTTTGGTATAAAGTCGATTTCGTATGAATTGAAATGAGACGATTGTGTGATACGTAAACACGCTACATGCGGACTATCATATGTACCTTTGCCCAAATTGGCAAATGGTTTACACGAAACAACTGCAACGCGTGCTTATATAAAATAAAATAACCACGAATACACTAACCTGTGATAGTGAAGAAGAGGTGACGGCACAAGCTTCGAAGGTTAGAGTCGTTCTCGCGGAAACTTTTGCGCGGTTCTTTGGTTTAGGTGCGGTGGCTGACGGCGATAGCTCGAGACACCTCTTCGCTCGGCTTTTTTTCTCCACGAGTAACCGTTGCGTTTCAGCGATTGTTTTCTTAACAGTTGCTGCGTTTTTAACTTTTCTTTCACAAGAACGACAGATCAGTTGAGGGAGTGTTTTATCTCGCGGAAGAACAGCTCCATGAACTAGTTGCACGAAATCCAAAATATTACGATTGGATTCTCTGAACAAGTTTTTGCAATATCTTGCATCCCCTATAAACCCACAAAGTCGACAAGAAGAAAGATCGATTCCACCTTCAACAGGATATAACTTTTTCGGTGTAGCCATATTTTCACCTGTTTTATCCGATTTCGGTTTTGCCTTTGAACGCGCTTTGAGCAATCACACCTTTTATTATATTAACTACGCACCTGGCCATCAACAAACCATTCCTAACTACCCCTCCCTCAAAAGAATTTTTTGTTATCACCTAAAAAGTTGGTGACACGTGACCAGCCTGTGCCAGGGTATTTTCGCAGCGTGGGCGACGGGGGGAGCGGAGATAATACCCTGGGTACGAGGATGTTGATAGTCTTGGTCGCCATATTGGATTTTGTCTTGAAGTAAAACACAGCTTCCCCAAGCTACATATTTGAAATTGGTAATTTGAAAGCTAAAAGGTCAAATAAATGCTTACTTATAATCTTTCTCTGTTCATTCCTTGCTTAATAGACGTCAAAAAGCTGATATAAACGTTTCAGCTTTGAAGTTTCTACTTTGAAGTTTTTAAAGACTAGAGACTTCAAAGTCGTTTAATTGTTTATATCAAATCTCTGATTCAAAATCAAGCAACAATTATCAAGACAAAAAAACTGAAAAGTAAGAATTGATTTCCAATTCTAGTTTTAATATAATTACCAATTTTCCATATGTTTTAACAATTAATAGTATTATAAAAGCAGTTACAATCGAACACTGATAAAAGTCATGTAGTACATGAGCTTGAAGAACTGTGGAAAACTTGAATGAATATCTTTCAAAATCCGTATAAGCATTTGATTTGCTCTCTTTGAATTTTGTTAGCCAATCAGAATAATATATAGACCTTATTCATAAATGGCCGACGATTTAAAATCCTTTTATGTGCATATAAATTAGCCCCTCTGACCTCGTTTTAGAGTAAAGCTTCTTTTGAATTTCGCGCATGAAAACGAGTTCAAAGCAGCTAATTTATATGCACATAAAAGAATATTAATTCCACGGCCATTTATGAATATGGTCTACGACAAAATTTGCACTGTATACTATTACATCTTTTCTGCATTTGCCAGGGTCTTTTTTAACATACAAGTTGAAGGAGGCAAGTCCCTCCCCCCTGAGCCCCCCCCCCCTACGAATTGCGTTTCCTCCCCTCCCCCCAGAGAAAGTCTCTTTTTGCTGAAGTACAAACAAATGAACAAAGAATTAAGCGATAAGAATGTAAAAGGAAAATTTCGGACTTAGCTTTGAAGAAGGAATACCTATATAATTAACTCACCCCACTTTTTGTTTCAAATATTTGAAATTAAAATGCTTAAATAAATAACAATCTTGTCCAGCATTTCTATTGATGATATTAACTGTTCTTTCACTAAAATTAATTTACCTAATAAATGTTTTCATGGACAGTCCTAACCGACTAGTTACGTGCTTATACGTTTATTCTAAAATTAATTAAATGACATAATGGAATCCGGATTGTTGATCGAAGAGAGCTAACCAAGTGCTATTCAATGGCTGACTCTCCTGTGAAATCGTAGGATTTTTTTAAAACTTTAATAGATTTGCTCTGATAAAGGTCTGAATCCACAGATCAAAAGCTAATCAATAAATAATAGACTTGTGTTACCACAAATCGTTACGCTTCTGTTAAAATTTGTCACCATGTAAACATTCAAATAATTAATAGTAAATATTGTTTATTTGTCTTTTGAGATGCTCTAAGTTTACGAAGTATTATGGTTAAATTACAGCCGCCATTTTCTGGTATATTTTCGATTAAAGAAACATAATAGTCAGAACTACATACATAAAAACGCACAAGATTTTACAGATCTGTAATCTTGTTGATATGTTGTGCAATTTTTGTTTGGGTGACTGACAGAATGTTTGTGTTTAATTATTCAGTCTATTCAGAGGTTGGCTTTTTGCAAAAAATAACGGGTAAAGGTTTTGATTCTTAATAAAATCCACTCAAATTGATACAAAATCATTTTACTTTGTGGAAAAGAAATAATTTGACCGCAAAAGATATCCACAACTAAATTTTTAAGCAAGACGAAGCTGGGTGTTTATTTAGGTTTGCTAAAAGTTCAGAGCTGTTTCTCTAGTATAAACCAAAACCATGCTGTCGCTTTGCAAACCAGACTTTAGTCTTGATATATAGCGTTGTCGTTCTTTCATGTTTAACATTCAGTTTTCTGACGAGCGGCAGGCTTAGAGTAAAACTGTAAATAATCCAATATCTGAAATAGAGTAAACTGAAGGTTGACAGTCAGAGTTTAAAATGGTTCCAGGACAGCTTTCGTCAAAATAGAACTTCTCAAAGTGTTGTTGTTTGAGGGTTAATGTTAGTGGAGTTCAGGGATATGAAGGACCATGAGTTAAACACTCTTGAGATAATCTGTAGACAGTCAGAGTTAAGATAGTTCCAGATAAGTTTTGTTTAGATATTCATCCTTAGTATAATACCATGAATCAATGATGATAAACTACAGGTGGGAACCAGCTAAAGAATGTCTGAAAATATATTCCTGGTTGAACATTTCAGTGCTGGTAACATAGAGATCAAAGTTTAATGCTCGTAGTTGATATTCAGTTGTCAGTTTACCAAATGCCAGTATTCGAGGTTTTCCAAATTAAAGAGATACAAGCCAAGCCATCGTAGCCAAGGTTTTGAACGTCGTCGATACAACAATTTGGGTTTCCATGAAGGCATCAACAAAGCAACAGAAAGCACAGATTTAATTATACAACAAGTGTCTCAAATAAGCGTTGTCTTCCTGGACCAATGGTGTTAGTTTGACTTTCTCTGTATTCAACTACCACACAGTTTGTTTTATCTTTGGTGAAGTAACCACTGGAAGATTCCAGAATCCCAAGAATAATTTCCAAAATTTAAGCAGCCGTGATTTGACTAGACAAACAGCTCGAATTATCTTTATCACTCAAATGGAAACATTGTATTGTACAATTGCTTAAAACATTAGACGCAGATATCTCAGTTCATGAAGTAATATTTAAAACATGAGCAGCAGTGTTTTCTTATCAGATTTAAAACACGAGGCGATAGCCGAGTATTTTAGATCTCATAAAACACATACTGCGAATGTTTTGAATAGCTTTAGAAACGACCCATTCGGTAAGTTCATTGGCGTAGTAATTTTGAAAAACAATGTTATCTAAGACAAGAATATCAAGGTTAAAGTTGATGTAAACCAGGATTTTTTATCAGAAATTAAGCTACGGACTTAGTTAGATTTCTTTTGTGCTTTCTTCATGAATTATTAATGAGTTTTTAAAGAGAATGCAACATCATACTTGAAACAAAATATGGGCAGAGAAAAATTTCTGAAATATTATCAAGTTAACCCTTTACAGCCAAGACCACATGTTGTATTGTATAAAATCGTCTGGTTTTAGCCAGAAAAAATCCTAAAGTTTTCAAGAAGCTGTAAAGGGTCAAGAATATAGTTTCTCAACCATTTACAATCATTGAGGATCTTTTTCTGTGCTAAAGACAATTCAACTGGTGTTAACCAGAAACGATAAATAAGATTTTTGAAATGGCTTACAGGCTGCAAAAGGTTAAGTATCCCATCACATAATTTTTAACAAAAAGTCAAGCTCTGAATTTGATTTTCACAGTGACTAACATGCAGCTATTACTTGAGTTAACGTTTGCAAAGTTACATCACGAGAAATATTTTTTACAACTTGCAAACTTGGTTTATGGTATTCTATAGAGCGTGAAAACGTTGTATAATAATGATAAATATATGACCATTATAATTACTAAAAGCAGTGGCCTAGATAGTTCAGAATCAGTTAAAAACATTTAAACACGAAACATTCCTGCACTTTTTTATATACAGCAGACTGCATTGTTGGTGTTTACGCCACTAATAACATTATTAATTTCACATGTGGATTATAAAACACATTTTTTTGAACGTTTTTCGTTTCCACAACGTCTTCACGCCATTTACTTTATAACGTTAGTCACCACTGCAACAGTCTTTCTCAAGACTACATTAACCTAGACGAACAACTTTCACAAACACGTACTATAATAATACTATTAGGTTCAAACCATTTACCGTTATGTAAAACTCAAAACTAAACTATTTGACTTTGCTAAATTACAATTTTGTTTTTATATGTTAACACTTTCACTGCCACAGTCAACTTTTATTATCTTACTGGAATTCTAGTTTACTACCTTTTCACTTTGCTCTATCTAAAACACTGCACTTTACTTTTTTACACTCACCGAAAGAGTTAAGCCTTGCCAATTTTAATTATCCAAACTAAGTATTACCAAGTATTTTATAACCAAACAATTAGATAGTACCATTTAAACAGCAGTGATCTATTTGTGCTCCCCTCAGCTGTACATATATACAAGATATATCTAGATTGCAACTATATCTCCTTTATTCATAGCTATAGGTAACTCAAGTGTAATGCAAGTCCTCCCATATATACAAAAAAACTAATTATAAATTCCAATTCTAATAGTATATATAACTTAACTATTTAAGGATCCTGTATAAGTGAAGGTCCAATCAGAGAGATGCTCATAGTGTTTAACTAACAATAACAAACATGATATCAAAGACAAACTATTGTCACGCAACATATCTGAAACATTTCAAAATAAAAGCAATTGAATGGGCCGTTGAATTATTTGCCGTGTTGGTTTCTTCTTCTAGAACATAATTCAAATCTCATAGATAGTATTTTAACTCAAAATGTCGTAAAATTCACGGTACAATCTTACATTCAAATTTGCAAACTGTGCTTGTGAATCCCTTGTACAGAAATCGAAAACATCTTACAAGTCATCAGCTTTAACAGTCGCTGGTCGAACATCCTTAAACTGGAGTAAGTTTGCCGAGTTCGTTCCTCGAAGCCAACATAATCTTTAGTACACACTGAGATTTTCAGCCAGATTTATGACCATTAACAGCGTACATTTTGGAGATAGAAAATACAAAAGTCGAAGACAGACAAGTGAATCAAACAGCTCGCCATATATACCAGAAATAGCGAAAGTAGTCTTAACCTTTCGCTAGAAAAACTGTGATTTTCCAGATTCTGCCGCCATGTTTGATACCAAAATAAAGCTTAGAACACGGGCTTTCTAATGCCATATTTCATGCCATATGCCATATTAATGCCACGGGAAGCCATATTTCATTTCACACCGAAATAGAGAAGCGATGAGCAATTGTAGGGGTCACCGAGGAGTTTATAGCGAACTCTGCGAAACGCTGCTGTACAATCAGCGCTGGCTCAAATGTCCGCAATTTCTGGCCATGTACTAGCCAACAAAGTCGGTTTTCTTTGATCTACCACGGAATATATATCATGAATATACCGAAAATCGTTGCAATAACCTATATACAGCACTCTTGTCAATTACTTAAATCAAATTAATATCCCAAGAGAAAACTGACTTTGTTGGCTAATAAGAAAGTTATACGTCCTCGGTTTATAAAACAACTAATTGACCAAGATCGGTTCAATAACCCTTACTTATAATATTAATTACATTATATTGTATGTAACTTAGAATATCTTAAGACACACATATACCAACAAGATATTGTAAACTCTAAAGTGTTTTATCCTGAGTAAGTATATACTCTATCTATTGTATAAATACGCTCTATAAACACAATGGGTCGATGGCAGCATCTCTGTTTGACCGTTGTTTATGATAATCAGGGTTTGAACGAGTTTTAAAATACATAGATATTAAGCTGCGAAAATACTGACTATGTTAATCGACAATGAACTATTGTCTTTGGTTTTGCAATGTTGTGGTCGACGACGGTTAAATCCAAGGTTACATCTTGTTTAGCTACTCACTAAATCGCCGTTTTTTGAAATGGCCTAATTATGGATGCCTAAACTAATAATACCTTTATAGTTTATATTTATAGACAAATACACGTCTTCTGTCTTCTAATGTTGAATTCTTACCACAGGGCGTAGCCAGATGATGCAATATGAATTGTGTCAGGAAATAAACTGTAAACAGTGTATTCAATCTACTGAGTGTATGCATTTTGAGTATCTGTGTGACGTTTGCGTGTTTTGAGTATTTTATATGACGTTTTTTTTAACCTTTAGATTCTGTAAAATCTTCCTCCAAAAGCCAGGAAATGGCATTTCAGCGACTCTCGGTTTCAAAATTTCCCGGGGGAGCATGCCCCCGGACCCCCCTATAAATTTATTTTGATTTCGGCTTCCCCCCTTTCAAAATCCTGCCTACGTCCCTGTCTTATCATAACCTATTTGTTTTCTGTTGCATCGCCTATATCAAATTGTTATCAGTTTGGTCTTCTGTTTAGTTTTGCTATGTAATTTTTTTTTGAGACCTAATTTTCGTTTAACTTTACCTTGTTCGTCGGTTCAATCAGTTCAATCACAAGGTCATTTCCCGAGATTTTGTTTTTATTTCTTCAATATCGCGCTCGGAAAACTTAACGTCTTCGCCGTAGATAGTAAATGGGGCCCAAACCTGCAGATCTCGGAAAAAAAGCTGTTGATGTTGTTGAAATAAGTTCATTGTCCTTCTCAAAGCCTCACAAACCGACGTTTCGTTGCAAATTTCTTTATAGAAATTTTGCATGAACAATTTTGAACCTTCATCGTCAATAGGCCAGAGCGTGGCAAGAACGGAGCGAGCACCGGCTGCAAGAAATGCGCGTGCTAGACCAACGACTCCTTCTGAAGAGACATTCCCTTTTCCTGTATGACAACAACATAGAACTACTAACCGGGCACTTATGGGAATTTCAATAATATATTTTTCTCTTACAAGATACGATTCTTCTTTGGGTAAGCCTTGCCTAGTTGAATTAGGATTAGGAGCAAGAAAAATTTCACCATGCTCTCCCTCCCCATGTGCGGCAATGTGAATTATGGCAGCGTTTGGAAGTAATTGTAAGACTAGCTGCTTTATCGCCTTGTCTTCTACTAAAGGTTTAGCGTCAAAAAGCGGTGCAAGGCATTCCACTTCAGCTGTAGTCATTGGGAGCGGTACCAGTTCAAATTCTAGGCCACGAAAACTACCTTTGCCAATAGTTGGATTACCAACAAACAATGCAAAACCTAGGCTAGCTTGATGTGATTGCTTCATGCTGGCATAAAGAGTGTGCAGAGATGGTGTTATTTGAATACTGTAATTTTGTGATATCGAGGAACCATTTTCATCTTTCAATGCACAAAATGGCACAAAAAACAAATATTTGTCAGGAACAATAATCAGTTTGTTTCCTTTAATAAACTGCTTAACAGGATTGATGAGTTTCTGAAACAATTCGTGTAAAATACGAGTATGTTGTTCAATAGAAGGAGCTGTAGCCGGAGACGTCAGTTTGGCAACGTCAACAGCCAGATCACAACGTTGCACTACTTGCAGTACATTATTGATTTTCGACTCAGAATCTTGGCGTGTGTTAGGAAGAAATACGCTTTCGCAAGATTTAGCCTTTTTAGAAAGTATGTTTTCGGAGTTCTCTAATTCACAATTTTCTGATCCTTTATTGGAATCAATAAATTTCTCATTCACTAACATCTGGCTCCATGGTATTTCCGGAATGTCATGACGAAAAGAAGTAGGATTTGAACTTAGTTTAAACAAGGAGGAATCACGCTTTAAATGAACAGAATAAGTCTGAAGTAACATTTTCAAAACATCGAAAATAGAATTCTCAGGTAAAGTCAGGTCATTATTTCGTTCCAAAACAATGTGTTTAATGTCATCCACGCCATTTAAAACCCATATATGGAGAAAATTATAATCAAAAGAGTAAAATAAAACAGTGGAATTATTTTTCTTGAGCAAGATACCCTTCTCAATATTGTCTATTTCTAATTTCTCTTCATTTTTGTCAATATTTTTCAATGTCTCACGTGTATAATTGACCATGTCATCAATCTCTGATTTCTTTCGTTTCTCGATAAAAGCACGCAATGCCTTGGCCTTTCCAAGATCAATAACTAACAATGCGGCTTCAATGCGTTTTAACAAAAGAAAACAATACATTAGAGCCACATATCCTCGAAAGTATTCACCAGTGAATGATATCTTATTTTTGTCAATGCTCAAGTCGAATAAAATCTTCTCACCACACATAACAGATCTCTTAAGAAATGACACAGCGTTTTTTAAGTTGCTCACACCTTCCGTTTCGCGAGCTGCAAACAAATACAGGGACAAGTAAGAGGTCCCTATGTTTCCTAAAGAATCACATTCCAAACTTCGATCACCAATTTATACATTAATATTAAATGCTTCCTCAAAACATTTTATACATCTTTCATACTGCCCCATCATATGATAACATTTCCCTAAATTTCTATTTATACTTGCTATTCCTCTCCGATCTCCGATTTCAGTGTGGATTGCTAGGCCTTTATTGCAATAGTGAATGGCTTTTTCATACTTCCCCATAATCAAATAGACATTCCCCAAACGTCCATTGTTACTTGCTATTCCTGACAGATCTCTTATTTCAGTGCTGATTTCTAGACCTTTATTGTAATAGTAAAGGGCTCTTTCATACTGGCCCATAATGAAATAGACATTCCCTAAACTTGTATTGACAATTGCTATTCCTGACCGAGCTCCTATTTCAGTGCTGATTTCTAGACCTTTATTGTAATAGTAAAGGGCTTTTTCATACTGCCCCATATCGAAATAGACATTCCCTAAATTTCCAATTTTACTTGCTATTCCTGACCGATCTCCTATTTCAGCGGAGATTGCTAGACCTTTACTGTAATAATCGATGGCTTTTTCATACTGCCCCAAACAACAATAGCAATACCCTAAATTCCCATTGCGATTTGCCATTCCTGACCGATCTCCTATTTCAGTGCTGATTTCTAGACCTTTGCTGTTATAGTAAATAGCTTTTTCATACTGCCCCAAACAACGATAGCCATTCCCTAAATTTCCATTGTTATTTGCTATTCCTAACCGATCTCCTATTTCAGTGCTGATTGCTAGACCTTTACTGCAATAGTAAATGGCTTTTTCATACTGCCCCAAACGACGATAGGCATTCCCTAAATTTCCATTGTTATTTTGCTATTCCTGACCGATCTCCTATTTCAGTGCTGATTTCTAGAGCTTTACTGTAATAGCAAATGGCTTTTTCATACTGCCCCAAACGACGATAGGCATTCCCTAAATTTCCATTGTTATTTGCTATTCCTGACCGATCTCCTATTTCAGTGCTGATTTCTAGACCTTTATTGTAATAGCCAATAGCTTTTTCATACTGCCCCAAACCCAGATGCGCACTTCCTAATATTAGGCAACATTTTGCTTTGCTTGATTTGTCTTGAAGTTCATCAGCAATCTTTTCAGCTCTTAGGGTATATTCTATTGCTTTCCTATAATGCGAAGTATTAAAATATATTTTTTCAATTCTAAGAAGAATAGTCATTCTCAAACTCTTTTCCTCAACTAAATTACTTAATAATTCTTCGAGCTCAAGATAGTACTTCAACATTTCCGAAGATTCTCTATTTCCATCACATTTTTCAAAAACCAACAATAACATTACCGTTTTTAACCCTAAGTTACCTTGAAGAAGTTCAATGGATCTATCTACTATATATTCAAAGTCATCCTTTCTTCCTTTTTCTTGTAGAATTTTTGCCGTCTCAACAACAAACTCAATCACCATTTCTATGTTTCTGTTTCTTGCTTGAAAAATCTGTTTTAAAAATATAATACCAAAACGTGTGCAGCAGACGTTTGTACTAAACCGAGGTTTCGTAGAGATAGAGTAGAGGGTGGGGCGAGGAGTCAAATTGAGCTAGTGTCACAAAAAAATTGTCCCCTTCTAAACCACACGATAAAACGCCAAGCAAGCAAGTTGCTACAAAGCCGTATTAACATGCCGTTACCGGGATGCAATTGCACTGGTTGTTTCCAGTTTAAGTACTGTTTAATAAACGAGCAGGAGTGTTTTATCAGATATAAAGAAACGAGGCGAAGCTGAGTGTTTTTATATCTGATAAAACACGAACTGCGAGTTTATTGAACGGCTTCAAAAACGAACCACTTGGTAAGTTCATTGGTGCAGTAAAAAGTTGAAAAATAACCTTGTCTAAGCCGAGAAAATCAAAGATAAAGTTTATGTAAATCAGGAGGTATCTTTATCACATATAAAGACACTGATTAAACTTTAATTTCTTTTGAATTTTCCTCATGAATTATTAATGAGGTTTTGAACATGTCTGTAATAGGTTGTTGACAACTTACAACAAAGTTGATGACTTCAACGGACTTGTGACAAATTGTTCCAACAACTTGTTACTGCTTTGCACTTACCAAATTGCTACAAGGTTGACAACAACAAGCTTGCATTGGCTTGATAAAATCACAACTTCGTAACAACTTGTGAACAGGCGTGCTACAAGCTTGTTGCAAGCTCATCTTGTCAACACTGAAGCTGTGGGATTTTTATGGGTGTAGATTTGCCGAAATGAAACGACCATAGGAAAGAAGAAAAAGAAGGAAAAAGAAGGAAGGAGGAAAGAAGGGAAAAAAGGAGGAAAGGGAGGAAATGAATGAATGAACGAATACATGAATGAATGAATGAATAAACTGGAATGAATAAATGAAATGAAATGAATTAATGAATATAAAAAACTAAAATAGATGCTTCGTCTTTTTTTGAAATAGTTCTAAAAACAGTACTGATATTTAAATTACTTACTTCACGGTGCATTTTGCCCGCATCAAAACTTTCTTGCGCCGATGCCATTTTTGTATACTGGCAAGACCGTTTTTAGCTGGAAAAGAACGAGAAACAGGTGAACAAAACTGATATAACCTAATTACTACAGAAAAAATACTAATAGTGATCGAATTTTGGAAAAAGTATACTAATGAACATAGAACTTTATATATAGAATTATCATTCTTATTTGAAATTAGATGAATCAGAGCAAAAACGATCAATAACGGAGCGTGTTTTTAAGCTGTTCAAAACACTCACTGCACGTTAGATTACAAATTGGTACTTCTAGAATATTAGTTAAATTTGTTAAAGAACGATCGGGATATCATCTATATCATGAATGAACTAGATTAAGGATATGTTCATATGGTCTTGGTAAGCTACAATCTTGGACAATAATGTTGTAACACCCCCTCCCCCCGATTCAATGTTGACCGAAATGAGACAATGTTGGACTGGAGTTTCATATCACAACATTGAATCGGGGGGAGGGGTTGACTGTTACAACTATTATTGTCCAAGATTGTCCTTGACTGATTTTTCTTAATATTGTATAAAATACAACTAAAATATGATTTCAATTTGTAAGTTAAAGTCAATAAAGAAATTGTGAAATTTGAGACTGTTTCGTGCAATTAGTAGAGAGATATTTGCGTTTAAAAATGTATAGATTGCGCTCTACTACGAGGCCGTTTCTTTGTTACTCAATAATATCTACGTCACTAGAACAGTATTACGAGAGAAAATGCATTCTGTCCGTGGAAAAAATGTAGGTTTTGATACTTGGATAACTGTTGAAAGAGAGATGTATTTATAATATTACTATAGTTTAGATATGACGCTCATATTTCCTGTTGGGTGATTGATATATGAGCCAGCTTTAACTGAATCTATATCTGACATTATGATGATTGGGGAAAAACAAGCACGGTGTATTTCATTTCATAATAGAACATTTTATTTAAGTTTACAAATTATTTCCCCAGCTAATACTATCAATGAATTGTCAATGGGAGCATAATTATTTTTATATTAAGATTAATAGCTTCAAAAATTACAGAAGACCCGCTACCTTGTCGTTGGAAATTTGAGAAATTAACGTATTGCGGCACGCGTCTTAGACGAAGCGAGATCTGGAAGAGGTTGAAATCATTGAATAAATAAATGTAAAGCTTAAGCCTCTTTTATAGAATGCTTGTAAAGCCACATTTATTCATATGCAGTTGGTTTAATTTCCCCTGCGCAATTATACCGCCTTATCCAACGGTCTACCACGGTCTACCACGGTCTACCCTGGGTTTCAAAGGGAATTACATGTATATTAATTTTGTTATATTGTAGTGGTAGACCGTGGTAGACCGTGGTAGACCGTTGCATAAGGCGGTATATAACTGCGCAGGGGAAATTAAACCAACTACATATGAATAAATGTGGCTTTACATGCATTCTATAAAAGAGGCTTAACCTTTACATTTATTTATTGAATGATTTCAACCTCCTCCAGATTTCGCTTCGTCTAAAACGCGTGCCGCAATATGTTAATTTCTCAAATTTCAAACGACAAGGTAGCGGGTCTTCTGTAGTTTTTGAAGTTATTAATCTTAATATAAAAACAATTATGCTCCCATTAACAATTCATTGATGGTATTAGCTGGGGAAATAATTTTTAAACTTAAATAAAATGTTCTATTATGAAATGAAATACACCGTGCTTGTTTTTCCCTAATCGTCATAATGTCAGATATAGATTCAGTTAAAGCGGGCTCAGATATCAACCAACGGCTGAAATATGAGCGTCATATCTAAACAATAGTAATATTATAAATACATCTCTCTTTCAACAGTTATCCAAGTATCAAAACCTACATTTTTTTCCATCGACAGAATGTACTTTCTCTCGCAATACTGTTCTAGTGACGTAGATATTATTGAGTAACAAACAAAGGGCCTCGTAGTAGAGCGCAATCTATACATTTTTAAATGCAAATATCTCTCTACTAATTGCACGAAATAGTCTCAAATTTTACAATTTGCTTATTGACTTTAATTTACAAATTGAAATCATATTTTAGCTGTATTTTATACAATATTAACAAAAATCAGTCAAGGACAATCTTGGACAATAATGTTGTAACACCCCCTCCCCCCGATTCAATGTTGACCGAAATGAGACAATGTTGGACTGGAGTTTCATATCACAACATTGAATCGGGGGGAGGGGTTGACTGTTACAACTATTATTGTCCAAGATTGTAGCTGGCCCGGCAAGCGAGACGAAGTCTGTCTTGTGTTCATATGGTAGTTTTCATCTCGCCTAGCGAAGAGAAATCATGAATAAAATTCGCTTGTCTGACGATCCGTGACAAGACATCAGCCATCAGAGAACACAATTTTGTCGTATTGTACAGGTTTGTCCACTTCAAAATCAATCCTTTTATTATACAATTATGATTTATATTCTAATAAACAATAAAATATTCAACTATCTTTAAATTTCATCGGAAAAGATAATTTTTGTCCTTAATGACTTCATCCCGGTAAGCGAGAGGAAGTGTTCATATGGGAAAATTTCATCCCCCTTACCGAGATCTCGGCAGTTTCTCGTATGAACGCAACGAAATTTTACTAGTGAAATAAGTATGAGGCGAGATTTCGCTAAGCGGGCCAGCTCGCTTACCGGGAGCATACGAAGAGGCCCTAAGGATATTAGTTACCTCGAAGGTAACTCGCTAGTTATAGTTATCTCCGTCTCGGTGAATAGCCCATATAAGCCGTTGTTACACGCATGATAGAACGATTTGTGAAACCTGTGTTGCAACGCTATTGCGAAACAAGTTTCAAGACAGATTGCAACGTGTAACACCCCTTGGTCAGTTTTATGAATCAGTGTCACTTTCCATTGCGAGATAAGTTTCACAAACCGTTGCACGAAGTTGAAATGCGTCCTACTTTGGTGAAAGCTGTCTTGCAATACAAAGCGACACAGGTTCATAAAACAAGGGAGTGTTATGTAATTTCCGGGTTTAGAAGAAATTTCGGGCTGCAAGCAGGCTAGAGTGTTACACGTTGCAATCTGTCTTGAAACCTGTATCCACCAAAGACAGTACCTTCACAAAGAGAGCATTGGTTAGGTTTAGATTTAGATTTATTAATATTCAATGCATATAAATTATATATTACAAAAACAATTGAATGTATTAGGGTATAACCATAAACAGAATTCAAGATTCCATCAAGAATGGTCACCCAATTACAAATACAGCATATGATATATAGTATCAAAGAACATCAAACATGCTAAAATAAAAATAATAATAATAATTACAATTATATTACAACAAGTATTACTAAGAAAACTAAGGATTAAAAGCAATAGGAAGGAGTTTAAAGTAATACAGAGAAAGTTGCCTCTTAAAGGACGACAATTGCTGACTAGAACGTATAGAATAAGGAAGCAAGTTCCATAGACGTGTAACACGGACGAAGTATGAGAACTTAAAAACATCAGTACGGGCGAAGGGCACTATAAGTGTCATATCATCACTGTTACGCAAACAGCGACCCGTATTTTTCCAAGAAAGAAAACCACCGCGTATATCAACTAAGCCATGAATAATTTTAAAGAGGAAAACAAAATCTATGATTTCCCTACGCATATACAAAGGTAAAAGATGAAGTTGTTAGACTTATAATCAACCTCATGACCTAAGATAAGCCGAGAAGCTCGGCGTTGCATCTGCTCAATTTTATTTATATTTCGAGACGATACTGGGCTAGCATATTCAAGAGTTGACCTCATGATCACCCAAGTGGAATAAAGCAACGCTTTACAGTGTTATCGTCAATGTCTCTTGAAGTTCGATACAATAGACCCAGCATCCTCTGGGCTTTAGCAACTATGTTATCTGTGTGGGTATTCCAATTCAAAGTATTATAGAAAGCCACACACACAAATCTTTTTCGCTCTGAACAACAGACAACTGTGAAGAGCCCAAATAATACGGCCGATCATATTCGTGTTGGACATTAGATGATTTATTTTGTTACTACAAGGTGTCCACCTTGTATTAAGCGGGCATGTCCCAAAGTAAGTCCCAAATTGAATCCCACATTAACACGGTAAGAACCAGACAAAGTGCTCAAGAGCGGTGCTTTGTTTGGCGTCAAAAACGTCGCTTGTATTCTCGTTCCTAGAGCCCACATTTCTGTGTCCATGGCTTACGTCCTCCACGGACCTAACAAGTCGTCAGGGCAGTGACTGGCTTGTCAGGGCACCGTAGTATAAAGCTGCCTGACGATCTAGCCGCTAACTTGTCAGGACACTGCAATTTTGTGTAAATTGTGTTTACCTGCGAAACGCTTCGTCTCACGAAGATCGTCAAAAAGCCGCCAAAATCCCTCACGTCAATTAATAAGGCTTTCTGGCCTCGTTTGCGTGTCTGCAATTAAAAAGAATCTTTGCTTCATAACGAGGCCAGAAAGGCTCATTTAGATGCATATAAAAGAATATTTAAAATGGCCATTATGAAAGTGGTGTATAGCCAGAATATAAGGCTAAACGAAAGGCAAACTTTCATTGTGTAACTGTTTTTTTCTCAAGAATTTAGTACAGTTTGCCTAGAACATAAAATGTGGGACTAATACTAAATCAATGCGCATGTCTATACACTGTTGTTGTTTTTATAGGCAACTATCTAATATTAGTTCATGTGCGTGAATTTGCAATGGTAACCATTGAACCGATCATACACATGTATTGTTATTTAAAAGCGCTTGTAATTATAAGTACTAGATAAAGCCCGAGAACGAGGGCTGTATATTGCATACAGCTGTATATTGCATACAGCTGTATATTGCATACAGCCCGACGTTCGAGGGTTTTATCTGACTTATTTCATGATTGAGGAGGTTTTCCAACAAAGTTTTGTCTATTTTTTCCACCTTGGACAAAGATTTTCCTAGTTTTTTCTTCATTTCTTATCTAATTAGTATTCATAGGGCTGTATGTTATATACAGCCCGAGGTACATCAAAGAAAACCGACTCAATCATGAAATAATTACAGATATAGATATATAAATGGCGATTGCATTTCAAATAAAGATAGTTACCCTAAAAAATTGCCAGCCTTTACACACACGATACATGGCCATGTTTGGATGTCGGTTTTATGCCAGATACACTCTCGTTCTTCCTCGGTAACCGTAATATTACAAAGTGATAGCATAACATATAGGTTTATTAGTGATTAATTTATTATCGAGTTGGTTTTCTTTGTTCTTCCGAGTTCTTTATATCGCATAAAGACCTTGAATAATAATTAGATACGAAATGAAGAAAAAAACCCAAGGAAAACCTTTGTCCAAGGTGGAAAAAAAAGACAAAACATCGTTGGAAAACCTCCTCAATAATAAATTAAGTCAGATAAATCCCTCGATTATATAGCCATACATCCCTCGTTCTCGGGATTTATCTATTACTTAAATGTCCCTCAAGCCTCGGGGGATTTAGTAGAAGTCCCTCGGGCTAACCTCCCTCGGCTTTCGGGTACGTTATACATGTATATATATATACAGTGTGTATCAAAAAAAACTTAACCCTTAGAAAACAACCTATTGTAGTAGTTTGAAAGCCCTAAAAGCGCTGCGTTATAAATTTATCAGCACATAAGTTAAACAGGAAGAGAAAAAACTTTTAAATACTTTCACCATGCATACACTTCAAGTTATCTTAATTTCCCAGGTGTATAAGACCGTGTGTTTTACGCATCTGTGGGTTCAGCGAAGTGCTTAGGGCTTTCAAACTACTACAATAGGTTGTTTTCTAAGGGTTCAGGTTTTTTTGATACACACTGTATATATATATATATATATATATATAAGTGAGTTTTGGTCCACGAAATGTTAGAGAGTGCTCAATACCATATATAGATAGAGCAAAATACAAAGTATGAAGTATAGTTTTACCTTAAAGTCTTCGCTACCAGAGGTTTCACCCTAAACGGGACCATAAGGCGACATCGCCTGATGATCCCGTTTAGGGTGAAACCTCTGGTAGCGAAGACTTTAAGGTAAAACTATACTTTCCGTGAAAACTTACACTATAAAACTATACTTTTCCATGAAAACTTACACTTACACTTTAAAACTTAAACTATACCATGAAAACTTTCGATGAGCCGGCATTCCTATCCGACCTGAGAAATATCCCATGGGACAGTGCTTATGTGTTCGATAATGTGGACGACATTAGCTCCCATTGGGGGAACCTCTTTGTACAAGTGATAGACAAACATGCTCCTGTGAAGCAAATACAACTCCGTGCCAATCAACTTCCATGGATAACACCTCAAATTCAAAAGGAAATTAGAAGAAGGAATCGATTATATAAGAAATGCCGTAAAAGTAAAGATGAAATTGCATGGTTAGATTATAAAAGTCAACGAAACAAAGTAACAAAACTTAAACGTAACGCCATCAAAGATTACTTTACGAATGCCGCGGTGTCTTCAAAACATTCTGTTGGCGAATTTTGGAAGAAGGTAAAGCCTTCATTGCCGAATAGCAAAAGTAAAGGTTCGAGTAATGATAACATTACCTTGATTGAGAATGGGAAAATGATTGAAAATCCCGCATCTGTATTTAACACATATTTCACGACTTCCCTCATCGATAAAGGTACTTTATCAAAGAATGAAGATGATTTTGTTAATCATCCTAGTGTAACATCAATTAAAGAGCAGGAATTTAATTTGGACTTCCAGTTTAATCCTGTTAGTAGTGCCTACATCTCTAGTCTCTTACAAAATATTGATGTAAAGAAAAGTTGTGGACCAGACGGCATTACACCCAGACTGGTTAAAATAGCAAGTCCAGTAATCGTAGATCCTATTACAAAACTGTTTAACCATTGCATTTCATCCTCGACATGGCCGAAAGAATGGAAATTAGCAAATGTTTCGCCAGTTTTTAAAGCTAAAGAAGAATCTGACAAATGTAATTATCGTTCTATTAATATTTTATCAATTATACCTAAATTATTTGAAAAACTAAAGTTTGATCAAATGTACGAAGCGTTCTTACCAACGTTTTCAATGAACATGTCAGGTTTTCTAAGGAACCACTCTTGTTGTTCTGCGTTAATCAAAATTACTGATGACTGGCGTCATGCTCTTGATGAAAAACAGGAAGTGGGAATCGTTGCAATCGATTTATCCAAAGCGTTCGATTCGGTTTGCCACTCTCTGCTCCTTGCGAAAATGAAAGCCTATGGTGTGAAAGATTCCGCCTTACAATTGATAAAGTCGTATTTGTCAGACCGAAAGCAGAGAGTTCGGTGCAACGGATTATACTCGGACTGGCTTCCCATTTTAAGTGGAGTACCTCAAGGCAGTCTACTTGGACCCCTCCTATTCAACATCATGATAAATGATATTAATTTTTTAATTAGTACTACTTCATTACGTCTCTATGCCGACGATACGACAGATTACTCATCGCATATAAATCCAATAACACTGGAGCATAACATCAACCAGGATTTGGAAGTGCTATGCGGGTGGTTTCGAGAAAATTGTCTTGGAATTAATACATCGAAAACACAAGCAATGATAATTGGTAAATCTGGATATAATTATAACTTTACTGTTGGAACCGACTCGATTGAGTTAGGTGATACGTTGAGAATACTTGGAGTGGACCTGGACGATGATCTTAATTTCAAATTACATATTAATTCAATGGTAAAGAAGGCATACGCTAAAATTGGTGCACTACGAAGAATTAGGCGGTTCATACAACCAGATATTGCAGTTCGTCTTTATAAAGCCTACATTCTGCCACATTTAGAGTATTGCAGCCCAATACTGGTTGGAATTGGTAAAACTCAAGTGAAAAAGCTGGAAGCAGTAAATCACTACGCTATCAAATCTTTGTTAAACTTTCCGCGTTCAACCGATTATGAAACAGCTCTTAACTTAATCAATATGCGAACACTTGAACACAGACGATACGTTCAATCTTTGTCTGTATTTTTTAAAAGTTTTAAACAAAATGGACCTAACTATATTTCAGATTTTTTTACACCACGTACGACATCTTATAATCTACGAAATAGTAAGTTTAAAGTAAGGCAACCATCGTACAATACTAGGTATCTCCATAATTCATTTAGTTATATTGTTTCACATTTATGGAACAATTTACCAGTTGACATTAAAGAGACAGATTCTTTAGCGATTTCCAAAAAGAAACTGCATAATGTTGTTTTATCCAAAGCAGCATGCTTGTGTAGCAGCTGCTCGTAATTTTTAGTCTGCCATATATTGTTAGTAATTTATTTTATTCGACTATCAGTTTTTATTATCACCTGTATATAGTTAGATTATTCCTGTTCTGTTTTGTCGAGCGTTTTTAACATGAGCTATTAGCTCGGGAGACTGGGCGACCACTCCCTACGCCTTCGACGGTAAATAAATTATTACTATTACTACTATTACTATACTTCATACTTTATATATATATATATATATATATATAGTAAATATATATATATATATAGTAAAAAATATATATATATATATATAGTAAAATATAAATATATATAAATAAATAGTAAAATAAAGACAAAGTTGGTTTACTTCATAAGAACTTTATTCACGACAAATTTGTTTCGTGTGGCAAGCAAAGCTTACCACACTCGACACACTACAACCTTAACTTCAAACCGCAGCCAACGAAAGAAAAACGCACCAGAAGTCGAAATGTTATCTGGTTCAATCCGCTTTACAGCTGCAATGTCGCCACCAACATCGGCCATAAATTCCTGATGACGATCGACGAATGTTTCCCGAGAAACCATCCACTGCACAAGATCTTCAACGGCAACACACTTAAGTTGAGTTACAGCTGTATGCCTAACATCCAGAATATTATTTCATCCCACAACAAATCCATACTTAATAAAGAATCACACCCTAACCAAACCGCTGTAGACAATGAATGTAATTGCCGCAAGAAAATCCACTGTCCACTCAACGGAAAATGCCAAACAAAAAGTGTTGTTTATCAAGCCACCGTAACCAGAAAAGATAACCACGAGCAGCAAACATACGTCGACCTAACAGATAACACTTCTAAAAAACGATTTTCGAACCACGCAAGCTCCTTCAGAAAGAAGCAAAGAAATGTCACTGAACTCAGCAAACATATTTGGTCGCTGAAAGAATCCGATGTCCCTTATTCCATTAAATGGAAAATTTTGAAACGTTGCAAATCCTACTCTATCAGTACTAAACGATGTAACTTATGTTTATATGAAAAGTTTATTATTATTTCCCACCCCGAGCTAAGCTCACTTAATCGTAGAAATGAACTTATATCTAACTGTAGACACCAAAAGAAACATTTATTATGTAATAACTAACACGAGACTCGACACAACCGCGACTCGACACAACTCACCGATCACATGACCAACATGACGTAATTTTACTGACACGATTTAAGGTGGCTTCATACAGTTTCTTGAAAAATGGAAAATACAAGTTTGAGAGTCCAAAACACGTACATAAACAATCCGGAAAAAGAATAGAACTAAATGTTATGCATAGTCAAACAGTCTGACAATCAAAAACTGTTACCAAATAAATAGCAACAGTTGTTGCTATGGCAACAATGACGTTTCAAAATGGCTGCCAATTACCCTTCAAACTAATTTAATTCGGAAAAAACTTTGGTGACCCCCAATTTTTTTTTCATTAAAACTTTTCTTGAAGCATCAGTGATCAATTGGCCGATTTAAAAAAAATTCTGTAGAACGAATACTTTTTTTTCTGGAATGGAAAAATCATGTTTGTTAATTTTTAAAAAATTTCGTTTAACAGAATTTTTTTTAAGTCGGCCTATTGATTACTCATACTTCAAGAAAAGTTTTAATGAAAAAAAAATTGGGGGTCACCAAAGTTTTTTTCGAATTAAACTAGTTTGAAGGGTAACTTGCAGCCATTTTGAAACGTCGTTGTTGCCATAGCAACAACTGTTGCTATTTATTTGGTAACAGTTTTTGATTGTCAGACTGTTTAACTATGCATAACATTTGTTTTATTCTTTTTCCGAATTGTTTAATCACGTATTTTGGACTCTCAAACTTGTGTTTTCCATTTTTCAAGAAACTATGTGGAGCCACCTTAAACATATCAAATTCCGCATAACGCTCACAACAAACGCGATAGTCACCTGACGAGTGTGGTAAACTTTGCTTGGCCACACGAAACAAATTTGTCGTGAATAAAGTTCTTATCAAGTAAACCAACTTTGTCTTTATGCACTCTATCTATATGATTTCGAACTAATTATCTGTTCACTTATCTATATATATAAAACAATACAGCTACGCATATACATATATATCTTGGATGTTCAGAATTTATTTCAACGAGTGTATATATATCGAGGAAGTAAATACAAATATCTTATCTCAGTACCTCTGAACTCTTTTTGTCACCAGTCTTTGTTTTGACTCGACTATTTCGTGTGACTAAGCGTTATTGATCTTGGCTTGTTTCTCTGTTCAAGTCTGAAAAAACGTTCAAATGTCACATTCATCAACCTAGCTTCTCTCTCTTTCAAAGAACACAGTTTGGCGACCAAGCGCTGGCGAACCTATATTATATCTCCGCAGTGAACTCATGATTTCCTGGGTGTGTCAAGTACTCGATTCTCACTGACTACTGTGCTCGACGTCATTGGGATTAGAATACTCCCCCTTGAAACTAATTGACTTCCCCAACGGAACAACATGTTATATATGGCTTGCAATGTGTGGACGAGCCCGGACACTGTACATAGTTACAGATAGAGTAAATCAGGGAAGCACGGGTGGCGTGTGCTGTTAGGGCGCTGCCTCTCACCGCTGTAGTTAAGCCTAGTTGGACGGGGTTAGTACTTGGATGGGTGACCGTCTGGGAATAGCCCCGTTCTCGAACTTGAATTTCATGCGAGTAGAGTTTAGTTGGTCTCTCCTGTGCTTCGAGTTTTTTTCGCAGGGCTCTGCGGTTTTCCTCCCTCCGTAAAATCAACACTTAGGTCTTAGCTTATGTCGTGCACTTTTAACATGAGCCTCTGGTTCGGATGATTGGGCAACCTGTGTTTACGAGGATGAAACACTTCAGAAATTACATATTCTTTTATGAATGTGTATCCTGACTATAGTTATAAAATATAAACTATTAATAAATTATTATAACAAATATATTAACAAAAATGATTCTTTACTAATTTAACAAAATAATTGAAGTTAACAGTTTTCCTAATTTCTATCGGAAGGTCGTTATAAATCTTTGCATCCATATAGTAAACTGAATTTCTGGCATATTCAGTGCGTATCTTAGGCAATATAATCAAGCAAGAAGCATTTTTCTATATCATATTATAGCTATCTTAGCTTGAGAGCTAAGTATAGGTCTGAAATACTAGTTATTTTACGTCATCGAAATATGAAGACAGCCAACTTGAAAATTACACCAAATTATTCCAGCTCCCGCTCTTCCGCCCGCGCGCTCTTCCGCCCGCTTTTTCTCCCTCGCCCGCTTCTTCACCAAGACCCCAACCCCTTAAAACCGCCAGCTACGCAGGCTATAAACCTAGCTTCTTTCTCTTTCAAAGAACGCAGTTTGACGACCAAGCGCTGACGAACCTATATTATATCTCAGCAGTGAACTCATGATATCCTGGGTGTGTCAAGTACTCGATTCTCATTGGCTACTGTCAATAACCTGACGTCATTGGGGTTAAAATACTCCCCCTGAAACTAATTGACTTCCCCAACGGAACAACATGTTATATGGCTTGCAATGTGTGGACGAGCCCGGACACTGTACATAGTTATAGATATAGTAAATCAGGGAAGCACGGGTGGCGTGTGCTGTTAGGGCGCTGCCTCTCACCAATAGTTAAGCCCAGTTGGACGGGGTTAGTACTTGGATGGGTGACCGTCTGGGAATAACCCCGTTCTCGAACTTGAATTTCATGTGAGTAGAGTTTAGTTGGTCTCTCCTGTGCTTCGAGGGTTTTTCGCAGGGTTCTGCGGTTTTCCTCCCTCCGTAAAATCAACACTTAGGTCTTTTAGCTTATGTCGTGCACTTTAACATGAGCCTCTGGCTCGGATGATTAGTCGACCACATCCTGTGTTTACGACGTTAAATAAATCATTACTCATTACTCAAATATTTAATCAGGATGAAACACTTCAGAAATTACATATTCTTTTATGAATGTGTATCCTGACTATAATTATACAATATAAACTATTAATAAATTATTATAACAAATATATTAATAAAAATGATTCTTTACTAATTTAGCAAAATAATTGAAGTTCACAGTTTTCCTAATTTCAATCGGAAGGTCATTATAAATCTTTGCATCCATATAATAAAATGAATTTCTGGCATACTCAGTGCCGTATCTTAGGCAATATAATCAAGCAAGAAGCATTTTTCTATATCATATTATAGCTATCTTACCTTGAGAGCTAAGTATAGGTCTGAAATATTAGTTATTTTACGTAATCGAAATATGAAGAAAAAATTACACCAAACATTTGATTAACAATTTTAACTGCGTAGAAGAGGGACAACACCTCGATAATTTATTAAGATTAATGCATCTCAGCAAAGAACCTTACAGATAAATTCCTTCAAATTGCTGACACGGATCCTGAATATCTGTTTTATAAAATATCATAACAGTATTATAAGTCTTAGTAGGGATGCAAGATTTATGCCAGAAGTACAAAATGTGTTAGTTAAGGCTTCTTGTTAGAGCGTGTCAAAGGTTCTATGTCTTACATTTTCTTGTATTTCCATTTTGTTACACTGTAAGTCTTATACAATGAACATGCAAGATTTACGATTGCATGAATAAAAGACGTGTTGGTATATATCTTAATATATACCAACACGTCTTTTATTCATGCAATCGTAAATCTAAAAATATATATATATATATTTATTTCATGATTGAGTCGGTTTTCTTTGATGTACCGCGGGCTGTATATAGCATACAGCCCTATGAATACTAATTAGATAAGAAATGAAGAAAAAACTAGGAAAATCTTTGTCCAAGGTGGAAAAAATAGACAAAACTTTGTTGGAAAACCTCCTCAATCATGAAATAAGTCAGATAAAACCCTCGAACGTCGGGATGTATGCGATATACAGCCCTCGGACGCTTCGCGTCCTCGGGGCTGTATATCGAATACATCCCTCGTTCTCGGGCTTTATCTATTACATAAACGTACGTAATGTAGCTACAAGAAATAAAGTTATCTTTTGATGTTTTATATATATATATATATATATATAAAACATCAAAAGATGTTTCATGATTGCGTCGGTTTTCTTTGATCTACCGCGGTCATTATCCAGCGTATTCACTTGAATACGCCCTGTTTACTTATTGTCCCAGGGAAAATATATATTATCCATGGGACAATAAGTAAACTTGCCACACCTTTCTCGAGTCGAGGGAAGTATGTCGTAACGTCTCCAAACGAGAAGGAGAGACAAGATCTCGCCAATCTCAAGTTGGGTACGCTGTTAGAAGAAGCGCCCTCATACGAAAGAAAGGCAAGCTTGCTTTCGATAAAATAGTAGGTTGTTCAAGAAGTATTTATTACGGATAGCTTGCAATAAATATTGTGGGATAAATACTGAGCTAATGCGCATGCACAAAGTAAAGTAAAAAGACTCCCATGAGGCAAAGCAAACAAATATCAACAATACATATTTTTCTTTATATGCTAATTTAAAGACTTGAGATCAAATTTAAAGATAAGCTATATACTTAACACTTTTTTGGTGAACATTACCAACAGATTAGTGGAGTAGCAATGGGTACCAAAATGGGCCCTAGCTACGCAAACGTATTTGTTGGTTATGTTGAAAAACAAATCTTTGAACGATACACTGGACCCTTTCCTGATCTCTTTAAGAGATACATAGATGATTGTTTCGGAACAGCATCGTGCTCACGTGTGAATTTAGAGAGATTTATTAATTATGTTAATGATTTCCATCCAGCGCTCAAATTCACATGGGAAATCAGTGAAACCTGTGTGTCATTCCTGGATATTTTGGTATCGATTAGTGATAATGCGCTCATGACTTCTGTCTCTTATAAGCCGACCGATTCACATAGTTACCTTTTATTTTCATCCTCTCATCCCAAACACACTAAACAATCCATTCCATACTCTCAATTTCTGCGACTTCGCCGCCTATGCAGTGATGACAAAGACTTTGAGACCAAATGTTTGGAAATGAGATCCTTTTTTGTCCAGCGTGGCTATCCCACCCACCTGTTAGACACTGATATTAACAAAGCATCTAGTATTCCTCGTCCTGACACTTTAAAACAACCTTTAGAAAGAGTTTCTGATAAATAAAATACCATTAGTTCTCACATTTCATCCTTTCAACTACAAAGTTAAGGATATCATTAGCCGCAATTTTCATATCCTAAAGAATGATCCTGAAACGTCAGCTATTTTCACCGATAACCCTTTAATCTCTTTTCGGCGTAATAAAAATATTCGTGATGGTTTAGTGCGTAGTGCCCTTAGAAAAAATCTACTGGCACCAGCGGGCACCCTCTCTTGTTCCCGTACCCGTTGTTACACGTGTTCCTTTCTTAACTCCGCTACATGTATTTTGGGACCTAAATCTAATTTTGTTATTCAGCATAATTTTACTTGCATCTCTTCCAACATCATTTACTGTATTTCTTGCAATAAATGTTGCATGCTTTACATCGGTGAAACTGCCAGACGTTTATCTGACAGGTTTGCTGAACATCTTCGTTCCGTGAGGAACAATGATGTTGACAAGCCTGTTGCCCGACATTTTAATAGTGCCAACCATTGTATTTCAGACATGAAAGTTTGTGCCATCTCACCCATTTCTGGCGGTAATGTCAGCCGCAAAAGACTAGAAAAGCGTCTCATTTTCAAAATTGGTACCATTCATCCTCACGGACTCAACGAACGTTTTTCTTTTATTTAACACCTCTGAAGACGTTGTTTCTGTTCAGCAAGGGCGGACATAAACAGCGTTTTCACTTTATTAATTTATCTATTTTTACTCTCGCTCATCCTTTTTACACCCCCTCCTTTTTACTCATCGACGGTATGAATAGCAAATGTCTTTCGCATCTCATTATCTATTTGTTATTGTTATTTTGCTCTGATTGGCTAATTTTTCGCATCTCATTATCAATTTGTCATTTTTATCTGATTGGCTTATTTTGGTCACATGATTACCTTTCGTATATAAGCTCATTGTTTGTTTACACTCTTTACGTTTCTCTCTGACGAAGGGCCTTCGCTCGAAACGTTAGATTCCTACGTTCTCTGTTTCGGCAGTATATCTAACCTAAGTTACTATATTTCGATTTATATTTCGATTGTTGTTTCTACACTGCCTACGCAGCACGCTACTTTTATTTCATTATGTTACTAATATAGACGTGGATGGCTTAGACGCTTAGTTATCCGTGAATTAGCAAGTCCTGCAAGAAACCGACATCTTGTACAAGAAACTGACAGAAATCTGGCAGAGGCTAAATGTAAATGTCCTCTGTACTCATTTCAAAATATTTACATGGAATTTTTAGTTCATAGTGTACCACAAGTCGTTGGAAATGTGGAAACTTTCCACTGCAGAATTGGCCGCCATTTTGAATTTTGTCAACATCGTTCCCAGGGCCTTCTCTCTTTTTATTACTTGTACTGCAGTACAATTAATGAAATAATTGTACTCCTCTCAACCAATCAGAATGTAGTAATTTTGTCACGCATGTAATAAAGTAGTTCATTATATGGCACTTTTTATTACAAAATCAATCTTGTATTTCTTGGTCTTCGCTTCCTTTAACTTCAAAACACCGGACTAGTATTATTTTCTGTTGTTTCTTTCTCGTCTGGATACTAAAATTTACTTTTATAATGTTCATTGTCATTTATTTCATTTATTTTCGTCGTTTTACAGCAATAACTTTCTTAGGATTTTTCATTTGTTTCCAATCGTAGGGCATTAAAAATTTTCATAATGCCCTACGGAGAAATCTCGCCACGTCAGCAACCAATCACAGCGCGTAATTTTACCGGAAGTAATTCGTGTCATATAATAACAACTACTTATTCTTGGTTTTCATCTGACGTCACGGCGGCCATATTGGTGCACAGAAACAATGAAATGGCGGCCATATTGATGCACAATCTTTATCCTATGGGAATTTAACTCTATTCTTATTCAAACATTTCGTGTTGTTTCACCACCCCAAAGGGGTCACCAATCCCGCGAGTGAAAACGGTCCATTGACCGAGCATGATATCTGTACTAGCGAAATATCGGACCGATGTTTTTTTAGTATAAAAAACTATTTCACAAGTACAGACCGAACAAGCGAGGTTTATTAAGTAGTTTATTATATGGCCTTGCTGAAATAATTATTATTAAACTTAAAATTATTAGAGACATGAAAACGCCATTGCAAAACTCGCAACGTTTTGTTTAACGGATATTTATTATTTTTATTCAGTTTCCGCTAAAAGATACGACTCAAAAGGACCCGTCCAGTCCTTTCGCGGCTTTTCCAAAATATGTCTTTAAATTTGTTTTTTCCAAGTTTGTCGTCAAGTTTCAGTGAGTCTCAAGATTTTAGCAATCTTTTCGATACCCTAACCACAACATAAACCCTAACCCTAATCAGAAATCTTGTTTAATCCCTAGCTTTTTGGAAAAACATATTTGACGACATGTTTTGGAAAAGCTGCGAAAGGACTGGACGGGTCCCTTTGACTCATCCGTTTTAGTCGAAACCCTAGAATACTGGCAAAGCATTCTGGTAGTTTAGGTCACCCAACGCCATCTCACGTCATCGTGCAAATTGGCCTATTGAAAAATGCAATTAAAATAAGCCCTCTTGAGATTTTATTCATGATGTGTGTAAAATTTATTCATACAGCAACTTATTTTTGGATAGTTAATTATCTCAAGAATGAAGCAAGGAAACGAAATTCTACGAAAGATGTTACGTTGTCATTTTAAGTGTTCTTTCAAATGCAATCATAAAAAACTGGGGTGAAATTTCGCTACATTGGCACTTTAAATACAATTGACCTTTTCACATCGGTGAAACTGGCAGACGTTTATGTGACAGGTTTGCTGAACATCTTCGCCGGTTCCGTGAGGAACAATGATGTTGACAAGCCTGTCGCCCGACAGTTTAACAGTGTCAACCACCATATTTCGGACATGAAAGTTTGTGCCATCTCACCCATTTCTGGTGGTAATGACAGCCGCAAAAGACAAGAAAACCGTCTCATTTTCAAAATTGGAACCATTCGTCCTCACGGACTCAACGAACGTTTTTCTTTTATTTAACACTTCTCAAGACGCTGTTTTTGTTTAGCAAGGGCGGATATAAACAGTGTTTTCACTTAATTTATCAATTTTTTCTTTTATTTAACACTTCTGAAGACGCTGTTTTTGTTTAGCTAGGGCGAACATAAACAGTGTTTTCACTATCTCAGCTTTTTCACTCAATTTATCTTTTTTTCTCTCTTTTATTTGAGACTTCTGAAGACGCTGCTTTTGTTTAGCAAGGGCGGACATAGACAGTGTTTTCACTTAATTAATTTATCCATTTTTTTACTCTCGCTCATCCTTTTTACACCCCCTCCTTTTTTGCTCATCGACGGTGGGAATAGCAAATGTCTTTCGCATCTCATTATTGATTTGTTATTGTTATTTCGCTCAGATTGGCTAATTTTTTCGCATTCATTATAATTTGTTATTGTTATTTTTATCTGATTGACTTATTTTTGGTCACATGATTATCTTTCTTATATAAGCTCGTTGTTTGTTTACACTCTTTACGTTTCTCTCTGACGAAGGGCCTTCGCTAGAAACGTTAGACCCTGTTTACATGAAGCGGATTGAGTGTTCAGGTTAAATCTCTCATGTTGTTTCTCTAATCGAAACGGATGGCTGAAGTCAATCGACGCAATTGAGTGGATTGACTTGAGATTCAAGCAAGGATCGACTTGAATGTTTCCAATCTGATTCATCTAAACACGGTTTGACTTGAAAATGACTTGATACGCATGAGTGAAGTTAGTGGGTGTTGCAAACATGGCGGACACTGAGGAAAGCCCAGAAAATAGTGTTGAAAAACCGCTAACAAAAAGCAAAAACAGATCGGATTCTCCATGTAAACATGTGCCTGGATTGACTTCACTCGCGTTTTTCGATCCGATTGGACTGTCAATCCGCTTCATGTAAACACGGCCTAAGGCGGTGATTACATGGACCGGGCTAGCCCGGTTAACAAAGCGTTTTCACGAAGACTAATTAATTTATTAAGTCTTCGCTATGATCACGAAACACACGAACAACGTTTTGATGTTCTATTTCAGTTCGTTTCAGCACTATTTATTCACACAGTCAAGTAAACGAACGCGGCTAGCCCGCTTGCCATGTAATCGAAATGTTAAAAAAACATGCGTTTTATATATAAAGCGGGTTAGCCCGGTCCATGTAATCGCCCCCTAAGTTTCCTATCCAGTTCCCCATTATCTATGGTTTTAACATGTGGTCTAACTAAATCACGAGATAGACCACAGACTATGTACTACAGACTATCTAAATCACGAGAAAAGAGATAAACATAGGCAGAATATATACTTACTTTCAACGACTATCATATCCAGTGGATTGGACACAGTTGTAATATTCCCAACCATAACATCATTGCTCTTGTTAAACTTAACAATTCGGGAGTTTGTTGAGTCGAGAACATAATAGACTTCCCTTCCAACGCCAAGTGCAACATTTCAACTGGATATTGTTAGATTCTGAATAACGGACGACGTTCCGCTATAGCTTGTCTTCAGTATACTGTAGTGAGAGTCGCTGTTAAATCGCATCCAATACACCGCTTCATTCTGTTCGTCTACTGCTACACGCAGAGCAACTGAGTTCTTCTTATACAGAACTGTTGTCGTCTTAGTTTGTAATGTGTACTGAACAATGTCGTTAGCACTATTTCGATTAACACTGCCAAACAAATTCCTAGTGAAAAAAATATTATATATTAAGACAATAAAAACGACGTCTTTTTTTAAAACAAAAGGAGCTGCAAAAGTAGATTTTTTAAAGTGCCTCAATCTCTCGTTCCCAGAGCCCACGTTCCCAACCCGGGAAACGAGACACGATTGGAAATCGCATAGAAAATCGGCCACTTTCATGGGGCAGTTCGCAGTCCACGTGCGTGCTGGCTCAAGTGAGTTCTGAGGACATTTAAAACTGATGAATTTGAGAAGGGTAATGGGTTCGTACATCGCGAAAATTCCACGAGTTGTCAACAAACCGTATTCTATGGCAAGCCCAACCTTCGTGCTATGCGCTCGTAGAAGAATTATGGTCGAGCGACGATTTTGAGCGGAGATGTTTGACTTTGAGCTCGGGGTGTTCTCGCTCCTGTCGGCCGTGTATTGATGACGTTTACACGCAAGATATTCGTTCTACGCATGCGTACTTAATACGGGTCAGCCCGTATCTCGCGAGCATCGACAGCCGCCATTTCTGATCGTGGACTCTGGGATAATCCGTTTCAAATCGTTACGTTATTGGCTGAATAGTGAGCATGAGTTGGTCTGAAGTGACCGGAAGTAGAATTAATAAAACCAAAATAACAAAGATGTCGGACGACAAGACTCCAGTGAAGACGTTGCCGCGATCGATATCTTCGCCGTACGTGTGTAGATGCTGTAATTCGAGCTTCACCAGCAACCCCATTGACTTGTTTGGGGAAAAGTCAAACAAGGAGAACATACTATCAGATTCCGCTCGGATATTTACGCATGCGTACCTCAACCGGAATAACAAGAATCCTGTGA
Source organism: Paragorgia papillata (assembly GCA_035771165.1). Lineage (NCBI taxonomy): Eukaryota > Metazoa > Cnidaria > Anthozoa > Scleralcyonacea > Coralliidae > Paragorgia > Paragorgia papillata. The sequence continues at coordinate 1,507,079 of JAWNZC010000368.1, read as the reverse complement.
TTTGAAACGGATTATCCCAGTCTCTCTATGAAACGAAAATTAAGTTTGTTTTATTTGAAAGAACACTCAAAATTATAGAGTAACATCTTTTCCAGTTTTTCGTTTCCTTACTTCGTTCTGGAGATATTTTAGTTTGTTTGATATGCAAATTAAACATTTTGACGTCACACGGGCATGTATGTATGTATGTATGTATGTTTTACATCACGCACCCATTGGGTGCAATGCTACAATGCGTTCGTAAGAGTTAGCGGAGAGCTTTCACTCTCTTCTGCCATCCTTCACCAAGCGGTTTGCGGCCATACGCAAGATGTGACCGAGATAACATAGTCTGCGGCGGCGTATCGCGAGCACCAAGTCGAATACGGGGTTGGATGCCATTTCTCGGTAGTCTTCCTTGGTGATAACATGCAGGCATCTGCTGTTGAATCCGTTGATTGTCTTCTTCACATTGTCCGATAGCTTCCACGCTTCGCAAGCGTGTGTTAGTGTCGAGCACACGGCAGTTTTATACAGTCTCAACTTCATCGACAGTGGTAAGCGGTGGTCGGTCCACATATGGGATAGGGAGCTGAAAACAGATTGCGCTATCCCCATACGATAACTAACGTCCGCTTTATCCTCACCGTCACACTGTAGCCGGCTGCCCAGATATTCAAACGCGTGCACATTCTCTATTTGCTGTCCTTCGAGTATCACATGATCAAGTTCTTTTTCTTTCGCTTTTCTTTTAACCTGTTGTACTGCCTTGTCCGCAAGGGTCCCTTTGCGTGACCGCAGGGTGCGGCCACCATCACACCATCTGGCATGGTGGATGGCAAGGCCTCGCGCAGTTGGAAAGTCTCTACTGCAGTCTGCGCATTTGTGCTTGAAATGCAGTGCTGCAATCTCAGACTCTGTCGTGGCACTGACTCGTACCTTCTTATGTATGTGCAGAGCCTTCGTCTTCGTGACGGATATCACCATCGATGCATCTCGTTTTGAGCCGGTCGATATCGCGGACACCCGCTGCGAAGCTTGTTGCGCATTTTCGTCTAGCAGTCCTGCGTCGTCCGCATATTCCAGACTCGCGATATTGACTTCATACGGTGGTTTTCCTACTCGTACACCGGCATTCGGCGAGTCGTGGAGTATAAATGTTCGCCAAAGCCCTGCGATAAACGCAACAGGTGAGAAGATATCGCCTTGCAGGACTCCTCGTGAGATATCGAACGGTTCTGAGAGAACAGTCGTGCCGTCAGGGCTTCGTATACGAACACATCCTGAAGCCGCGCTGAATATTGATTGTATAACACGACGAAGTTTTAGTGATACTCCAGCGCTACTGAGTGCTTCGTCGAGGAATATCTGGCTCTCAGAGTCGAAAGCGGCAGTGTAGTCGATGAAGGTGACTAACGCCTGTCTTGATTCTCTAGAAGGTGACTAACGGCTGTCTTGATTCACGGGCATAATGAGCATCCTCGTTCTCAGGCCTCCTCGTTACACTGGAAAATCGGAGGCCCTGGGCAGATGAAAACCGGATGTCCTAGATTCTAGGACATTGATGAGTCATTGAATATATCACATCGCCCTGGGTGCGAGCATGGACAAAATATAACGAAACAAACGAGATACACTCAGATATTTGAAGAAAAGCTGCTTTATTATGACGTCCGAAAGGTTTGGTGTTTACTGTTCTTCCCGCTGGACAAAATAGCACAATTTCGCTTACCGAAATGCTATTCAATGGTAGGTTGCCCTTACGAAAATTTCATATAAGAATTCATATACGATTTCATATATGAAATGTCAATTTCATATATTAAATTTGTAATTTCATATATGAAATTAAACATTTCATATATGAATTACACATTTCATATATGAAAATGTTCCAATTCCATATATGAAATTTCTTATTCCATATATGAAATTTTTATCTTCATACAAAAATTTCATATAGGGAATAAGAAATTTCATATATCGAATTGGAACATTTTCATATATGAAATTTGTAATTCATATATGAAATGTCTAATTTCATATATGAAATTACAAACTTAATATATGAAATTGACATTTCATATATGAAATCGTATATGAAGTCTTATATGAAATTTTCGTAAGGGTGTTTACGAACATAATTAGCCGTCGCCGACGAATGAGTCACCGAGTCACGCTATGTCTAAAATCGTTCGATTTTGAGAGTTAAATGATGAAACTCATCGCAGTTCCAACTCGCTTTAGGAATCCTACTTTGTTGGCTTTATTTGTAGACTTTTTCGGTGTTATCTGAGCGATAATCTCCACTCTATTCACACCGTTGTTTGACAGTTGAAAATATATTTGCCCACTTCCTGTTTTCGACAAGAACCTTCGTCCAGCCAATCACACGCTTCAATCGTTTTCATCTGACCACGCCCTCTGATTTCCCAGTGTACCGAGGAGACGCTGGGAACGAGGTTGGCATAATGAGTTATCGAAAAAGTTATATATCTTTGCTATTATCAAATATAATAATCACTTGAAAATCTACATGTTGAGTGTTGTGGGCGAAATACATCCAAATGCTTCATTCAAATTAATTTGGTTTGATAATAGAAAAGATATCTAACCTTCTCCGATAGCTCATTATGCACCAACGACGTCGCATATCAAACAAACTGAAATATCTCAAGAACAAAGCAAGAAAACGAGAAACTGGAAAAGATGTTACTCTATAATCTTAAGTTTTCTTTCAAGTAAGACAAACTTAATTTTCGTTTCATAAGACACTTTAAGGGGCTGATTACAATCAAGTGCAAGAAATTTTGCCCTGAATTACAAAAAAATGCCTTCTTCAATAGCCAATCATATTCGAGTAATTTTGCCCTGTATATTATTAGCTTAGAAGTCAAGAAGCTAGTTCTGAAACCAGGGTAGACAGAGTAAAATAGTCTGGTGTTACCCTGAGTAAAATATTTAATTAGGCACAAAAATGCCTGTTAAGGGAACTTACTTGGAATCGACAGCAATGTCAGTCAAACCTTGTTGCTCGAATTCCCGATCTCTGATCCCGGAGCCGTTTATTTTTAAGGAGTAGACAACATTACTGATTGTGTGGATAAAATACAGCGTGTTATTAATATCGCTGATGCTAAATCTACCCAACACACCAGTCTCATAGATGGCTTTGATGTTCGTCCAATCCGTATCAGAGCTGTAGACCGTCCCATCGTTATAATAGAACAATTTCTGGCGCGATTTGTGAAAGCCTAATTTCACATTGTGCCCGGAGAAGAGTCTTGTCGATGGGCCTCCATTGACCGACACGTACATTACGTCAGTCGAGTTGGTGTAATATATGTATTCTTGATAATCATCGCAATCTACAAAAAAATAGGTACGCAATGCGCACATTAGGCTCGATTCCTGGCGTTGTGAGCCCACTGCGCCACACACAGAGATCATAATATAATATAGATCTAAAATAAGAAATCTCAATGTGCAATAATTTGGGCAATCTTGGGTGGAGTGGGCAAGGGGGGGGGGGGGGGGTCACATTGGCCATCGACTGCACATAGTTGCCTGTGGAATAGGCTAAAGATTTTTGTCGCATTTGAGGCAGCACTTCACTTGCGATAGTAACTTCTAGTATAATACTAGAGGGGACATTCCTAGTCAAATGTGCGAGGAAAATAGGGCGCCGCCATTAGAGGGGGAAAGCTACTAGTATCCAGGCCCTTTGAAGACTTGCCTATCAGACTTGCCAATACGCGCGGCCGGCTACTTCAAAATGGCGGCCACAATTTATATCCAAGCCCTTATAAAAATTCCACATGTCATGTTCCAAAATCACATGTGAACCACATGTGATCACATGTGGTTCAAAACGTGATCACATGTGGTTCAAAACGATCAATTTTACAAGTCCTTTCAAGTAGACAAACTTAATTTTTATTGCCAATGTCCTTTACAATAACCACTTGCTTACCTGTCAAAGAATGACGAGCTGACAGCAGTAGTAAGAAAGTAACAAGTAACATCTAAAAAATGACAAAATTTGTGCGTTAATTCTTTGAAAGTTTGCCTGGTGACAAATTGTAAAACAAGCGAGAATTCGTGATAATACCACGTTCATTATTTATTGCTATACAACTGGATTGCTCATCCTTTATGGTCAGCAGCAAATATTTTGAAGCCACTGGCGACCATATTGGTACTCCAGGTCCAGTGTACCTTGCGGGCTTAAGAGTAGTAAAGTTTACCGGGGGGTGCCAATTTACCGTTACCACGGGAAAACCATAGATATATAGGAAACATAGATTGCCGACTCCTTTTTAGGGCCCTATTGCGAACGCGTCCCAAACATGGGTAATCCAAGATGGCGGCTCAACCGGGCAAAAGCGCAAGTGACCACAATGGAACAAGCCATTTAGCGCGAGTATTTGTGCAAGCTAGTCTGCTTCGAATGAATAGAAATAGACAATACATCACAGACTAAAGCATTTTCGAGAGTTTTAACCGATAATGACTGCCTTTAAACAGCTCTAACGACGAAATGTCCTTATCCACTCGATCGACCTATCCAAAATTCGCACGTTTAAAACAGAATTTCTCGACTATTTGTCAGTCGTACTAATGATTAAGATTACTTTGAATGGCTCGAAGTTGTTTCGATGCGTAATTTGTTGTGAGAGACGAAAAAAGTGACTTTTTCTGTTCTGGTCACTTGAGATCTACTAGTTTCCATCAACCACACTGACATATTTCCCCAGTTTGGGGGTTAGCTGTAAAGTTCAGTATTAGGAGTACGATAAATTTTAGGATTAAGAGTAAGGTTAATAGTCCGCAAAAATAAGCCGTGTCAATTTGGCAGATCAGTGGAAACTAGTGGTAACTTCAAATTTCAAGTGACCTGAACAGAAAAAGTCACTTTGTTCGTCTCTCACAACAAATTACGCATCGAAACAACTTCGAGCCATTCGGCTGTCATTATCGGTTACAACTCTCGAAAATGCTTTATTCTGTGATGTATTGTCTATTTCTATTCATTCGAAGCAGTAGCTTGCACAAATACTCGCGCTAAATGGCTTGTTCCATTGTGGCCACTTGAACTTTCGCCCGGTTGAGCCGCCATCTTGGATTACCCATGTTGGGCCCGCCGTAAGGGCCTAGTCAGCAATCTATGCTTCCTATATCTATGGGGAAAACAGAAGGAAAATACAAGCAAATACAGCCAGAAATTGTCAACTACATACAGTACTTCAAGACTTTGTAAAGATACATGTACATGTTTTACTATCAAAGGTATATAAATAGTTTCACAATGAAGTTATTGCCTGTTTTTCTTGGGGTTTTTACGAGTTTTGTGATATAGGCAAATTTATCGATTACCGGGCAGAGTAAAAAACTACAAAATAACACGTTTTACTGCCAAACAAATGCAAAAACTAAGCTTCTAAATCGTTGCACTGTTCCTTGTTTGATACCAATAGCAGAAATGTTCTTAATGTGGTTCTCGTGCTATGAAAACATATGTACAAAGTTTCCGTGGCGGCCATCTTGGTACTCCAGATTCGTCATCTCCAGTGGCTTCATTTTTGGAGGCGGATGAGCAATCCAGTTATATTGACCAACAAAAAAATTTGAACAGCTTTGCCTTTTGATCAAGGTGTTCTTGCACATTGTTGGTGGATTTCGAAATAGACTGACTGACTTTGTAGTTTAACAGTGATCAGATGTGACTGACAACTTTCTTGATCGTAAATATGTTCACCAATGTGAAGTATACACCACATTCAGCCTTCAATATGATCTTTCCTCAGCCCACTCCCACCTTTGCTCACGCGGTATATACGCGCCTCTTTGCACTTTTGCCAGTAGCACGAGTGAACGCCTGACCAAGGCATCTTGTTATTATTATTGTTGTTATTAATATAATTCACTGTACATGTATATATAGTATGGGGACCCCGTTATTGGAGACTAGTCTCTGTGGTCCGTTCCTGTCTTTGTCTTTATAAATGTATTACATTAGGACCACAAGTTTATCAGTTGTACTGTCAGGTGTTATCCTCTTTAAATAAAGTTGTTAGTTACTTACTTACTTACTGACTGACTTACTTACTGACTTACCGACTTACCGACTTACCGACTGACCGACTGACCGACTGACCGACTGACCGACTGACCGACTTACCGACTTACCGACTGACCGACTGACCGACTGACCGACTGACCGACTGACCGACTGACCGACTGACCGACTTACCGACTTACCGACTTACCGACTTACCGACTCACTCACTCACTCACTCACTCACTCACTCACTCACTCACTCACTCACTCACTCACTCACTCACTCACTCACTCACTCACTCACTCACTCACTCACTCACTCACTCACTCACTCACTCACTCACTCACTCACTCACTCACTCACTCACTCACCTACTCACCTACTCACCTACTCACTTACTCACTTACTCACTTACTCACTTACTCACTTACTTACTTACTTACTTACTTACTTACTTACTTACTTACTTACTTACTTACTTACTTACTTACTTACTTACTTAGTTATACTTAGTTATACTTACTTACTTACTTACTTACTTACTTACTTACTTACTTACTTACTTACTTACTTACTTACTTACTTACTTACTTACTTACTTTACTTACTTACTTACTTACTTACTTACTTACTTACTTACTTACTTACTTACTTACTTACTTACTTACTTACTTACTTACTTACTTACTTACTTACTTACTTACTTACTTACTTACTTACTTACTTACTTACTTACTTACTTACTTAGTAAAAGAAGTTAACGATAAGCGGTGTCAGTTCTCTGTGTCGGGGGCCTTCATTGCCGGGGCACCCGGAAGGTTTGCCCCACTTACTGAGTAATATAAAAGGGCTAACTTAATCATGTTCGGCTTACTTGTGACTCGTTTGCGCTCCCTCCCTTCTTGGAATCTTCTCCATCCCCCCCTGTTTGGTTTCATTTTCCCTGGGCGGCTTAGCTGTCCAGTTCATTGGGTGCCTAGTTTGTGTTATTTCGACTTTTGGTCGTTCCTGTCTTCTTTGCTTGTCACGTACAGTATACAAGGTATACTTATGTATCTTCACTGGGATGTAGTGTTGTGGATTACATTTTTCTTGACAGTATATTACTACATAAGGTAAGAAATGTTAAGGTAATGGATGAACATCCGAATAATACAGCGTATCATCTACCAGTAAAGGCAGAGATTGCGGTTAACGGTAGTCATTGTGACAGGGGCAATACTGACTCATGGAAAAAAGGTAACAAAGTAAACAATATTATTGCTTGGAGAAAATGTACCGAATATCAATTGACAGTGTATGCACAAACTTTAACGGAAATACTATCTGTACATTTCAGTCAAATGTTTGATATTAGACAAGATTCCGATATTGATAAGATGGTGGATAAACTAAGTGAATCGTTGAAAGAAGCTTCTAGAAATCTTCCAAAAGTAAAATATCGACGACATATTAAACCATATTGGAATGAAGAGCTTAATAGACTAAAAAAGTTGTCAAAAACTGCCTGGTACGAGTGGACTATGGATGGAAGGCCTAGAGGAATTGAGAATGAATTGTATCAAAACTACAAAGAAGCCAAAAAAGCATTTCGCAGAGAACTTAGAAAAACAAGACAAATATACGAAAAGGAAGAATTTGAGAAAATAGCAGGAATGGAGGAAATAGATCAGTTTAAGTTTTGGAGATACGTAAATAGAAAGATGGGACGAAGCGTAAGAAGATCAACATATCTACAGAAAGACGAAGAGCTGGTAGAGGATGAACAAAAGCAGGCTGAGTGTTGGGCTGACTATTATGAGAAATTATTCTCACCGCTACAAAATGATGATTTTATGGAAGAGTTTTCGCTATTTGTCGAAAGTGAAGTTAAAGAGTTAAAACTCAAGTCGTTGATGGATATTGATGATCTTTTTGACACACCATTCACCTTCGAGGAAGTATCCAGAATTATTCAAACCCTTCCAAATGGGAAAGCTTCTGGTTTTGATGGCATTACATACGAGCATATAAAGAATGGAGGCAGCAAGTTAATTGAAAGTCTGGTGTATTTGTACAGGAATATAATAGACAAAGAATATGTTCCCCGTGCATTTAAGCTGGCCGTTAAAGTACCCATCCCAAAAGGTAGAAAATCACAGATGACGTTTGATGATTCCCGTGGGATCAACTTACTTCCGGCATTGGATAAAGTACTTGAGCGACTTGTATTGGATCGAATAAAGTGTAAACATTACAATAGTCTTCACAAATTGCAAGGAGCATATCAGACTAAACAGGATGCGCTGAGCACGGCTTTTATGATTGACGAGGTAATAAATCAGTGCTGTGAAGATGGGGACAAGGCGTATGTTGGCTACGTGGATGTGAAAAAGGCTTTCGATACCGTGTGGATTGATGGTATGCTCTACAAGCTCTATTATATGGGTGTAACTGGCAAGGCTTGGAGAATTGTAAGCAGTTGGTACGAAGATATGAAGGAGTATGTTGTAATTGCAGGTTGCAAATCAAGAGAGTATAAAATCACTCAAGGAACCAGACAGGGGGGTGTCTTATCACCATGGTTGTATCTTGTGTATGTTAACGATCTTATTAATTTGCTAGAGTCAACCAAACGTGGCGTCGTAATCAGTAATATATACTTTGGATCACCTATGTTCGCTGATGATCTAACGATGATTTCGCGAATGAAATCTGGGCTGGACATGATGTTGGAAGAAGTAAATACTTATGGTAAGAAATGGAGAATGATGTTTAGTTATAAGAAAACTGTTGTCATGGTATTCGGAGAAAAGAAAGCGGATCATAAAAAGAATTTAGATACGAGAAGTTGGAATCTGGGAATAGTGAAGCTTAAAGAGGTAGAGACATGGAAAAATCTTGGAAAGATTTGGTGTTTGGAGGGAACGTGTATGCATGTCATTAAAGATGCAACAACCAAAGCGTGGGATTCCTGTTTTGGCATAATAAGAGGGGGAGGTCGTCATTTAGGACTTAATCCCATCATATCATTGAAACTATGGAAAACAATTGGTATGGAAAAATTATTGTATGGTTGTGAACTATGGAGAGTAAATGGAGTGTTGATAAAACAACTGGAGAAGGTGCAAAATCAAATTATCAGAATCATTCAAGGATTTTTGCCAGGAACCTCTGGAACAGCATGTAGGGGATTACTTGGGTTGTGGGATGTCGCAACGGAAATTGACAAACGGAAGCTGTATCTTCTTGGTAGAATAATCAGGTCAGGAGATGGTTTGGCATACAAACGGATGTTTAGAAGAAGACTTATACGCTGGAAATGGAAAGTTGACAATAGGGCAACAGGATTTATTCCTGATGTAATAAAGATTTTAAGACGTTATGATCTATTTAATTACATCGAGGATTTTTACAACGAGGATGTATTTCCCAGTAAATCAAGGTGGAAGATTATAGTAAAGCTAACCATTCAAGAGGTTCATGAAAATCAATGGAGGGAAAATGTATTACGCAATCGACAGCTGAAATTATACGCAGTTGTTCACAGTAAACTCGAACCAATCTTTTGGTGGAACTTGGCAAGGCGGTATACTGATTCGTTGGGCGAAGTAACAGATGTTCTGCGCATTTTATGTGGATCATACACCCAGAGGGGTAAACGAGTAGAGGACATTCATAACAGTAACACCAAGTGTGAAAGATGTCGTGTACTTTGTAGGGACCCGTTGAGACATGCTTTGTTGTATTGTAGGGAATCAGAGAAAGAAAGAAATATGATGTGGGATTGGGTAATGGACACTTTACCATTTACGGTTGCAGCGGAATTACATTCAATGGAAGATGATGAGTTCATCACTACAATATTGGGAGAGAAAAGGGCATTAAGTAATTTAAGTAATTTACGCAAAGATGATCAAGAAAAGTTCTTTTTGAGAACAGCAAAGTACATTTCTTACGTTAGGGAACTATTCTTTAATTAATTTATTTCTAAACATTATATCTTTTTTTTAATTATGTAAATAACTTTAAAACAATCACTCCTCTGTTTAGGGGGCAATAAAAGAATTGTTACTCACTCACTCACTCACCTACTCACCTACTCACTTACTCACTTACTCACTTACTCACTTACTCACTTACTTACTTACTTACTTACTTACTTACTTACTTACTTACTTACTTACTTACTTACTTACTTACTTACTTACTTACTTACTTACTTACTTACTTACTTACTTACTTAGTTATACTTAGTTATACTTACTTACTTACTTACTTACTTACTTACTTACTTACTTACTTACTTACTTACTTACTTACTTACTTACTTACTTACTTACTTACTTACTTACTTACTTACTTACTTACTTACTTACTTACTTACTTACTTACTTACTTACTTACTTACTTACTTACTTACTTACTTACTTACTTACTTACTTACTTACTTACTTACTTACTTACTTACTTACTTAGTAAAAGAAGTTAACGATAAGCGGTGTCAGTTCTCTGTGTCGGGGGCCTTCATTGCCGGGGCACCCGGAAGGTTTGCCCCACTTACTGAGTAATATAAAAGGGCTAACTTAATCATGTTCGGCTTACTTGTGACTCGTTTGCGCTCCCTCCCTTCTTGGAATCTTCTCCATCCCCCCCTGTTTGGTTTCATTTTCCCTGGGCGGCTTAGCTGTCCAGTTCATTGGGTGCCTAGTTTGTGTTATTTCGACTTTTGGTCGTTCCTGTCTTCTTTGCTTGTCACGTACAGTCGTTTTTTCCTTAGTGGTTGTGAGTATCTACATGTACTGTCAATAATCTAGCTCTTTTCATCTCACCGAAACCGTAAGTATCTGTGGGTTCTTAGTTTAATTTTCCCCGTCTAGACGGGTGACTTGCAGATCTCGGGATGGAGGAGGTTCCGTTGGTCGGGGGGGGGGGGGGGATCAGCAGGTCCCTTGTTGATGTCGCATCGTCGCTTGTCGCAGGGTGGAAAGTGCCCGCGGTTAATATCTCGGAAAGTATTTATGCTATCGAAGCGAAATTTGGTATGCTAATAGAACATTCAAAAATATTTTAATTTTTATTGGTGTCACCCCAAATGTACGTATCAATGACGTCATTGGTGACGTCATACATAAGAATACAACAAAGTGAAATACAGCCAAAGAAAAACTCTCAAATCAAATTTTTTTTATTCTTACTGTAGTCAGAGCCAGTAGAAGGAAGATAAAACTATAAAACTTTAAAATTTAGGAAGAATTTTGTTTATGGCGGTTGAGTTAGTTGTTGTGATAAGAAGGTAAATGTTATATTCATTAATCAAGCTTTATTGTTCTATTTATATATTATCTGAAGTATCCTATGAGCATCCGTAACTTTAAAAGCAATTTTTCGTAAAAATTAAAATGATGACGTCACTGTATGACGTCATTGTTCCGCCATTTTGCATTCCGCCATATTGGATTTGTGACGTCATTATGAATGAACTTAAACAACACAAAATTCATGGAATTATATTAAAAATACCAAAGTTAATCAAATACTCAAAAAAACAAAAAAACCCTAAATTAAACCAGAATTTCGAAATTTTTGCCACAAACGTCATCAAAAACGTGGTTGCTGTGGCAACACTAATCAGTGTAAAAAAAAATTTTTACACACGGAAGTGTTCTGCAACACTAGTTCTGAAAAGTCACAAAATTTCATCCATTTATTTTAAATACTTGAAAAGTTACAAAGCTTTAAATTTGTTGCGGGTAGATCCCCCCCCCCCCCCCCCCAAGTCTAGATAGGGTTAATAAGTGATTATAATAACCTATTCCTACCTGAGCCAGCCCAAGACAACCCTTTTATAGTTTTACTCTGTCTAACACCAGAGGATTTTACTCATCAAAGAGAAAACCCTCAGACATCCTACTAGGCAGCATTTGTGCCTAATGCTAGATGATTTTACTCATCAAAGAGAAAACCTTCAGGCATCCTACTAGGCAGCATTTGTGCCTAATGCTAGATGATTTTACTCATCAAAGAGAAAACCCTCAGACATCCTACTAGGCAGCATTTGTGCCTAATGCTAGATGATTTTACTCATCAAAGAGAAAACCTTCAGGCATCCTACTAGGCAGCATTTGTGCCTAATGCTAGATGATTTTACTTGTCAAAGAGAGAACCTTCAGACATCCTACTAGGCAGCATTTGTGCCTAATGCTAGATGATTTTACTTGTCAAAGGGAGAACCTTCAGACATCCTACTAGGCAGCATTTGTGCCTAATGCTAGATGATTTTACTTGTCAAAGAGAAAACCTTCAGACATCCTACTAGGCAGCATTTGTGCCTAATGCTAGATGATTTTACTCATCAAAGAGAAAACCTTCAGACATCCTACTAGGCAGCATTTGTGCCTAATGCTAGATGATTTTACTTATCAAAGAGAAAACCTTCAGACATCCTACTAGGCAGCATTTGTGCCTAATGCTAGATGATTTTACTCATCAAAGAGAACACCCTCAGACATCCTACTAGGCAGCATTTGTGCCTAATGCTAGATGATTTTACTTGTCAAAGGGAGAACCTTCAGACATCCTAAGCAGCAATAAGTGATTAACCCATTCCAACCTAAGCCAGCCCAAAATAACACATGCGCACCCTCACAAAAAAGTCTATATGGCCAGTCTATACTCTATAGGCCAACCTATAGGATTCTATAGGCAATTGGAACATTTCCTATAGGTAACCTGTAGGAATACAAGCCTATAGGCAATCGACTTATAGATCTCTATACTATAATATAGGCACCAAGAGGTTCTATATGCAATTGCCAAGTTCTCTGTAGGTTGCCTATAGACTTTTTTCATAAGGCACCCCTTCATAGTTTTACTGTCTAACATCAGATGATTTTACTCATCAAAGGGAGAACCTTCAGATGTCCTAGGCAACAATGGGATAACAAGTGATTAACCCATTCCTACCTGAGCCAGCCCAAGACAACCATTTTATTGTTTTACTCTTTCTAACACCAGATGATTTTATTCATCAAGGGGAGAACCTTAAGACATCCTAGCCAGTAATGAGTTAATAAGTAAACATACTGTAATAACCCATTCCTACCTGAGCCAGCCCAAGACAACCCCTTTATTGTTTTACTCTTTCTAACACCAGATGATTTTACTCATCAAAGAGAGAACCTTCAGATATCCTAGGCAGCAATAGGTTAATAAGTGATAAACCATTCCCACGTAAGCCAGCTCAAAACAACCCCTTTATAGTTTTACTCTGTCTAACATACACCAGATGATTTTACTCATCAAAGGGAGAACCTTCAGACATCCTAGGCGTCATGCAATTACTTATTAATAACATACATGACACAAGAGGGCACTCAGAGACTGCATATACCTGCACCAATGAGTTACATGTATTAGAGACATTCAACCCTTTAACTCCCACCATGTCAGGTCTTCCCTTGAAGAGTAAAATCATCTGGCTTTGGACAGAGTAAAAATTAAAAAGTGCCAAATGGCATCGATGGGAGTGAAAGGGTTAAAATAAAGAAAATGAGCTGTCCTGCTAACCAGCCTAGCTCACGTGACTTACACATGTATGCATGAATAAAATGCTTGATTGCACTCATATCAGAATTATACAAAAATATTTGCATAAAATAAGGATAATGAGCGCAATCAAGTATTTGTTCTACACGAAGAATCTTATGGTCAGATCTTTATTAACCAAAATTGAATGGGTTGGGCCTTGGTCTATGATCAATCTTTCCACAAACTTCATGAAAATCTGTGCAGTATTTTGTGAGACGTCCTAGCGACAGACAAACAAACAAACAAACAAAATAAAACAAACAAACAAACAAACAAACAAACAAACAAACAAGTCAACTGTACTTACAAGTTACATAATTACACATCAATGTCCCGTCCATTCCTCGTATATTTGGTTGCTTAGAAACGATTCGCTCCTTTCACCATTACTTCTAAAACTTTACTCATAGCACTAAGAACGTTCTAGTCTTCCTTCAGGTACTTTACTTGACAATATTAAAGATTAATTCGCTTCTAATCAGTGAACAAATGTGACCTCTGCTCCCTCATTAACACTTGACAGGGTCGCAACCCTAGAAAAGCGTGGGGACGAGTTTGTAAAATACCATCCGTCAAAATCCGCTGTACGTCGGCTCTTGTCTGTCTGTCTGTCTGTCTGTCTGTCTGTCGGTCTGTCTGTCTGTCTGTCTGTCTGTCTGTCGGTCGGTCGGTCGGTCGATCTGTCTGTCTGTCTGTCTGTCTGTCTGGCGACACTGTTTGGGGGAATTTGAACAAAGGACTCTACTCGTTTGCAAAAGTTCCAAAATTTCGCTGCTTGTATAATAACCAATCAAGGTTGTGATGTTAGATCGGCAGACATATTAAAATAACTTAAATGGGATAATCTAATGGTTAATCACTTTATTCGCACAATCTACGAATGCAATCAAGTATTTTATTATATGACTCTATTTCCGGTCCGTACGCAAAACGACAATGCATGTTGATTGGTTCCTGAGCGGTCGGGATTTTACGATATTGACATACCGGTCAATACGCTTTTTTCTCGGTCCTGTAAGGTTGACGGGGAAATTTCTGGGCATATTTATTCAAATATTCTGAACAATAAAATGTGTTGGAACATTACTGCTGGTTTTCTTTAAAGTTGTTTATCTAAAAACACGACAAATAAAAGCCGAACTGGTGTAAAGAAGAAGACGAAAAAGTTAACAGGTAAGGTTTCAAGCAATAGCCATATAATAAATTCCTTATTAACCTCGTTTGCTCGGTCTGTACGGGAAAGTATTTGCCCTAGCTTTTATCGCACAAAGCTCGCTCCTTCGTCGCTCGGTCTGTACGAAAACCTCTTTCCCGTACACTCCTTGCACTTGGTTAATAATAATAAGTCTTTATTATTCATACATGCATATGTGTAGGTCTGGTAAACTAGCCTGATTAGCAAAATGGCTCGGTTTCCTTATTAACCTGCCTGAGCAGGTGTCCCAGTTAATTTGGACCCCCCTAAATTCGGACCCCTCCAAAAGTTAAATATATGTAGTGTGAACACAATAATATAAACGAAATTCATAACAGCGAACAGTCTGAAGTTTTTTTGTCACTTTATATTAGTGATAAAGAACACAAACCGTAAAATAGAAACCACTGCCAGAGTTAGTAAAAGCGATCTCCACGCTCTCCATTTTTAGCGATGTTTATTTATCCTTGTAGTTGTATACATATTTTCCATTTGGTAACTTTCTAGTTTTTTGTAGTACTTACTCAGTTTAATAACAGTGTTAAGATTTTTGAATTTAGATGATGTTACTGGCAATAGAATTTTATTTGATGCATGTACGTCAACGAACCAAATTTTCGAACTATGAAAATGTCGCCCAATAATGTTTTTTATTCGCTATTGCAACACAACAAGCTCGACTATGTGAAGTTTATAACTGGCTTTGGATATGGAAATTAATGAATGTAACATATTCATCGTTTTCTGGGTTGTTTTGGGTATAAAAAATGTTTAAAAATGGGGGTCCAAATCCGCCAACGGGGGTCCATATTTACTAGTAGATTTGGACCCCCCGGTCCAAATCTACTAGGAGATTTGGACCGGGGGGTCCAAATCTACTGGGGGGTCCAAATCCGCTGTGACACCGGCCAAAAACGGCCTCTATCGTTAATCTTTATTCTTTTACTCTGCCGAATGCCAAACGATTTTACTTCCCTCAGACAAACCTAGGCAGCAACAGGTTAACATCCTCTATTAGTAGGGCCTTTACGATGTAGGACGACGACAACGGTTAAAAAGCAACATAAATTTTTGTATTAAAAAAGGTCATGACGACTCACTATTATATTAGATATTTGAAGCTAGTTTAATGACTTTAATAACGCCTCAGTACTGCTAAAATGGTTGTGGTGTCAGTATTGAAGTCAATCTTAAGCAGCAGGTCTCATTTTTTGGCCGTTGACGTCGTCCTGAAGACGTGAAAATGCTCTAATAAGGGGGCGATTACATGGAGCGGGCTATAGCCCGGCAAGCCAGAATGAGTTTTGAATTGACGTGGATCGGATTTCAGGCCGAAATTCGCAATTATCAAGTAAATAAGGGCAAAGTTACGTTAGTTTTACTTCAGTTTTACACCAATTAGTCTATTATTTATTTTGTAAGCCCATCGTTAATAAAAAGATTGTTATAGTTTTAGCTAACCCACGAAAGCGTCTTCACGAAGACTAATTAATTTATTAAGTCTTCACTATGATCACGAAACACACGAACAACGTTTTGATGTTCTATTTCAGTTCTTCAGCCCAGTTTGCCGAGATGAAAACAATTACATGGACATTTTCATCCCGGTTAACCGCGGTCCATGTAATCGACCCGTAAGGGGGTGTTTATATGGAGGAGAGCTAGTCCTCTTTGCCGAGATCCCGTCTCTCAGCGTAATTCCTTGTAAAAATTTGTTTGCGTTTACATGACAAGAGAGCCAGCCATCCTAGGAGAGATCTCGCTATCGACAACCCGGGATCTCGCCTAGGAGGGCTGGAAATTTCCCATGTAAACGCACTCGAGGGATGGCAAATCGAAGCTCAGTACACACGGTAAAGTTTGCCTTTACTAATATCTTTTGGTCAACAGTTTTTATTTTACAAGTTGTGTTTGTTCATGCATGTTTGTTATAAATTCAAATCGTGTTTGCGAAAACATGATTTCGGGCTTCGTGAGAAAGTTGCACAAGTCAGTCAACAAGCCAACGCGAGGTAAATTCCAGCTCCCTTACTATAGGCTAGCCCTACCAAAAAAGCTCATGTAATAAACGCGAGGTAAATTGAAGAACGAGGACGCTGTTCAGATTATGCTACGGGCGAAAAATTATTCAGACATTCTCTTTGTTTCGCAACTCTAGAATTATTTTGTTTAGACGAACGTCGTTGAAGTTGCCGTCGTACTTCGTAAAGTTCCTAATAACCCGCTGACGAAGGTATGCAAGCTATACTGAGTTAGCCGTGCTTTGATTTCAATAAAGTAAAGATAATAATTAAAGCACAGTTGTCAAATTTTTGAAATTCTGAAGTCACGTCGAGGAATACAAAAGACTGAACAGCTTGAAATATTGCAAAGTGAATAGGTGGTAAACTGCTAAGATTTTTAGCAACGAAAAACAGTGAAGTTTCAAGCGGAGCCCTTCATCAGAGTGAAATGTAAAGGGTTGCGTTAGAAACGTCAGCTTTACTTTTTTGTTACTAAAAATGTTGGCATATACCACCTTTTCATTCTGCTCTCCTTAAAACACTGCCAACGCGGGCACTCTTACTTTTTTTACAGTTTGAAATATTACCATTTCGCAAGGTAAACTATAGTTATACATGTAATACATGCATGTGGTACGTTTGTGAGCTTGGTGTGATGTCACAGACATTTGGTGGACGTTCGTCAAGCTCAATTACTCAGAAAATGTTTCTGAGCCTCAGCCGTGTTCGAACCTGCAATCTTCTAATGACCAGTTAGTTAGACGCTCTAACCATTGAGTTACTGAGTCTCACGCGGAGAGCTAAGGTTGCAAATTCATAGTCAGATGTGCTTCCTAAGACGTAGCGTTTGCAAGATTTTAATAAAATATTAACGTTACGAGCGAAGCCCTTCATGCAGTGTTAATTTTACTCTGGTGAAAGAATCGCTCAAAACGTCAGTATTTCCTTGCCAAAAATCTCAGCGGTTTGCATAAGCTACATGAATTTACAACCTTACCATTGAGCTACTGAAGCTCAGATGAAGAACTCGCAAGTTCGATTCCTGTCTGGGGCTCAGAAATGACTGAGCTTGACGAACATCTATACCATGTGAGCCTCAGTAGCTCAATGATTAGAGCGTCTAACTGGTCATTAGAAGATTGCAAGTTCGAACCCTGTCTGGGGCTCAGAAATGACTGAGCTTGACGAACATCTACCATGTGAGCCTCAGTAGCTCAATGATTAGAGCGTCTAACTGGTCATTAGAAGGTTGCAAGTTCGAACCCTGTCTGAGGCTCAGAAAAGATTGATCCAAATCGCTGTTTGCCGAAGAAAGAGTTTCGTATCAGGAATCTACCAAACGTCTGTTACATTACACGAAGCTCGCAAACGTACCATATGCACTACATGCATTATACGTATGATATTCTATCAGATCACTTTAGCAACATCTCATATGCAAACGCTACGCTTAGGAAGCACATACATATATAAAGCGACTTTATCTATTGAATCTATTGAGAGTGACAACATATATATGGCGGTATTTAGATACTGATAACTCAATGGCCCTCACCCCTTGATAGAAGTACAGTTCGTAGAATTAACTGGGGAAACTACGGTGTTGATTTTTCGTTAGGAGGAAAACCCAAAAACCTGTTGAAAACCCCTCGAGGAACAGAGAAGAGAACAACTTTACAATCACATGAAGCTAAGTTAGTCAATTACCATGCATCCAAGTACTAACACCATTCGACCGGGCTTAACTTCAGCGAGGAGAGGCACCCCGCTAACAACTTGTGCCAGCTATGCCTCATTGACTATAGGAATTTGCAACTAGAACGTCTAACCGGTCATTAGAAGGTTGCAGGTTCCAACCTGTCTGGAGCTCAGAAATATCTTCTGAGTAATTGAGCTTGAGGAAACGTATGTTATGTTACACCATCTATGTCTCCCTGACTATGAATTTGCAACTTTAGCTCTCCATCCGATGGCTAGAACGTCTAACAGTCTAACGTCTAGAACGTGTTGCAGTCTAGAGCTCAGAAATCTTTTCTGAGTAATTGAGCTTTCAAACTCGCAAACGTACCACATGCACTCCATGTATACGTACAACTTATCATATCACTTTAACTATATATCTCATATGCGAACGCTAGGAGCGCATATGACTGTGAATTTGCAATCTTAGCTTCCATCCGAGTCTCAGTGGCTGAATGATTAGAGGGTCTAACCGGCCATTAGAAGGTTACAAGTTCGATCCCTGCACCTTGAGCTCATAAACATTTCCTGAGTAATTGAGCTTGACGAACGTCCACCAAACTCTGTTACATTATATTACCATGTTAATATTAAGAAGCCAAGTACACGGGTTAAGCTGGCAGACTTATCTAATTAGGATTGTACTGTGGTTTTGTAAAACTAAAATTTCCAACAAGAATTGCTTTAATTTAGTTGCAAACTAATCCTAACCGTTGGTTCAAATCGTTGTTGGCCTAAGAAAAAGTTTCATAACACGAATCAAGCAAGTTTAACTAAATTAACCCGTGTACTCACAGCCTCCTAACAATATACACATTATTTACCAGTTACATTACCTTAATTACCACTTCAGATTGGAATCTCTGAAAACGGTGAAACATTTGGCTTTAAGATGAAACTTGCACTGTGCCCATACCGACAGAAACACGATCAAAGTGATGATTTTTTTCAACAATAACGATTGTTAAATCTGCTGTAAGATATTAACTACTTATTGACCGAGCGTGAGGTCTGTACTAGTGAAATATCGGACCGATGTTTTTTAAGTACGGACCGAGACGAGCGCAGCGAGTTGAGGTCTGTGCAAAAAACAAAGGTCCGATATTTCACTAGTACAGACCGAACAAGCGAGGTCAATAAGTAGTTTATTATATGGCCATAAATGTTGTGAACGTTCTGTGAAAACTCCATCCATCTTTCTTGCGAACTAAACGAAAATGGCAGATAGTTTCCCATTTTTAAAGTACTTTCCGTTGAGCTAGAATCCTGAACTTTCTACCCCAAATAGTATTTTTCAATTGCTTTTGTTTGACATATTGCTCAAGACCGTACGTTAAGTAGTTGAATAAAAAATCATCTAAAATTCTAATACTTGTGATAAGTAAATGTTATATTATTACGAACAATGTTACGAACATTTTGGACATTTTAAAAACTTTCATAAAACGTGGAAACTCGAACTATACATCAAATGAAAGCTTATAAAATTTCTAACAACATACCTGCACGATATATTTCAACAATGAGTAGTTCTGAAATTATAATCCATCTTGTTGCATATACTGACATGACTGCCATTTTGTTTATAAAACTTACGGTCCCGAACGGCAGATTCCGCTCTGAGCGGGCGGATACGGGAAATATCCGACCGCTTATGAACCAATCAAATTACAGGATTTCCGTATTCGGACCTCTCAGCGCTGCTGCCATATAATAAAAGTTCGTATCTCATACAAAGAAGAATATTTGATCTATCAGTATCACCAGACAACTTATTGTGTAAGTAGAGAGCATAAAAAGAACAATTACATCGGCGAGATCTTTAATTCGTCTCCTGATGTGCAATACAATAGGTCCTAGCTCTTTGTAAAACCGTCTGAAATATTTTAGAAAGTTCTCCAAACAAAACTTCAAAATTTAACATTTTGAAGCCTGACAACGAATCTTTAGTTTTATTCTGGCTATCGCCAGATCTTATTCAGCACAGAGAGAGGTCCACGCCTCAAAGTGTTAAAACCTATATCTCTTAACCTTAAGCCTGAAGACGAGTCTTTAGTATTTTATTCTGGCTAACGCCAGACGATTTTATTCAGCACAAGGAGAGGTCCGGGCCTCAACGTGTTAAACTCGAATCAGTGCTGTCCTTACTAAGAAAGCTTTCATTCACTACGATCGATCCAATTTAGACCCAGGTTAGCTTAATCGCTTTAGGAAAGCGTTTATTTGCTTTAAGGTGGCATTCGAGCATTCACATTTCTTTTGAGTTAAACCGACCTTACTCGCGTGCATGCTGTGGTTTTGTCAAACAGTTCTCTATAGCATTGTTTCTATTTAAGAATTATGAAATAACGCTCGCCAGTTATACACGATGCCGAATTGCTTTTTCTAACGGCTTAAGGCTAAGGATAAACGGCGTATTTTTCATGCGCTGCACAAAATATGAGAATTAAGTTCATGAAAAATACGCCGTCTGTAACAATGCATCAACACTTTGAGGCCTGGACCTCTCCCTGTGCTGAATAAAATCGTCTGGCGTTGGCCAGAATAAAATACTAAAGACTCGTCGTCTGGCTTCAAAGTGTTAAAGAGATAGGTTTTAAAGGCGCATGACCGCAATAGGGTCCCCAAAATATGACATTCGTAGATAATTACATGAAGTACTCAGCTCAATGTAAACCGTTGATTCGGCGAGGATATCTCCTCGGATTTCTTCTATTTCTTCTGAAAATGTTTTGTTTTGGGTACAAGTAATGAATGGGAACCAAGAAAGGCTTACAATCTTGAATAAGGTATTAGTATTTTTTTTGTAAATTTAGATGTAAACATTAGTTTCGTACATGCGCAGAACGGACTGTACATCACCTTTAACAGTTCGAGGCCTGGACCTCTCCCTGTGCTGAATAAAATAGTCTGGTATTAGCCAGAATAAAATACTAAACACTCGTCTTCAGGCTTCAAAGTGTTAAATACGGCACTTTTATTATTTGAAAGAACACTTCAAAAACTCATTAATAATTCATAAGGAAAACACAAAGGAAATCAGTACCATGTCCGTGGTTTTATATCTGATAAAGAAACCTCCTGATTTACATAAACTTTAGCTTTGATTTTCTCGGCTTAGACAAGGTTATTTTTTCAAACTTACTACGCCAATGAACTTACCAAGTGGTTCGTTTTTGAAGCCGTTCAATAAACTCGCAGTTCGTGTTTTATCAGATATAAAAACACTCGGTTTCGCCTCGTGTCTTTATATCTGATAAAACACTCCTGCTCGTTTATTAAACAGTACTTAAAATTATAGAGTAACATATTTCGCAGTTTTTCGTTTTCTTACTTTGTTGTTGAGATATTTTAGTTTGTTTGATATGCAAATTAAACCTTTTAACGTCGTAAATTCATGAGCTATCGGAAAAGGTTAGATATCTTTTCTATTATCTAACCAGATTAATTTGAATGAAATATGTAGATGTCCAGAACACTAAACATGTAGATCTTCAAGTGATTATTATATTTGATAATAGCAAAGATATATAACTTTTTCGATAACTCATTATGCACGTGTGACGTCAAAACGTTTAATTTGCATATCACACAAACTAAAATATCTCAACAACGAAACAAAGGGGGGAAAAAACCTGGACAATGGATCGTTTTCACTCACGTGATCGGTGGCCCCGTTGGGGTGGTGAAAATAATCCGTCTTAGGACCGT
This sequence comes from Paragorgia papillata, assembly GCA_035771165.1. Classification (NCBI taxonomy): domain Eukaryota; kingdom Metazoa; phylum Cnidaria; class Anthozoa; order Scleralcyonacea; family Coralliidae; genus Paragorgia; species Paragorgia papillata. The sequence goes on along the minus strand of JAWNZC010000368.1, from coordinate 1,484,820 downwards.
CTTAACTCGATTCAGGGAACACGATTTGCGCGTAAAATTAAAGTGCGTATTCGCATCACCCCAAGTCACTTACCTAGGACATTCTATTAGCCAGCAGAGAGCGCCCCCGATCCATCTAAGGTAACAGCAGTACAACAAATTCCCTCTCCTTGTAGCGTCAAAGAAGTTCGCAGCTTTCTGAGGCTGACCGGTTATTACCGACGGTTTACACCTAATTACGCTACTATCTCTCAACCACTGACAAAACTACCACTATCTGTCTGTCTGTCTGTCTGTCTGTCTGTCCGTCCGTCCGTCCGTCCGTCCGTCCGTCCGTCCGTCCGCCCGCCCGTCCGTCCGTCCATCCGCCCGCCCGTCCAGGCTGCGAAAAGTTTAGCCATAGATCGAAGACCAATCATTAAATTCTGCTTGAACTTTATAGTTTAACAAAAAATAATTTCATAAAACTTTTTCGCAAGCGTCTCCGTGTAGAAGAAATAAATGAAAGAATGCTTCATTGCGCTCCTTATCCTTATATTACGCAAATCTTTGATATTTACAAACTAGGCAAATTAATAAACAACAATGAACCAGTGAACTCTATATATACCTGGAAGACTGACTGTAAATCAAAAAGTGAGGCAAAAAAATAGCGGATATGGGTCATTTTTGCAAGTCAGTTCCAGGCCCCTACGCGGCCACATACGGCAAAATTTTGTTTAGCCAATAACCGTCACAAAAACAGACGAATTTCTATTTTTACAGTAGATACGAAAAAGAACAAGTGCTTTACACGGCATAGGATAAAGCCTGTATCTTACCAGCTACAATAAACTGTCGAAAACACGCATCAAATGGGTAAAGTATCATGTTCGGTTTCATGTTGTTAAACTGACGTTTTTAAATCACACTTTTGGACTATATTTAGTCAAGTCTCGCACTCGTTTTCTTCAAACTACCTTCTTTAAAGCTTCTTGAAATGCTTGAAGTGTGGACGAAATCGGAGTTTAGACTGCGCATACAATCTGAGTCAGGATAAAACGTAGTTCATTTATAACATGAGGCTGAAGCAGCCGTAGTAAACATAACATTTTCTGACTTCAGAAACTTTTTAATGTTTAGGTATTCTATAAGAATAAACTTTGCTTATCGATTATCCTTGACAATAATCCTAAACGTTGTGTCTAAAAATAATGAACTCAAAACACGAAAACACTGTCCCGGTCTATGTTATCTTCCCGTTATGCTTTAATAGACACGATGTAATTTGCATAGGGGCCCAAATTGAATAGGAAACTAATTTGCATGTGGGCTTAAATGAAACTACGATTTGGTGTATTAAACTAACTTGTGTTAACACTACAGTTCTACTTTTCCTGAGTTCTGTCTCAAGCCGTACGGAAAACTGAAGCTGACATCCCAAATGGCCGCGTAGGAGCCTGAAACTGACGTCGAAAACTTTGCCTCGCTTTTTTCGTGCAGCGACTGACTGGAGTCAGCCTTTCAGGTATATATAAAGTTCACTGCAATGAACTTGATAGTTCCATTGTTTATAGAACAGAGCGATCATAGACCTAAGGACATGCAATTATTTACTTTTGAATAATGTAAGTCGAACCGAGTGCAGCCAAGCGTTTTGTTTATACAGGGGGTGGACAAAAAATAGTGGCCATGAAGTATGATTAATGTGCTTTGTATAACTTTTATTAGAGTACAGAAAAATATGTGAAGTTATATATTTCTAGAATGCATGCGTCAAGATCTGCTCAAATATGATATCAAATTCTAATTTTACCCATTGATTTAAAAAATATATTAATTTTTCAGGATTTTCAATCTTGTAACAAATGAAGTGAATCTTAGTTTGACTTATTCCAATTGGTCTTCAAAATGATTAATGGAGTTTGTATACTACGAAAGTGTTAAAGCAGCAAAAGAGTTAGATATTTTTTTTGCCATTTCACTTGATCTCACTACAGCTTCACAGCGTGGCATGCTTTCAAAGTTAATGTACTTTTTAAACCAATAACAAAATTAGAATTGGATATCATATTTGAGCAGATATTGACGCAAGCATTCTAAAATATATCACTTTACATTTGTTTCCCGAAAAATAGTTATTCCACATTAACCATATTTTTAATGATGGGCACTTTTTTTGTCCACCCCCTGTATATGCCTAGATCTGGTGGACAGGATGACTTACGACCCTATAAACACTCCCTATGATAACCCACTGGCTGAGGTATGCAGTCTCAGAGTACTCTCAGCTTTTGTAATAGATTAGTAACGAAAAGAAAAAACACTTTGGCGAGCACCATCCATTATTTACGACAAGGAAGAACTGGGATAGCACCATCCATTATTTACGACAAGGAAGAACAACTTGGATAGCACCATCCATTATTTACGGAAAGAAAGAACTGCATGGCTGGCAGCATCCATTTACGAGAAGAGAGAACAACTTGGCCAGCACCATCCATTTACGAGAAGAGAGAACAACTTGGCCAGCACCATCCATTACGAGAAGAAAGAACTTGGCTGGCAGCAACTATCATTTACCCAAAGAAAGAACAGTCTGACTGGCACCATCTATGTACGGAAAGAAAAACAAAAAGAATTTGACCACATTTATGTAAAATCCTCGTTATTTGATTTCAACCCTCCGTGACAAGGTTGATTTTTTGTTTTCGTTGTTTAACGAAATCTAGAAAAATGGTTCATTGCATAATTTGCTAATAATTTGGTCTAAAATGGCCTTGCATTGAAGTCGAGATATATAACTATACTTAATCCATCAGGCTAATTGTCTTTTTATTAACTTCCACATAAAGTACAACACGCTATTTCAGGTGACGTTGAAATTACTTCTTGACATCTTATTGTTAAAGTTGTACCTTCATCGTCTCTCTTTGGTTCAGCAATCATCTTATCAGCTCGAGGGAGACGTTCTTCCTGTAACAATCACAACACACCAACAATTATTTTGCGTTTTTTTGCATAAGAAAGCATGCAATAGTAAAAAGAACAATGGACAAACATTGTTCTACAATACTTATCTATTGTACTACAACACTCGGCCATTGTATATACAATATATACTCAGCCATTGTTCTACAATACTCAGCCATTGTTCTACAATACTCAGCCATTGTTCTACCATACTCAGCCATTTTTCTACAACACTCAGCCATTGTTCTACAATTCTCAGACATTGTTCTACAACACTCAGCCATTGTTGTACACTTAACACTCAGCCATTGTTCTACACTACTCAGCTGTTGTTCTACAATACTCAGCCATTGTCTAAGTGTTTTGCTTTGCTGAAAACTGACGGTCCCTTTAAAATGAAACCAAAAATCTTATATGTTTGAAGAAGTTATTCAATCTATGATACTCTAAAATTTTTGAAGCAACAAAATAAATCAAACCCGTAACCACTTCTGAGTCCGACTAACCCAAATAGTTAGAGCGTCTCACTCACCTGGAATAAAAAAGTTACGGGTTTAATCATTCTCTTTCTTTCTGTTTCTCACCTTGGTCTTTCAGTAGAGTGACCCCACGTTGTTCGAGCTCCAACATGTCAACAGCTGCAACTTCAAAATCATGCTTTTCATACGACTTGATAATTCCCACCACTTCATTTTTTCGATTCACAACAGGAGCACCACGCGGGTAGTCTTTAAACGGCCCTCTTTTCTTCTTATAGTTATAAGAGCCTTTAACTGCAGATTCCACTTGGCAAGATTTAGAGAGACATTTTGTCTGGAATTTTGCGCAGGAGCGACAACGGGCCAAGCGTGACACCATATAGATTTTTTTGCCGTTGTCAAGGCTGTCTTTGGAGGCGAGTGAGAGCTTCAACATACGCGAGTCTTCTTTCAGTGAAGTGGAGACAAGGTTGTTATCCTCGCTACTGGGTGTTAAATCAACGCGTTGAAATTCATACTGGACCGGGATAAGAGCATAGCACCGTTTACCTGGTATCGATGGAGAAATCACGTAGCACTTATTTTGCCATTGTAGAACAAAGCCTGTTCCTAGTACTTCCTTACCAGACAGCACTGGGAAAACACGCGGATGGTTTTCGTAAGCTGGCCTTGGACCAGTGAGAACCTCTCCAAAAGCATCATTATGCCCTGAACACGCTAGGATAGAACAAGAAATTATTTGAGTTTTTCATTTTTTAAATCAGTAAAGTGTCGTTTCGTGTACGCCATTATAAGATGTAAAAAACTCCCCCCCCCCCCCCTGCATGTTCTGTCTGCCCTTAATATCTCGGTTCAGTAAAATTTTGTAGTTTGATTATATTCCCAACACAATAACGAAAAAGATAGAAAATTGTACATTTAACCATCATTCTTTGCACGTATTAAACCAACTTTTGGCGCCATAAATTACGATTCTTGTTCGTTTCTCTGTCCGTTCACAGTATTGAAAAACTGAACTTTAACTTAAGGATAAAGGATTTCCTTCATGACAAAAAGCTACAATCACAGCTAAAAGTGGACAGGGCACCACCGTGTTTTTGCAACTTCTTTCTGGTTTATCTTTTATTCTATATACCATCTTTCCTTATCGCTGCTCTCCCTCCCTCCTTTTCAATGTTGAAAGAATATATTACAAAAATTTCGACAAAATGTGTTGAGTCAGAAACTCTATATTTTTGTCAAATTTCAGTTATTTTCGACATTGGAAAGGAAGAAACGGGGGACACCAACGTTTTGAAGAAATTTTAAAGCAATTGTCCCACAACATTTGGCCTTGATTGTAGAAGTCTATATAGCAACGCCTGCATACCGTTCCCAACATAGAGAAACGTCTGATTTGACTAAAATAAGACTGCGAGATTTTGAACCGCATAGTCCGGGACTGTCAACTCGCTTCGACGCTTTAGCTATCGTTTACGTGCTAGAGAGCTTTGCATTTTATTATGAGCATAAATACAAGATTCCTCAGTCGCGCAAGACATTCGATTGCTCATTGGATAATCCTATTAGCAAAAGTAGCAATAAGAAATGTTCTTTAGTAAATGTCTAAAACAGTTTAGTAAATCGTAACTGACAGTGTTGGAAAGAACAGTTCACTAGGTTTTCTTCTATCCTTAGGTATATATTGGTGTGGGTTCCTTGATTCTCACAGGAGCCATTGTGATCAGCATTCTGATCAGACACTACTATCTGCGTGTGTGCATTTTGACTTATACAAATTCTGCAAAATAATCTCATGGGCTCAATGGTACATTGCTGTATAATTACCTCCGTCAGGAGGTTATGTTTTTACCCTTTTCTGTCTGTCTGTCTGTCCGTCCGTCCGTCCGTCCGTCTGTTTGTTTGTTTGTCTGTCGCCAAGTACTGCACCGATTTCCATGAAAGTTTGCAGAAGCGTTGGCCATAGACCAACTACCAAACCATTAAATTTTGGTTGAATTTAGTCAAAATTTGGATGAGATTTTATTAAACATTTTACCGCAAGATTTTTCGTGTACAAGAAATGCTTGATTGCGCTCATTATCTTTATTTTATGCATATATTTTTTAATTTCCCACAATGCATGTATACATATAATATTCGAGTGTGTAAAAACGTGCTGCGTAGGCAGTATCAGTTTTGAATAGCCCAGAAACGTTAGTATTTCGAAATCTCGGCAGTTTACTACCTTTTCACTTTGCTGTAGATATAATATTAGTTTGTAGTTACCTGGAACATGCAAAATCTTTACAACTGGATCTTCAGACCTTGCTTCGGCAACCACTGACGTTCCTTTGAAAACAAAATAGACGTTGGTAACTTTGAACACAATAGTTACAATATCTAAAGACGACTTTGTTCAGAGTTCCAAATGAGCTCAGTTATACCTGGGAAGCCCAAGTACAAGGTTTCTCAAATTTAGGGAAAAAATTAAAAACTAGGCAAGCAGAAAGTACAAATTAGGTTGTCTAGTTTCAAAGCAATACAGTGTAAAACATATCAAATATAAATTATAATGTCCTGCTCGCTCAGTTATTGCGCAATTTATGAGCTGCTGTTTCCCAACAGCAACCCAACACCTTGACACATCTTTATATGTCAACACATCCGCGTTAAAGACGTCATTGCCTTCCCGCTGCCAAGCTTAGGATCTGGGGACGTCCTAGTTTTTGTCAATTCTAGGACGTTCTCAGGCTCTACGCCAAAAAAACTAGGACGTTCTCAGACTCCCTGACCTTCTCCGCCTAGAAAACTAGACTGTTCTCAGGCCGTTATGTCTCGCTCTGACTCTCTGCGCTTCAGATTATCGCGTATAGCATAATAGCATGATATGCATTGAATAAATATCATTGTTTACCCATTCTGGTCCGCAGATGTTCTTTGTTTTGTCAGTACTCATGACCAGGATTCTGGATTGGAGGTAAGAGGTTATTGAATAAGGAATGAAATTTACAGGTTTATATGGAATAATCTGCGGAATATTGCATTTCAGACGCAGTAGATAAATATTTACGTAGATGAAGTACATCTTAATTCACCTCTTGTCTTAAATGACTCGGTAGTCAGCTCTTTTCCACCGATTTATGCCATAGCACTAAAAAACTGTTGTTGCCATTCATTATAGTTTAATTTAATAGAAGGCTGAGAAGCATAGTAGAATCCCGCTATTTCGAATTCTCAGGGTAGTAAATAGTATTGACGTGTTTGGGTTTTAACATTCAGGGGTAGTAGTTTTCAGGTCAAGATAGCGAATAGCGAGTGTTTCGAAGTCACAAGATTCTATTATCGCAAACAGTCTGACAGATGAGAGCTCCAAAAGAGCACTTAAAAACCTTGACAGCGAGACAGACATGCTTTTATCGCATTTTCTATTATAATCTAGCATTTGGTCGGTGGATGTTAGACACCGATGCTTGCGCAGTCAGTGCGCGTGAAAAAGGTACGATTACCTGCTATGTTTTACGCATACAAGACAAGCGCAATACTGGGATAGACGACCTTTGGTTTATAATTTTAAAATTCAGTTGTGTCACTGTAGAATGGCCGGAAGCCTGGGATCAGCGTTAATGCCTACTTGCTGACTGATAAAAGAAGGTTTTCCTGCGTATTTTCTGCGTAACTATTTTCTCTGTTTTTCTTGAGGCACTATGAATTCTTATTTAATAACAAAACCCCATAAAATCATTTTCTTGTCAATATAAAACGTATATAAAAAATATAATTGGGTATATATGTACAATAAAAAATAGAAAATATACTTAGTTAGTTTCTTATTACTTGTTTCAATGTGGTTATTGGTTAATGGTTTTGACATTTGCACCACTGCCACACCCACGGCCACACCCACTTGTGAAACTGAAATTAGGCTATCAATTTTTCAATCGCTGAACCCCAGGCACAAAAAATAGCTCATTTGGAACCCTGCTTTGTTAGTAACAGACGGACCCAAACCCGGAACAACTTCTTCCCCCAAGTATCACAATGGTTTCGCCGTCTCGGCAGGCATTGAAAGGCTATATACTGTACAAGTTAGATTCTATGTATGTCTAATTTAAGCAAGCATACTGTATGTTAACGTTTTATTCTTTGAATGATAACAGAATGATTGTATTATTACGCATTTTTCACTCTCTCACGATTGTGATTGGTTGTTAGCATGACAATTCGTGATAGCACTGAATTCTACCATCAAATATCGTTGAAAATTCAAACGACACGAGTCTTGAACGAGTATATGACACTCAACAACTATATCCGCCATCTTGGATACTCCGCCCAACCTTGTACCCAAACAGTACTGTCTTCGCATAGGTCCGCCCGGGACTCAACCTATCAGAAATCGCAAATTCTGATCCTCTTCGGCAGTCAAGCTATACGGTTGATCTCGCTAATATACCAAGCTTCGCCGCTGTCGACAACATGAGAAGCTTTTAATAACTAACAGTTTCATCAAACTCCGCAAAGGAAGGCCATTTGTTCTATCGCTGAATAACTCGGATACACAACGAGGACCGCATTGATTGGAGTCAATCTTTTTCATCGAAGAATAGCGAACGAGACAACGGAAACCTTATCGAGAGAAGCCTTCACACTAATAGTTCCTCCAACGATTAAAACTCCGCAAAGAAAGGCTATACTTGTTTCGTTGCTGAATAACTCATCGAGTTCGGACACAACGACCGCATCGAGTCTTTCAAGCAAAGACTATAGCGACCGAGACGACGACTTGTCGCGGGCGTATTTGTCCTTTATTGACATTTTCTTTATGTGAAAGTCAAAATACGATTTTAATAGCGAGTTGTCTGAGCTTTTCTTCGTTTTTAATATGCATTCTAGGCTTGTCGACCCAGAGATTTGCTGTTCGACTTGGTGTTTTTCGTTGAAGCTGAAAAGGTTCGTAATCGGTGCAGCGGAAGTACGGCATTTACAAAGATGATCTTAAAGAAAATTGATTTCAACTCCTCGAGTCCTTTCTGTTCCACCTCACAGGATCGATTGAACGTTTTCTTTTACATCAAGCCAAGTTCAGATGTTTAGTTCATACTTTTATGTTCTCAAAATGTGCTTTACAGATTAATTCCAAAGCTTTTCTTGCGAACACAAAACAAAAACAACAATTATCCCCTTCTTTGACGAAAGGTAGCAAAAAATCTAGTCGCTCGCATTACTTTCAAAATAGCTTTAAGGCAGTTTATTTTTATTCATCAGTTTTCCTGAATCAAAATTATCTTTGGGAAAAATGCGTAACACGTTCAAAAATCGCTCACGTTGCCCTATGGTCTGCCCAAGCAGAACATACTGGGTTTGAAGACTGAGCAAAAAACCACACTTGTTTTGTCAACAGCAACTTTTGATTACGCTTTGACTATTATTTCTACATATCTTTTTCCAACTATGTGATTTTATCACACATCATGCTTATTGTGTAGTTCTGGGAAAACGTCATTTTCAGCCGTTAACTGTGGCAAAATTCGAATGGCAAATATAGCAGAAATTCAAAAATATCTCAAAAACTAGACGTTCCCATTACTTTGAGACCGTGATTTTATTAATCTTTGGTTTGGCAATTGAACTGAATTCATTCGGTAAAAAATGCGCCAGGTAGATTAATTCGAAATTGAATATAAGATTTTGTTTATTTCCTTTTCAAATATATCGCGGACGGGAATGTGTCCCGAGCGTTTCACGAGCCCACGCGAAATCCACGCATTCTTGATTTCGCGCATGTGCAGACAAATTGCCCACCTGTTGAATAGCGGTATCTAACAGATGGGTAGATAGCTACGCTGGACAAAAAAATTCTCATTTCCAAACACTTGATCTCAAAATTTTTGCCATCTCTGGAAATGTGTCGTCACAGTAGCAGGCGCTCTATATCTGCGATACCTATACTACCTAGACGCAAGGTCGTAATATTAATGGTAGTAATAGTAATATCAGTAATAAGGCGGCATCCTTTTGATACGCGAAATGGGGGAGGGCGGGGGGGTATCTACTATTTTGTTAAGACAATTTTTAGTTTATAACTAGTCACACTCCTAATACCTTCCTTTCTCTAATCCTATTTTCTGTCGGTAATTAATTACCACTATAATATCCTGTTATGTATGCGTTGCAATTAGCTCCATTTCTCAACTTAAGACTATTCACCCCACTGTAATATAATCCCATTAGATTCGTCATATCCTTGATATTTTAATTAACATATCCTATATATACCGCATGTAAAAATAATTATTCTTTCATATCTTGTACTGAAGATGGCACAAGTTTGCCAAAACATGTTTACATTAAAAATTGTCGTTTACTTGAAGTTTATAGTAACTTTAGTGCTCTTAAGAACATATGGAAATACGTATATATAATATATATATATATATATATATATTATTGACCGAGCGTGAGGTCCGGACAGAAGGATTTTCTCTTTTTTCGAGTGGAAATTTGGATAAGAATTTAATTAAAATCTGACCACAAGATTCTCCGTGTAGAAGAAATGTCTAATTGCGCTCATTATTCTTACTTTACGCAAATATTTTTGCATAATTTTGGCACGAGTGTAACCAAACATTTTATTCATTCATACATCTGTATACAAGTCTCGTGAGCTAGCCTGGTTAGCAGGATGGCCCGTTTTCTTTTTAAACATATCTAATAACACGGAGGTGTGCAATCTCTAGGGTGCCTTCCTGTTTCATAAGAGTGAATGGGGCTTAATTTTTATTGATAAACATTAATTTAAATGCATGCTCTAAATTGAAAGAAGTACAAACTGAAGAAACTTTGCTTACCTATTCTATCCAACCAACAACAGTCAAACAGTTTGTCATCAACCCAGCAGGTATTTGCACAGGTGGCTTCTCCACTTTCTAAATCGTCAAGAAACACGCGGGAAATGCAATTCCCACTACGGCAATCTTTCTTCTGGTGCTGAAAACATTCTTTTCTTTCATTACAGCGCTTGCCACAGCTTACAACCAAGCGATATTCCATGCCTTTGTACATAGGAGTCGCGCGTTGCAATTTCTTTATCACATCAAGGAGAAAAGATTTCACGTCAAAAGCAATCTTTGCCAGCTCCGTTTCAGAAAATGATAAATTTTCGCTTGTGCTTGTTAAAGCAATCTCAATTCTTGAGATATATGGAACCAGGATGACATAATATCGAATGCCGCTTGATTTAATAGGTAAACGACTGAAATTGCAAAAAAGATCGGGGTTGGCGCGAGATGACACCTTTTGACACCAGCGAAGAAATTCCACCAAAAACCGCGTGAAAAAACCAAGAGGAATGTAGCCACTTTTGAAATCGATATAGAGGGAAGGATCCTCAGCTTTTTTCAACTCCTCAGCAATATCTTTGCTTTCCATCTTGCGCTGTACCATAGAGGGGACTAACCAAGTGTTATCCCGCGAAGGACATATCAAACTCACCCTCTCCATTATACTTGTCAGGGCCTTGCTGTTTCCACCATGCTCTTCGAGTACACCTTCGAGTAAAGTAGAGCACAAAACACCAGTAGTTTGCAGCTTGCTCCACAATTCAGCAAGATTACTGTCTTGCTCTTCCCATGGAGGTATTGTAATGACTTTCGTGAAGAGCTTCACAAGCCATCGTGTATTGAGGACAACCAACTCACCAGCATCTGGATCTTCCGAAAAATGAATAAGGATATTCTGCTGATGGAGAAATTCAATGGCTTCAGCAACTTTTTCAGTAACCTCAGCTTCTTCTCCTATTTCTTTTGCATCTTGTAACTTGATAAGAGGCGTGTCCTCCGCTGCACGAGCGAGACCGTGTTCAAACCTGAGCCAGTTGATGGGGATTTTTTCTTGATTCTCAATTTTTTTCTTGGCGATATCAAAGATACATTCTCGGAGACGTCGAATATTGGAGGTTTGGGATTTGTTATTGATAACAAATATGCCCCGGATGTACTTCTGACATCCGAGTTTGAAGAAGCTTTCTCGAATACGATCTTTTGCTTTTTTAATCTCTCTTTCTTTGTCACTTCCCTCAATCTTATCAGGTTTTGTAAGGACGAGGATGACGGCGGGATGTTCATCACCAGCTTTTGCAAGACCATCGCGTTGGCTTAGCATGGAAAGAGTTGTCATCCATTTGTTTGCATAGTCTAGATTAGTTTCAACGAGATAGTTTGCAAGTGATACTTTTTCGCCTGTTTCCTCGTTAACGAATTGTGGTTCAGCTTCAGCGTCAAGGGCTTTGTCAAGACCGACGACTAAAATAAACAACGACTCCTCTCTTAGAACAATTGAATGAACATCATAAAATAGAGATTGGCCTGCTACATCGTGCATCATAAATTTAATGGTGTCTATTTCATCGGTTAGCGAGTCGACGTCTTCCATTGCTTTGTTAATAGCTCTCATCAACTCGGGATTCACTGCACGCGTGTTCTTTGTTTTTGCTGGAATCTCAAATCTTGCTTTTCCTTCTTGATTCTGATCAAAACCAGTGGCATCTTGACTCCCCACCTTTTTTGCATCTTGAAATTTGGCTGAAATTTGTTCCTCAGTTTTGCCACTTTTGTCATCTCTGCTTTCGTAAACAGCTTCGTCTTCACGTTGGTTGGACTTCTGCAATTCCAAGGCTACAGTTTCACCGACGGCACGATCGGAAAGTTCCTTTGAAGACCAAAGTTCCTGATCCCGGGAATATGTCCAATCGTTTGACTTGTTGTTCTCACGAACTTCAGCAACACTGACTTCAAAACCGATAGTACTTGACATTTTCTCTTGAAATGTTTCACCCAGAAGGTTCTTCTTTAGTGATGTCTTCCCTACGCGGTCTTGACCAATCAAGAATACTGATATACGATTGTTTCGCTTTGTGCCAAATTTTTCGGCTTCTTCAGCTGCAGCCTCGATTATTCTTACATTCGACAGCTCTATACAAGCAGAAAAAATAACTTTATATTAAATTTAAGAAATAGAAAACATTTTCTGTGTTTACATACAGTTATAAAAACACGAGTGGAAGTTTGGGAGAACGAGAGATTGAAGTGGGAACACGAACCCATAGTGCCGGAATGTTTCACTTCTAATTCGAGTTCTCTCAGACTTTTACGAGTGTTTCTATAACTCTATATATTTATATAAACACGGAAAATATGTTTTCCATTTGATGTTTTCCACCCATGTGCAAACAGATTTCCCTGTTGTTCCTAGAGCCTCTGATTCTTGATCGCAGGCTCTAGGAACGCGATTGGGGTCAACCCGAAACGCGATCTCATTTACCGAGCGTGACAAACTTTTCGTTTGTACTGTAGAATTATTATTAGTCAGACATCAACCAAATTCAAAGCGGGATGTTGTTCAACAAACTTCATCAAATAAATTGGCACAGAAATAATAAAACATGCAACAATATTTCACTTATACCTAATTTATCATACACGCCTATTTAACAAAAATTTTGAATTTGTATAGATATTGGCCGTTCCAACGCCCTCATATCCATTCTCGTCCCAAGAGGCCACGATCCTTTTTGTCAGTGCCAAAAAATCGGGACCTTTTGGCGAGCCCAATTTCAAGTCCGAATTTCACAAGATATTAGAAAAGCATGGAAACGAGTACGAGGTTGGACAGTATTCAAATACCAAAAAAACTCTCACGGCACAGTAGAGAAACAACAACTCTACTCACATGAAGCTAAGTTGGTCACCCATCCCAGTACTAACCGCATTTGAGCAGGCTTAACTTCAGCGGAGAGAGGCAACGCGATAACAGCGTGCGCCCCCAATCCCCATGCCTCCAACTTCCTCCCAACTTGACCTTGTGGCTCAGTCGGTAAAACATTGGACTAATTAACTAAACGTCGCGGGTTCGATTCCTAGCCAGTCTTTCTCTAAATGAATATTAGTTTTGCAGGATGCCACAACGTCATTTTATAAATTAATCTTCTTTAGAAAATCAAAAATTATACTACAGTATATGCAATTGTTTTCTTCACTGAAAAAAAAAGTAGTCTTGTAATTTCTTAAAATACCTGGGACATCTTCAGAATCAGATTCCTGCACCTCGCTCCCGGATGAACAAATGGGAGCCTCGTCTAGAAAATTAAGAGCAACAAATATCTTCAATGAGGGAGCTTGAATAACAAATAATCATGCACATTGCACCTTCGTAGAAGAAAATTAAAAACAGTTCAACTGCTTTTTGCTGAAGCATGATTTATTTACTCATGAAAGTTAAAGACATTACACAGTTTAATTCATTGAAATGCATTTCTTAGTTCATTGTTTGTCTGGTGGCATAGCGATTTCTAGCCAGTCTTTCTCTAAATGAATATTAGATTTGCAGGATGAACATTGCATGCCACAAAGTCATTTTATAAATTAATATTCTTTAGAAAATCAAAAATTATACTACAGTATATGCAATTGTTTTCTTCACTGAAAAGAAGAGTAGTCTTGTAATTTCTTAAAATACCTGAGACATCTTTAGAGTCAGATTCCTGCACATCGCTCTCGGATGAAGAAATGGAAGCCTCGTCTAGAAAATTAAGAGCAACAAATATCTTCAATGAGGGAGCATGAAGTACTGCTTAATAAACTCGCAGTTCGTGTTTTATCAGATATAAAGACACGAGGCGAAGCCGAGTGTTTTTACATCTGATAAAACACGAACTGCGAGTTTATTGAACGGCTTAAACAACGAACCACTTCGTAAGTTCATTGGCGTAGTATGTTTGAAAAATAACCTTGTATAGACAAGGAAAAATCAAAGCTAAAGTTTACGTAAATCAGGAGTTATCTTTATCACATATAAAGACACTGATTAAACTTTAATTTCTTTTGAATTTTCCTCATGAATTATTAATGAGCTTTTGAATAACAAATAATCATGCACATTGCACCTTCGTAGAAGAAAATTAAAAACAATTCAACTGCTTTTTGCTGAAGCATGATTTACTCATGAAAGTTAAAGACATTACACAGTTTAATTCATGGAAATGCATTCCTTAGTTCATTGTTTGTCTAGTGGCATAGCGAAAGTAGACAGTCTTTCCCTTACAAATAAAATCGTCTGGCGTTAGCAAGAGTAATAAAAATAATCTGGTGTAAGCCATTGTAATACCTTCAAAAACTCATTAATAATTCATGAGGAAAACACAAAGAAAATCAGTACCATGTCCGTGGTTTTACACCTGATAAAACTTCTTGGCGTCAGAAAGAATAGTAATGAACATACAATTTTATATAAAGAATACTAATGAACATACAATTTTATATAAAGAAAACTAATGAACATAACATCCAATAACAAATCGTTTTTGAAGCCATTCAAAACACTCGCATCACGTGTTTTAAATATTACATGATCGACTCGGTTTCTTTTGTTTTCACCGGGTAATTTAATCTCTAATTTCCCTCCAAACAGGGGAAATTTCTAATTTTCCCCGCCAACAGGGAAAATTTCTAATTTTCCCCGATTAGCATGCATGACCAAACATCAAACAGTACTCTTTTACACAACAAAGAAATGCATTATTATAAGATAATCATGGTATTGCAAACTAATACCATGAGATTTCGGGAGATTAGTGATTAAAAGTCCCCTCAGCCTCGGTAGGTTTGTGAAATTCCCGAGGGACTTTCACAAACCTCCCTCGGCTTTCGGGGAATTTAGACCCCGTTTACACGATGCCGGTACAATTTGAAAGCGGCACAAAATGATGCCGTTTAGGCCTTGCGTTTACACGATACCGGCACAAAAATGACATGAAAACGGCACAAAATGAAGACGGGTTCCTTGACGGCATGAAATGAAAACGGAACACTAACCGGTATCGTGTAAACGCCCGTGCCGTAACAGTTTGATGATGGTAATCACGATATATACGACCACAGTATTCGGGTCAGCAGTATTCACAAAGTCTTCTCAATTCTCATTGGAAGAGAATAGTCACATGTTAATCCGTCATATTATACCGGCACCGTGTAAACGCAATACTTTTTGGCCTGTATTTACACACGGGCATGATTTTGTTCCGTTTTCAAATTGTTTTCAAATTGTACCGGCATCGTGTAAACGGGGTCTTAATCACTAATCTCCATCATGTCATGGTATTACTTATAATAATAATAATAATAAAATAATAAATTCTTTCAACTTAAGCTTTCATTTGTCGCTTTCTGAGACGTCTCTGACAACACGGACAAATAAAATTGTCTGCAGGCATTGCCGCCCAAGGGAAAATAATAAATCGTCTATTAGGACAACGCGAAGTAACGACTTATCAAAGATCAGAGATACGCGCCACGATTTTGCCTAAATGCGATGGCGTTCACAAAGGCTTTCTCGACCTGTTTCTCTAATAAGGGTAAAAAGTAAACCCAGCAAGACTTAAGTTATTTATATACCTAGCAAGATTAGGTGTTATTTTTCTATTCTCTTTCGCAAATGTGTTTTCCTCTCTTCGTGACGCTATAAAAATTTTGAAACACTTGACGGTCAAACAGAGTTTTAAAGTATGTTGTCCAATTAGTGGAAACACGAACGTTGTTTTGATAGGGGAAAGAAGAAAATGATGTGATTTCATTTTCTGGTTGTACATGAACACATTGTTGGCAGATGTTTGCCGTTAAGAATGGCAATAAGCACCTCATTTTGTCTTTGAGACCACGCGTGTGTCGCTGTTATCAGTCGGCTGTTATTCTAGAATGCGACACGATCGTGAATATATTAGTCGGCTTTTCATATCTCTAGCACTTTCTTTATTCTATTTGTAATTTATCTTGCAAACATTGCACATAGCTTTTCTTGAAGCACTCGTACAATTCAAAATGCAGAAAAATAACGATATTAAATAGCAAGGCTTTCCCTGGGCATCTGATCTGACGGTCATATTCGTGTACGTTTGAATTCTCTTTGGAAAACCCGCGAAAGCTTTACTTCCGGCAAACCGCTGATGCATGTGCAAACAGATTTCCCTGTTGTTCCAGAGCCTCTGATTCTTGATCGCAGGCTCTAGGAACGCGATTGGGATCAACCCGAAACGCGATCTCATTTACCGAGCGTGACAAACTTTTCGTTTGTACCGTAGAATTATTATTAGTCAGACATCAACCAAATTCAAAGCGGGATGTTGTTCAACAAACTTCATCAAATAAATTGGCAAAACAGAAATAATAAAACACGCAACAATATTTCACTTAAACCAATTTATCATACACGCCTATTTAACAAATTTTTTGAATTTATATAGATATTGGCCTTTCCAACGGCCTCATATCCATTCTCGTCCCAAGAGACCAACGATCCTTTTTGTCAGTGCCAAAAAATTGGGACCTTTTGGCGAGCCCAATTTCAAGTCCGTATTTAACAAAATATTAGAAGTCCCTGGAAATGAGTACGGGGTTGGACAGTATTCAAATACAAAAAAAAACTCACGGCACAGGAGAGAACCAACGACTGTACTCACATGAAGCTATATAAGTTGGTCACCCATCCGAGTACTAACCGCATTTGACCAGGCTTAACTTCTATGAAGACAGGTAGTGCGCTAACAACTTGTGCCACCCATGCCTCTCACATGCTCCCAACATCACCTTGTGGCTCAGTCGGTAGAGCATTGGACTAATAAACTAAACGTCGTGGGTTCGATTCCTAGCCACACTCTTTCTCTAAATGAATATCAGTTTTGCAGGATGAACACTGCATGCCGCAACGTCATTTTATAAATTAATCTTCTTTAGAAAATCAAGAACTATACTACAGTATATGCAATTGTCTTCTTCACTAAAAAGAAGAGTAGTCTTGTAATTTCTTAAAATACCTGAGACATCTTTAGAATCAGATTCCTCCACCTCGCTCGCGAATGAAGAAATGGAAGGCTCGTCTAGAAAATTAAGAGCAACAAATATCTTCAATGAGGGAGCTTGAATAACAAATAACCAAAACAAAACTTATTACAAAAAGCACCAAATTATCTATAAAGACAATAAAAGCATTTAAGCCTGATTTTTTTTGTATATAAACATTTTATATAATAGCATTTACCGCAAGAGCAGACCTGCTTATCTAGGGGGATCACGCGAATATTTAAACCTGATCTTCCTGATTTTTTATATATAAACATTATATATAATAGCATTTACCCCAAGGGCAGACCTGCTTATCTTGGGGCGAACATTTAAACCTGATTTTCATATATATATATATATATATATACATTAGGGCGGCTAATCATCATTACTTGCAGCCAGCGGCTTAATTGCGAAGGATGAAGATCAATGTGGCCATGTCGAGGCATATCAAAGGCTCCACACAGTTCAGACCACGGATGACAGCTAAGATGTAGGTGTTGATTTTACGGAGGGAGGAAAAACAGAGAACCCAGCGAAAAACCCTCGAAGCACAGGAGTACGGAGCCCGATTAGTGCCATACTAATTTTGTGCTTGATTTTACCAATATCGTGCTTAGTTGGGGTTTTTTTCTCCCGCTTAGTTTTATTTTCTCGCGCTTAGTTTTTTTTCTCGCGCTTAGTTTTTCCCCGACTTTTTCGACCGCTGAATATTATGTCGCAGGCTCAATATTCGAGCACGGGCGAAACCGAAGCAACCTTAAACCACTCACCACTGGAGTAAACAATGGCGATTCTATCGAAAAGGTAACTAAATCGTTTAAATAGTTTTCGTATATGGAGCCATTGCTTGCTAGCTCATTCCTACAATTGGAGTGTTTGGACTGAAAGTTGAAACATGGCGGACTTGAATATTGGTTTTGTAATTATTTTCAATTTGCTCGTATTAAATGGGAAATACATTTATATGTTACGCAGCGTTAACTTCCTAAATACCTACTCTACAACAAGGGAATGTCGAACGTGGAGATATCATTGAACGTTACTTTCATTTGGGAATGAATTACAAAGAGATCTTACTGCTGATTGGATAAATGCATGGTTATTACTTGAGTATATGTCAACGGCTAAAGACAATTCTAAGGTCTCGTGGTCTTGAGAGAAGAAGAAATCGTAGCGATATCTTCAAGAGGTTTGTCGATGCTTGGAAATGAAATTGCGTGGTATTGGACAAGATGGCCCTTCAGGACCAGATGCCCCCCTCTGAAATTCTTTAAGATACTTAGTAAAACACAGTTTTCGGTAGCTGAAGTCAATTGGGGCTATGCTCTGTTCAGCCACCTATTACGTGTATTTGGTAATAAAGTAATTAAAACAAAACAAAACAAGTTCCGAACGTATTGAAACTTGTTCCGAAACGAACAATAAAGCTTTTAGATGGCATGCATTCTTAAGCATCTGGTAGAGGTTTATTATATTAAGTGAAGGGCTTTGTCTGTTTTTGAAACAGTGCTTCGGAAAAAAAAGCGCGGTGAAATTATAGTGCCTTTTCAAAGTATACCAGACCTGAAAACCGAGGTCCAATCCAACGCTTCGAATATCAGCTTAACGATGTTACAATCAATAAAAATAGGTACGCAATGCGTACATGCGGATACTGGTATTTATTTGGCCTTCAGATAATGATTGAACAACGTAAATTGTTCACTAAAACATACTGAAAATGCTTGATAACCTTGTGACATATCAGCATATGCTCTCACGTATTATCTAGAATCGACAATAATTATTAATTTTTAAATGACCTTAATAACTTAACAATAATGCTTAATTCTAGCCCTTACTTAAACTCCAACCCAATCCCTAACCCAAGCCCGGCCCCAACCCTAATCTTAACTGACAATTTTAGGTAAATTGGGGAAAACAGGAAACCCGATTGCTAATCGCATTGTTAAAAGAATGTGATAATATATCGCTTTCGTTCTAATCTTTACTACGTTAGACTCTGGTTAGGTTATGATATATGTATTCACTGTTATCTTATACTAAAGCAAGCGCGCGGTCAATGCTCGTTTACATGCAATACTTTTTCGTGTTCAGTAATTCAGCATCGCGTAATAAAACCATACATGCAAAGTATTATTATAATTATTTCGTAACGCACTTCAACTTTCTCGCTCAAACGACAAGCTTTCCATGGACGAGCTAGGAGACAGAGCGAGTGCTTGTTTGGGTTCGAATCAGGATCTTTCTGAAATATGAATAGCCTTTTAACTAATGTTTCAAATGTACTGTTGACATGTTAGGCCCTCGGCCAAGATGTCTTAGCTATAATTATGTCTGATTGTCTGTATACACGCAGAAATGATAATCAACTGTACTTGGTACTGCTTGAGTTACATGTAGGCGTATAAAATACTTATTCAAAAAGCGCGTTGATCATTGTTGAGACAAATCAATTCATGTGCTAGGTATATGGTTTAGAAAGCAGTCTCTGATTTGCAAAAATTGACAAAATCGTTTAAACTTTACTATCAACTCGTCGTGGATATTTTCTTGGCGTCTTGTGATTGCGTGCAATTATCCATGACCTGAAGCGAAACTCGACTTCAATAAGACTTCTGAAGTATGCCTATTAGCTTTTCGTGATTGACGAAAACATTCGTACACACAACCGTGCTGATGACATAGCGACTATGGTTTAGCAACCAGTATCCGCAAAAACGCACGTTAAGTGGATTTACATAATAGTTTTATTTATTGTTCAACCTGCTGTTTGTTCTTTTTTTAATCTTGGCGGCAAGCAGCTTTTGGCACAGCAGAACCTATGTTGACTTGATTTATTTTTGCGACGTCATTACAGCTTGTTTTCCCCTAGCTTAGCGTCTACCTAGACTCCAACGCCCTTGTCGATGTGTAACATTTTTGGCAATGACATGTAACTGTTCAGTTTTGTGAACAGGAAAAAAACATGAAACGCGGTCCCTATAATCGCATTAAAAAATATGATACTTATATCGCTTTAATTTCGCTCGAGTGTAGTGTTAGAACTCAATACAATAAGCGTGTGATCATGCAACACGTATTTTCGAATTAAAGCATTAGAGCTGGCGCAAAGCACAGCATGAAAATTTCTGCTTGTGAATTATAGTTAAACATCTCGGCCCAGCGCTTATCATGTTAACACTTCAAACATTAATTCAAAGGCTATTCAGCTTTCAGAAATATTGACTCGAACGGTTTAACACTCTTGTCTGAGCAAAAACGTTATAAATTGACTACACCCTTCTGCCTTCTTTTTCCCTTCAACATGTACTCTTACGTCGCACCTATAGAAATAACAATAATCGTTAATTTCTAACGATTAACCCAAATCTGGCAATCTCTAACCCCTAATACTAAAATGTTTGAACTCACGGTTAGGTAAATCGGCAAAAACAGGAAACGCGAACGCTAATCGCATTGTTAAAGAATGATATTTTTATGTTTTATATGTCTAAGTTTTAGACTCTGGTAACATATGCATTGATGCGTCTCAATAAATCAATGTTCAACGCGTTTTTTGAATAAGTATTGAATACGTCTACATGTAACATAAACAGTGCCAAGCACGGTGGATTTCTAAACTTATAGCTAAAACATCTTGGCCGAGCGCCTAACACGTAAACACTTCAAACATTTAATAGTTAAAAGGGAGATAGTCTAATTGGCGCGCCTCGCGAGTAAATGGCGCGAGTAAACTTTTGTCGCGGGCTTTTGTTCCGACTTTAATTTTGCCTGGGTCTTTTTCTCCGGTTTTGCTACCGGGGGACAAAGAACCTAAAAATATAGATGCAATAATAGATTAACTCAAATTTCCTCAGCGTGCGATCATGATGTATCTTCTAAACGCTGTAATCGTCTGTCGTTTCTTTACATCGCGCTCCGTCCAACGTACCAATATTACTTAGCCGACTTCTATCGATTTTCAATGACAATTATTGTGGCCGAATATTAGTCCATATTTGATAAATATCTTAGCTTGCTGTCAATGTATGTCATCACTACCATATTTTCCAACGGAAAAGATATTACCCGACCAAAGCTTATACTTTAGATACTTTATGCTAATTTTCGCGCTATATAGTATCAAATTGACAAAACAGCATTCACATACCATTTATTAGGTAACGTATATAGTGTACAAATATAAAATAACAAGTCATTTTTGCGCGCCGTGCGTCTTTGCGTCATTCCTCACTAACACTTATTCACTGGTTTGATATTACATACTATAGCGGAAACAAAGCAAAACCATCCCGTTATCGTCGACTAATGCTTGATGAGAACCATCGACTAATATTCGGCCACAATAATTGTCGACATGTCGGCTAAGTATATTGGTAAGTTGGACGGAGCGCGATATAAAGAAACGACAGACGATTACAGCGTTTAGAAGATACATCGCTGTCCATTCTCTGTGCGTAAACAACTGAACACACGCTGAGGAAATTTGAGATAATCTATTATTGCATCTATATTTTTAGGTTCTTTGTCCCCCGGTAGCAAAACCGGAGAAAAAGATCCAAGCAAAATTAAAGTCGGAGCAAAAGCCCACGACAAAAGTTTACTCGCGCCATTTAGTCGCTACTCGCACCATTTAGTCGCGACTCGCGCAATTTACTCGCGACTCGCGAGGCGCGCCAATTAGACTATCTCGTTAAAAGGGCATTCAGATTTCAGAAAGATCTTTAATCCGAAGCCAAACAAGCGCTCACACTGTTTCTTCGTCCTTGGAAAGCTTGTCGTTTAGGCGACAAAGTCGAAGCGCGTTCCGGAATTATTATAGTAACACCTTGTATGGTTTTATTACGTGATGCTGTATTGAACACAAGAAAGTATTGCATGTAAGTATGCAGTCACCGCGCGCTTGTATTTATAGTATAAAATACAGTACATACATACATAAAAATGTATTAAAATGCTGACATACATATTGTTTCGAAACCAGACAATCCGCAAAAATTCTCAAAACCGTTCAAATTTATACCGACAGACCAGTAGCCCACTGTCAGCTGTCGACTTGTCATATATTTCTTGGCGTCTTGTGATAGCGCGCAAATGTATTGTTCATTACCTGAAACAAAACTCAACTTTCTATCTTCCATTCGTTGTTCTGGTACACGTTCGTAAACCCTTCGGACATACAAATAAGACTTCTGAAGTATGCTGATTCGGACTATTGGTCGTTTGCGTTGATCACGTGATTGACGAAAACTTCGTACACACACACACACACACACACCACACACACACACACACACACACACACACACACACACACACACACACACACACACACACACACACACACACACACACACAACCGCGCTCATGACATAGCGGATATGGTTTAGCAACCAGTATCCGCAAAAACGAAACTTGAACATCTATTTAATATATTGGAAATTCGAATTCCATAACCACTACCAGATGGCTTTGACTTTCTGTTTTTCTTAAATTTTGACATAACTATCGAACAACATGGAATAGCCTGACAGCCATATGCACTCATCGTATAATCCCCAAGCCCGGAGTCATTTTACACGCGTGGGCATGCGTGATATGCGAACAAATTTCTGATTTGTTTCTATGCATGGTACGTCCTTGCGCGGTGAGAAATCTGGGGCACTGGGAACAATAAAATCTATTCTTGCCAAAAATCTTTGTTCTTGACAAAATAACTTCATAAAAGGCCTTTTTTGAATACGTATATGGAGAAATCAGCTCTTGTCAAACACACGTGGGAACAGGACCACAGAATAAAATGGGAAGAATCCGAACACATCTCGCACCTGTAACCAACTATTTCGCCCGACAGATACGAAAATCGATTGAAATCCACAAACACTGGACTATCCCAGTCCAGGAAGGAAAATGGACTGGTGGTCAACTCTGTTTTAAGTACTCTAATCTCTAATTCAAGTTGCACATCTAAGTTCTAATTTCAATTATGTATTTAAACTTACCCAATCACGCAAAACGTACACGCAAAAACACCGTTTAATTACGCGTTGACGCAAACAAACGTCACAACACATCACACTTCTCTGAAGACGGCTCTAGTATACGGGTCGAAAGCTCGAAATTTAAGTAAGCCAGGGTGAAACCTACAAATTGTGTACATTTTTAATTTATTAATCGCCATGCAAAGCTACAAACGATATAAATCCGCATTATACTTCAACACGGCAGCACGTTTCAATTGAGAACAAATACCTAGCACTACTTACCCCTTTCTTGAATTTTTCCAATTTTCTTTCTGACAAAATCAGCAAGCTGACGATTTCCGTCACGAATACATTTATTTAAAACTTTATCCCAAGAGCAGTTGTCATCAAACTCCGCTAATTGCTTAAACAGCGCTTCTGCTTGAGCTTCAAGATCGCGATTAACTACAAAAAAAGAGAGATTATTATAGCAGAGAACTTTAACCAGAGTCAGCCAAAATATGGTCTGGACACTCCGCAAGCTTCAAAGCCCGTAATACGAGCTATGACTTATGTTGAGAAGGTTCTCCCTTTGCACAAATCTTTTGTTTTCGACGTATTAATAATTACATAAGACGGTTGAGTGATTGAATTCAAACGCTGCTTTTGGATGATGGCTTCAATATTCCAAAAATACATTGTTCTCACCGCGCACAAGTTTGCATAAACGTTAACAAAATAATAGAACAAAGGCTTTTGCTAAGTTAATAAATCATCTTTCATTAGACTATGCTTTCAGCAAAAAAAATATTGCCAAGTGAAGGAAATAGAAGTGTTACTTAAATAAATCTGCAAATCAGTTCCTCGTCGCGACCAATTCATTTTATGAATTCCGCTGAAATTTTCTAGCTTTAATTTTTTTTTCAACTATAATCCTATTTGCGGTTGACTGCTCAATGTGATACGTTATAGCCAGTACAATTGGTGAGAAGTTCACACAACTATACTTTTTCGGATTTTTCAGAAAAATGCAAGCGTTTTGATAATCCTGGGCCCTTGGAGAAGAAGGGGCGGAAAGAAAAGAAAGGGCTACAACTAAACCCATGTACTTTTTTAATTAACGTTCAGATACTGAACGCTAAATACTGATTGGCTAACAGGTAATCCCCTTCATTTTGACATCCGGCTTTAGCAGGTTCAGAACTTCACGACATTTACAAAGAATAGTATTCTGACTGTGCTCTGTCTGCCTATGCAAACAAATCTGCGCAAAGACCAATGTAAAAGGTATGAGACAGAGTATCAAGGAAATATTGTAAACACAGGCTGAAGTGGATTATAACAAAGTAGAGTGATTACTGGAAAGCTAATATTTCGGGAAGTATATCTCAGAACTTCACAAAATTTACAAAGAAAGACATTTTGATTATGTTCCTGCTGCTCACACTGTATAAATAAAACTGCGAGAAAGTCTTGAAAAAGGCTACAAGTGTAGAGAAAATATCGTAGCTGCGCAAATAGAAACGGTATCTACACAGAAACTACCATAAGTGATTTTGATTGGTATATTTTGACTACACAAAATTGGAATCGGAAAGTAAAATTTTTCTTTCACGTGCCTTTTACTTTTTACATGTGCGTTTACTTCAGGATTTTTTTCGCTCAATTTACAAAATGTTATGTAACTTTCTACTAGAATCGAATATCAAAAACCACGGTCACGTGTTTTAGCGCTTTGTATCAGGACTACCAGGAAAAAATCGAATAAAACAAATAATACTAAAATAGAAATAAGAAAACCAACTTTGAAAAAAAGCTTGTGAAAGGTGGTCATGACATCCGTCTAGATGAATCGTATATTACAAGTAATATTTGGCATTTTACTTGATTAAACTGGATATATTGGGTAATTTTGGTGAAGGAAAATTTCGAGTGTAGAATATATACATTAGCTCAGTGGTCAGAGCACTGCACTAGCATCGCAGGGTCGCGGGTTCAATTCCTCCCCGGAAGGCCTTGATGTTGCATTTTCCAGAACTGGTCCCGGTTTGGTCTTAAGCCCAAATCAAACGAGAACGCAAGTCATCGCAAGTTGGCAGTCACGCTATCTCAGCCAGCCGCTCTGAATAGTTTCCCGAAAATATCATGTACCGTGACAAAGTTAAAACTTGTTTAAAACACTCATGAAACCTTTATTTTGTTAATTTGGGTGTTTGAACGACCGCCACAGAAATTTCAGACTGCCAACTTGCGATGACTTGCGTGCTCGTTTGATTAGGGCTTTATAATGTATATATTCTACACTCGAAATTTTCATTCATCAAAATTACCTAATAGGAGGGGTCGTAGCCTCCCCCGCAGACGTTTTCAGGAGACGCCTTTACGTCCCCACAAACGCTTGCTTGTCGGAGAACAATATTATGTTCCCTTTGTGTACCGCAAACCAATCAAATCAAAACGGTACTGTGTCAAATATAGATCAGCCAGTCACTGGGCCCGGGCGTGGGGAAATAACTTGCCGGAAAGTGGGACTATAACCGTCTATTATGTATAGGTTAGTTACCTCAACCTCGGTAACTACGTCAGTTTTTTAAATCGGCGCTAACTAACCTACTTTAGTTCAAGATTACAGAGGTTGCCTCACAAAACTGAGATACTGAGTTCGTTATCACAGACGTTGTCTAAGAAAACACCAATTAGGCAACTACCACATGGTTAAATATCAAGTTAATTGCCCCGGATAATATATATTATCCCAGGGCAATTAACTTGATTTATGTGTGGTTGGGAGTAATTCTTATAAATAAAATACGTTATACGTGGTACATCAAAGAAAACCGAGGTGATCATGAAATAATAGTATTTATTACCCTATTCGTGAAAATTTTAAAACAATTCACCTGGTTTTCGTTGATGCATGCTTTACTCATGAAAGTTTAACTCATGAAAGTTTAATTCATTGAAATGTATTCCTTATTAGTTTATTAGTTCGTTGATTACCATTGCCTGGCGGCTTGACGACAGTAGACTGTCTATCCGTAGCAAATAAAATTGTCTGGCGTTAGCAAGAGTATTAAAAATAATCTGGCGTAAATAAATTCGTCCAACTCGAAAGACAACAATGCAACGTAAAGTGTTAATTCATCACAGTGTGGATGAACCGTTCATGTGTCGCTTGTCGATACGTCTCTGACGGCACGGCCGAATAAAATATTCTGGCATAGCCGCTCTGCCCGCCCAAGGTAAAATAATAGAGTTGTCTATAACGACAACGCGACGTAACGAGTTATCAACGATCAGAGATACGCCAGTTTCCAGATATTAGAAGTCTGAGTGATGATAAAATGATTGGAAAGAAATTTGGGACTCAACGCACAGCAAGGTCACTCACTGAGCTGTCTAAGCAAGATGAAGGTCAGCTTTCCAGAATTTGGTTGTGCTCCGACTGCGGGGGAGGCTAGAGGGATCGTGGAAAAATTGTTCATTCAATAAAACAGAAAATTATACAAGCTTTAATTTGATGGGGGTTAAGGTATCGTCGACGTGATGACCTTACGAAATACGAGGGCAACTTCAACGACGACGTCTTTTAAACAAAAGAATTCTAGTTGAAAAACAAAGAGAGTGAATAATTTTTCTTCCCTAGAGTAATCTCAACACCGTCCTTGTTCTGTATACAATGCCACTTAGAGCATTTTCACGTCTTCAGGACGACGTCAACTCACCAAAAGATGAGAGCTGTTGCTTGAGATTGACTTAAATACGGACACTACAATCATTTTAGCAATACTGGGGTGTTTTGAAAATCATTAAACTAGCTTCAAATATCAAATATAATAGTCAGTCAGTCGTGACTTTATTTAATTATAAAATTTGTGTTGGTTTTTAACCGCCGTCGTCCACCTAGCATCGTAAAGTCTGTAATATGGACGCGCTATGTTGTTTAGACAGGAGACACCCCTGAAGGTATTAAGACATTCCTTCTCTAACCTTTATCCTCTCTTGCTAACACTTATTACCATCAATGTCAATATCAACATGTATTACTAAATTTCAAAGCAGCAGAGTCAGGGTCACTTTGAAATGCAGTTAGTGACCTATCTGTAATTATTAATATCTAGTATTACCTTGTCTTTCCTGCAACTTTGTCCTTATATACTGAGCAACATCACCATCCTTGCCACCTTGCATCTCTAAAAAGCACAACAATAATGTCAATGCAAATCAAATGTTTAAATTACATGTAATTAATAAATAGATTTCCAACACAGCCAGGTGAAGAATCAGACATAGTTTAACGCTAGTAGTATAGGGAAGCAAGCTCCACCCATGACGTCACCATTTTTAGCCTTAAAACGCTTAGCAACGTTCAACGAAGCAATATGAATATATTAAGACACTTAGAACCTAAATATTCAAACAGATCGAACTAAGTCATCACAGAATTATTGCTAAGTTAACCCATAGTTAATAGAACATATACATGGTTTGGAAGCTCTATTGCCTTTCAACATGAAGCATGGTCATGTTGAACTGACAATGGAGTTCCTTATATGGAAGTAAATTCTATGGACACGTGACGATGAAGCACCACAACACGTGACGATAAAGCAACTCACTAATTAAACCCGATCGTTCCTATTGGATGACTGCTTCATTATACAGAAAATACAATATCGTGAAATTGCACAAATTTCCATAAACTTGAACAAAAACATAGAACAATCACTTTGGACGAGTTTCCAAACCATGTATATGTTCTATTAACTATGGTTAACCCTAAAATAAGTGAAATCGAGAAGTCGTGAGAATAACTTCAGATTTCGGACGAGGAGTCACTTCGAGACCCTGTAAGAAGAACATTAGATAGTAACGAAATAATATTTGGTTATGGGATGGCTGAGTGCACACGTACGTGGAGGATATATTTGCATAATGTACTGCACTTAATTATTTTTTTGGAGGTATTCAGGAGATGTAGGGGATAATAAGGGCATTGCCATCTTATCTTCTCCTTATCTTCCTCTATCCTCCTGATCTTCCCCTTATCTTCCTCTATCATCCTTACTGTATCTTCCCCTTATCTTCGTCTATCCCCCTTATCTTCCTCTATCCCATAATCTTCCTCTATCCCCCTTATCTTCCTCTATCCCCCTTATCTTCCTTATCTTCCTTACTGAATCCTAAGATTGAATAACTGAAGCCTAAGATTGAATCATTGAATTCTAAGGTTCAATCCTTAAATCCTAAGACTAAATTAACCTTAGGATTTAAGGATTAAATCTTAGAATTCAATGATCCAATCTTAGAATTCAGTGATTCAATCTTAGGATTCAATTATTCAATCCTGGGATTCAATCTTAGGATTCAATAAGAAAGATAAGAAGGATAAGCGGAAGATAAGAGGAAGATAAAGAAGATAAGGGGAAGATAAAAGGAAGATAAGAGGTATATTAGGAGAAGATAAGGGGAAAATGAGAGGAAGATATAAGGAAGATAAGGGGAAGATATGAGGAAGATAAGGGGGAGATAAGGAATATAAGAGGAAGATAAGATGGCAATGCCCTTTATTATCCCCTACATCTCCTGAATACCTCCAAAAATTTAATTAAATACACCACACTATGAAAATATATCCTCCACGTACGTGTGCACTCGGCCATCCCAGCCATCCCAATAATATTTTGTTAGTATGTTACGTTCTTCTTACAGGGTCTCGGACTCGAAGTGAATCCTCGTGCGAAATCTTAAGTTCTTGTGATGACTTCTCGATTTCTTCACTTATTTTATAAACTCGGGTTAACTTAGCAATAATTATGTGATGACTTAGTTCGATCTGTTTAAATATTTAGGTTCTAAATGTCTTAACATACTCATATTGCTTCGTTGAACGTTGCTAAGCGTTTTAAGGCTAAAAATCATGATGTCATGAGTGGAGCAAAAAGCTCCACCCGCGCAAGAACCCCTCTTCCCCATACTACTAACGCTACTCTGGATTAAAAGTTCTTTGAACGCAACTTAAAAAGTTACTGTTCATGGCCCAACGTTGCAACACTTCGATCTAGTGTCTTCATCAAGGGTAATCGTTGTAAGGGAAGGTCTCATATTCATCATCGCAAATATAACTAATGATGACGTTATCATCAACAAGATGCAAATTGGCTTCTGGCCCGCGGTCATGCTGGTTTAATGGAGCGTGGGCGCTATTAAAATGCCATGCCTCCAAATGTCTTTGATGATACCGTGGATTGCTGGTGATAATTTTTGAATCATGCCACGCGATCTTATGAATAGTTCAGCACGCGTGCTCCAGCAAAGCAGAAATTTCCGTTTTTGAAAAGAAAACAGGTTTTTGGTGCTCTTTTTAACTGCGTACCAAACTGACGTTTAGTCTGGTCGATGTACTCCTAATTAGTCATTGAATGCAATGGAATAAATAGCATTTTTTCTCTGTTCTTTCGCAATACGATCCTCAGTTTTTTCAAAAATATGACCCAACGTTAAGAAAGGCTTTTGCGCCAATTTTACGTTGGATCTACCAGAACAACCGCAAAACCCATCACCATATTTTCATTTTCAGTGGTAGTGCGTGGTGGAGTGGTTGTACAATAACTGGTTTTAAACTATTTTTAAAAAAAGATCATCAGGATAGTTATTTGCTTTCAAAACGTCACACATATACTGTGCTCATTTCCCTCAAATCGGAACTAGATGGTATGCCCTGGGCTCTCAAAAACAAAGTTCTACAAATGGACTTCTTATCTATGGCATATGCGATGATGAAAGTTAAATGGAAGGTACAATACTTTTCAGTGTGCATAAAAAAAAAACCAGTTTTGACAATCAAATCCAAAAAAAGCAAACTACTATTCGTTTCGCCTTCTACCGTGAATTAGATTGAAAGTTCGATAGAATTTAAGTGGTTTAAAATATTAATTTCCACTTTATTCTTGAATACCGCAGACATTCACATCGACATATCGTTTCCAGAATAATGGCTTCACTGGTAATGTAGCTAATGTCCCTTGTTCAATATCTTCGATTGCTAAATTAACAATGAGAGCAGATACTGGCTGTGCGAAAAACCTGTGCGATAGTACGTGACGTCATACGCAAAACTAGTTGTGTTACGCTGTTATTGCTAATTTAGTGAGAATAAATTATTAATCAAACCAAAATTTGTCGCAATACCATGTTTATTCTTTATTACTGAGCTTTTGACCTGTTGACTCAGGTCCTTCATCAGGGCAAAAAAGTCGAAAGCAATAAATCAACAATAAACGTGGTGTTTCCACAACTCCTTGCTTGTATTACAATTTGTCACCATGCAAAACATTCAAAGAGTTAAACATACAAAATTGAGTTAATTTTCTTTACATTTCTCTGCCAATTTCGATGGGTTGAAGTGGTCCAGGGGCATTGCCCAAACCATCAAGGGTACGTGGCTAAAAAAAGCTTGAGTAACCCTGGTGTAGACATTTGAGTACATTGGCAAAAACAATAAAGCACTCTGTGTATTAATTAAAAATTGTGTAAACCTAGATATCATTGAAAAGCTTATATACTGCAACTGGTTAAAACACCATGCTAAAATATTTTGGTCTATCAAAAAGGAAAAAAATATTTCACACTTGTCAGATAATTCATTATAATTTATACATCATCCGGGACATACACCTTAACGTATATAAATACATGGGGGAAAAAGATGGAGAAACTTTTTGTATGGAATTTGTAGTAGAGATTAAATTTCGATTCGTACTTCATACTTTTACATGGTGTCAGGTGTGGGGTTGACGATGTCCTGACAACCATAGTACAACAATCTATTCAGTACACTGGTGTAAGTGAAAGAGTGAATTTACAACTACATTAAAACGCTTTGATTCTTATCTTAATTCTTAATTCTTAAATAGTTATAAAAAAGACTGACTTTCTATTTTCATTCTTTTCTCAACCAACTGACACAGCAACTAAGCCCTGAGAAAAAATGTGTGTCTCAAATTGGTCTAGCCAAAGAAAAAAAGCTAATTTGTTTTAAAGTTTATCCAATATAGTGAGAATAATGCAACAATGTTCATAAAGAATACTCACCAGCCATTTGGAGACCTGACCATCCAGCTTCAGTTGTGGTTGTAATATCGCAACCTTTGCTGATCAAGTACTGCACCACATGAAATTCGTTAGCAGCGCATGCAACATGAAAAGGTAAGCGACCATCTTTGTCTCGAGATTCCATGTCAGCGCCATGCTGCACAAGATAGCGTACCACTGCTGGATGTCCTCTTAAGCATGCATAATGAAGGGCAGTACGGCCTTGATGGTTTCTAGAAGTGATATCACTTCCTTTAATAAGAAGTAGCTTTACAACTTCCAAATGACCCTCGTAACTGGCACGATGAAGAGGAGAGTAACCGAATTCGTCTTTACATCGAACATCGGCTCCGTTTTTAATAAGATATTCGACTATATCGATGTGTCCTATAAAGAATGCAAAATAAAGGAATATTATTATGTTTTCGTTTACTGCTTTGACTTCTGATTTGTGATCAATCAATATTTGAGCATTTCTAGTTACCTCCAATAGCTGCGTCGTGTAGAGGAGTTCCTTTCAAGACTCCTCTCTTTTTGTCTATGCCTGCTCCACCAGCAATTAACTCTTTCACTTTACTCAGGTTGCCATCACGTGCAGCCCGCCATAACTCCATTCTGCGAATGGCTTTTTCTTTCGCTCGAACGAATCTCCGCTCGCTTTGGCTTATGGGTCCACATGGGACACAGGGCACCCTAACTGACTTCCTATTTTACAGAGTGTCGTGATTATTAGATTACTAGGGACCTTATTAAGGAAGCTAGGATGACGACGGCAAATAAGTTACTGCATGTATTTAAAAGAAACCACGGATCAGGACATCGTATATTGCATGTTTTGTGTATTTTGTAAGATCTTTTAAAAGTAGCCATAGCTTCGACAACGTGACGTATAATAGATTAACGCCTAAGTAAACTAACAACTTTTGCTGTTCTTTGCCACAACGTTGTCTTGAAAACGTAAAAACGCTTCAGTTGACGTTGTATGTGCAACGAGGACGGTGGGTCGTCGTCGTGACGCGTTCGCGTTGTGCTTGCTTAATCTGCCATTGTCGGACTACTAAAAGTGCCTATGAAACGAAATTTCATTTCAGTTTTTTAAGATTGTATTTGGAAGAACACCTAAGATAATGAAAAATGGCTTTTACACGCCTTTCAAATCTTATCCCATTCCTCGAGTTATTGGCTATGCAATTTGAGCAATGACGTCACATATTGTATGTGGGAGAAAACTGAAAATCAGTCATATCTTTGGATTGGTTTAACTAAACTGAATCAAACGTTTCAAAATTTTCCTTGGGGTATGGTCTAATTACATCTGCAATGTGTGGTTTTCTGCAGTTAAACCAATCCAAAGATATGACTGATTTTCCGTTTTCTCCCACATACAACGTGTGACGTCATAATTGACGCTCAAATTGCATAGCCAATAACTGAATAATGGGATAAGATTTGAAAGGTATGTAAAAGCCATTTTTCATTATCTTAGGTGTTCTTCCAAAAACAATCTTAAAAAACTAAAGTGAAATTTCGTTTCATAGGCATTTTAACGCATACCAGACACTCGAACAGAGCGGACTTGCATGTGTGTGATAGCAGACACAATTATTGTAGCGTAGCCTTGTATGTAATAGATACAGCATGAGCAGCCGAGCTGTATCTGATTTACAAGGCGAGCTGCAAGCGAGCCGTAGTAAAGCAGATACAGCTCGGATGCGAATGCTGTATCTTTCTTAAAATACAAATGCATCTAAATAATCAAGTTCACCAACTATTTTGGGGATACTGTTTTAGCCGAGAAAATCGAAGCTAAAGTTTATGTAAATCAGGACGATGCTGTATCCGATTTACAACCACTGCTACGGTATTGATTTCTTTTGAATTTTCGTCATGAATTATTAATGAGTATTTTAATATTAAATAAATCTTTGACAGTAAAACATAACAGTGACTAAGTTAAAACTTGTTTAAAACACTCATGAAACTTTATTTTGTTAATTTGGGGAGTTCGAACGACCGCCACAGAAATTCGTGACTGCCAACTTGCGATGACTTGCGTTCTCGTTTGATTAGGGCTTTTTAAAAATAGCAACATGTAAGTAGCCAAATTGCATGAAAGGGGACATTGTAAAGGGATTAGTTACGTAGTAGAGTAGGGTTGTGTATCAGAGAGTAACATTATAAAATAAGACGATATATGTAAAACTGTCAGATTGGAATCAGAGATCGCAACTGATTGGACAGACCGATTGAGACAAATGATATGCGTGCGATCTGAAGTAGTTTAATAGGCTTGTTGATCTGTAAGACTTTCATGTAATAATTAAAGAGATACAAAACGAAAGATACAGTCCCCAGTCTTCGAAACCGGCGTGTGTAAAGTTCTCCTGATTGCTTTGTGGAGAATTTTACGAAAACGCTTTCGATGGCCGTGTCGGACCCCTCGCAACAAATTACAACGAAGGTCGTTTTCTTTCGCTCGAAGGAATCTCCGCTCGCTTTGCCTTATGGGTCCACATGGGACCCTAAACGACTTCCTACTTTACATAGGTCGTCACTGTTACTTAATTGTAACGAACTATTCAAAGTTTCTAGTCCTTGATATAATGCACTCTCTCTTACAAAACGCAGGGGTTGATTCTTACACTTATCTTTACAAAGTACAAGTATACATCTTTCGTCGCGGTTCAACACATACTACTAAGCATACCATTCTAAGAGTCTAGTACTTTGTTCGTACCATATAGCTAAACCTAAAATATTTGAAACATACAGTTTCATGTTATTGAACTCCAACGAAGTGTCCGGGATGAAACGACGTTGGTATCTGGTGCACAGGGGCGTAACTAGGGCATAAACATTAGAGGGGTGTGTGGGATTTTTTGCTGGATAAAAAAGGCGTGGCCCGGCCCTTTTGCACGACTAAATTAGCTTACGCCATTACGCGTACCAGTACTGTGTACATCGCTACATGGCTACAATGCGCAAGTGTTACATCGTATAAATAAGTGTATAACTCAGGTCACATGCTGCACAATTTCACGAACAGCCAAACACAGGTAATTCGAACAGGACAAAACCAGGACCAAAAGGCAAAACGCAATCTCGAGCAAAACGTAAAAGCTTTTGTGCTTTGAGCCCGCGCTAAATTATGCACGAAACCGACTCTCAGCTACTTCATGTATAATCCCAGCAACTGAAACTTTGTAATGGAAACTTTATTGATTAAATTTAGTTCTTACATATACAATTGTAAATCTCACTTATTAAGGTAATTTACAACCGGCTACTTGAATCGATGGAACACTATAATATATAACTATAAAAACACATAACAAACTTATACAATACAACATTAAAAAGTTAATAAATCTGGGTTTGTCCATTCCTTATTAGGCAACAGAATATATAATACGTGGTTCTGATGGCAATTGTCGTCATTCGTTTCACACAATAGTTTTGGTGAACTTTGTCAAAATGAAGATCATTTAGCATTTTTAGAAATGTTGAACATTCTTTCGCAAAGACACCAAGAGAGCTAATTGATAAATTTATAAATTTTACGGATATAAATAATTTCCATTGTTCTCTAATTAATTCTAAATATTTAGTTTTTTTACGTTCCACATTCTTTTGAAGATTAGATTCAAAACCAGCAGTTAGTTCAACAATGTATAAGCATCCACTAGTTGTTGTCCGGAGCAAGTCTGGACGGTATGAGTCGCCGGTTAATATGGATGGACTTTTGTATCCCGGAAGATCGACATAGAGATTTGAACCGCTGACCGTCTTTAGGTTTGACGCAAGAAAGTTCAAAATTGAATCATGTCTCCACGTAAACCTTTCGAGATACGATTGGCAACCTGCTACGACGTGGAGTAGAGTTTCTGGTCCTAGACAAAGGGAACAATCCGGTGTTGGTGATATACCCCATCTTGCAAGGTTTTCGCGTGTGGGTAGAGAGTTATTCATGTAACGTATCGTAAAATTGAAGATATTCTTAGGTAGTTTAGATTGAGCCGCGCACCATAACTTCGTTAATTGAGAGGAGAACTTTGTAATGTTAGTGAAAAACGAGCCTTGACAGATTAGATGGTTATGAAGTCTATCCTCGTGCTCAGAGCGAAAATCTTTAAGAACTTGCTTGGTAGAGGTATAGACGTCATACTGGATGTTTGAGCTGTTGCTAGTGGACTTCCATAGTTCATTGATCTGTTTGTTGGGAGATGTTTTAAGAGCTGTTCGAAGTACTGTTTGGCATTGGGTGATTTGACTGATGGCGGACAAATACTAAGGCCGAATTTGTTTCGTGTTAAGAAAACGGTACTTAATGTTCCCGATATTGGTATTTCAAGCCACTTCCGAATGTAACTGTAATATTAACAATGTAACTGTAACTGTATTATAATAATAATAATAATAATAATAATAATAATAATAATAATAATAATAATAATAATAATAATAATAATAATAATAATAATAATAATAATAATAATAATCAATAATAATAATAATAATAATAATAATAATAATAATAATCAATAACAATAATAATAATAATAATAATAATCAATAATAATAATAATAATAATAATAATAATAATAATAATAATAATAATAACAATAATAATAATAATAATAATAATAATAATAATAATAATAATAATAATAAGCAATAACAATAATAATAATAATCAATAATAATAATAATAATAATAATAATAATAATAATAATAATAATCAATAATAATCAATAATAATAATATCAAAAGCGCTTTACAATAGTTCAACAATATATACAATGGCAGTAAACTAAAATAATAGAATATCCTAAGCTAGAAATGATATAAGAACGTTTCACAGAACACTGCAATGAAGATTCAATGGTATATACAGAGAACTAGCTTACAGCATAAAAGCCTCCTTAAATTAAGAAATATATTAGGATTAAGAAATATCATAT
Organism: Paragorgia papillata; assembly: GCA_035771165.1. Lineage (NCBI taxonomy): Eukaryota > Metazoa > Cnidaria > Anthozoa > Scleralcyonacea > Coralliidae > Paragorgia > Paragorgia papillata. The sequence goes on along the minus strand of JAWNZC010000368.1, from coordinate 1,448,513 downwards.
TGGGGGTTAAAAAGTTATATCAAAAGCTTTCTTAAAAAGAAATGTCTTGAATTGAGACTTGAAGCAATTAATAGTTTCACTTTGTCTGATGTGGTACGGCAGCGAGTTCTAAATTGACGGAGCAGCATGGGCAAACACTCTGTTACCAAGAGTCTTGGCTTGGCTTTAGTTTCCGCAATAAAAAGCAGGCACTGATCATCTGATCTTAATTGATAACGGCTGATGGTTTTGGTTGACAGCAATTCCGTTATATAGCTAAGCGCCATACCATGGAGAGCTTTGTAAACAAGGAGTGCAATCTTGTAAACAACTTGAAACTTTACAGGCATCCAATGAAGGTGCATCAGCAGTGGCGTGGTGGCAAGTTTCAGTTTGGTGTGGCCAGATTAGCTTTGGTCCCCCCCCCCTGAAAAAGAAAAGAAAAGAAAAAAAGACATTACTGCCACAAGTTTTGTTTTAAAACAACTCAAGTTGCAATATATAATATTACGACAAACAACGGCTTTTCTCAAAGGCGACACCTATGCTTTGCGAGCGCCTGTGCGAGCGCCGAAGTAGCGCCGAACCTCTAGGGGGGTCCGAGGGCATGCCCCCCGGAAAATTTTGAAATCTAGAGTCTCTGATACGCCATTTCCTGCATTTTGGAGTGAGATTTTACAGAATTCTGAAGATTATAAATCATAGGAAACACAAAAGATTACACATTTCAGATCTTTATATTCCCCAACTTTTCTCTAATTTGGACGAATTGGAAAATCAACCTAGTCCTTCCCGTGGCGCCGCCATTGGGTTCTCTTATATATATATATATAATTTATATATATAGTCAACCCGTCCCTGAGTTTAAATAAAGAAAAAAAAGACAGTATTTGCGACGGAAAAAACATCGTTCCTTTCCGATCCAGTTTATCAATCCACCTTTTTCCAGCTAGGACTTAGGGGGTCCACGTGACACTTTTCGGAGAAACAATCTCAGATGAACATTCGGACACTGAGAAAACCGCACAATAAGAGTGGTTAAAAGATGGTCTTAGAGTGCTGTAAAAGTGATTCTCGGTAAAAGCTAAAGAGAAAAGACGTGACTAGGCTGCTATGTTTCACTGTTTCTTCAGCAGCGAAAATGTAGAGAACGAAGAAACAGTTTGATAATGCTTTATATATTAAAAGCGTTAAAATATATTAAAAGCGTATTACATGTAAATTCGTTTGCGTGAAAGTCATCTACTGTACATCTACAACCTTCGTTTCATGCGTCAACATGGTCTGACGATAAAAAATCCAACCCTAACAGCAACTATGGCGGTACACGTAAGTCACAATTTGTACATTACTGAGACGCGATCATGATATATATATAATGGCTATAATATAATCATGATATATGGTTAAGTTTGTGTAATACGCAGATTGTTTTATTAGAAATATGCGGGGTTTAATAAGCGTCAACGTCATGGAACTTGCCCGCACAGCGGCACCACAGCACATCTAACGATAAACAAGCCAAGCTTCCATTGCCTGCGTATCAAGCAGGGATTGATTTCACGAACAACTGCGACCAGTTCTTCTTGAACTGATGAAACATGACACTTACATTTAATATGCCATCATCACAACAACATTGTATCCCGCGGCGTCTATTTCTTGGCGTGCTTTTTGTTGGAATGACCAAACCGAACGTTAAATGTATGGGCATCAGCAATGATTCCACAGCAGATTTTTCGTGATTTGTTGTAAATCGTTCGCCATGCGCTTTCTTGTTTGTCGCTGACTTTCGCTTGCTATACAACTGCACAACATTCGTATAAATAACCTGTTCAAACACGGCAAGACATATTAATCATAATTGTCGCGTTTAAAAATCTACAAATTTTGACTTACATTTTCTCTACTATAGCTGTAGCTGCTATTTCTTTTATGTTTAATCGTTCTGGGTCTCGAGAATCACTTTTACAGCACGCTAAGACCATCTTTTAACCACTCTTATTGTACGGTGTTCTCAGTGTCCGAATGTTCATCTGAGATTGTTTGTCCGAAAAATATCACGTGGATCCCCTAAGGGCCTGTTCACATGACTCGAGTTATCTCGGGGGGTAGGGTTATCTCTATCCCCCGAGATAACTCGCTGTTAGTTTATTTCCATGTTAAAAAAGTAAACCGTTCACATGAGACCGAGATAACTCGGGGGATAGGGATAACTCGGTCGGAGCGAGTTTTTATTTAGAACAAAAAAAGCAGAAAAACAAAGATAATTTGTTGAGCTTCTTTAGTTCTTCGTTAATTAATCAAAGTGCATTTGTAATTGGGTTCTTTATCTCAGATAAACTAAGTTTTAGGAACCAATCAGATTGCAGGATTTCCGTATTTGGACCTCTCAGCGCCACTGCCATATAATAAACCTTTTTACTTCATTACCAACAAAAACAGAATCATTTTCCCAAACTGAGATTCGGTATAGCGGTAAAAGAACGTTCTTTTAAGCCCGTTTTCCACGAGGCGACTTTTTTCGCGCGAAGCGATTATTCGCCAGAAAAAGTAGGATCTGTTTCTACTTTTTCGCGGCGAATTTTGTCGCTAACCAATCACGTTGCTGAATATATTTTTTCGATTCGCTTCGCGCGAAAAAAGTCGCCTAGTGGAAAATGGGCTTAACGTAATATATCAACAACGAGTTTGAGTGTTTCATCAGGGAATCCAAATACGAGAAAACATATTGTTCTCGAGTGTTTGGATTCCAGGGGCGGATTTAGCGTTAGTCAAATAAGTCATACGACTAAGGTATAAAAAAATCCGAAAGAAAAAATAATTATCGTATCGTTCTTCCCTCAGTCTCGAGATCGCCGAGATAATCGATTAGGTGAGACTGCCGACCGGCATGTTAACCCGCGTCGCGCGGTTTACTTTGTTCTTTCTCGACGGATTTGAGGCTATTGTATCAGCCGCTGTGATTGGTTGAATTTATAAATTAGCCTTTATAGCGATCTATGATTAGTTTGCCGGATGTTCGCCGGATTTCTTTGTCTTTCTCGACGGATTTAGACCCCTTGTATCACCCTTTTTGATTGGCTTAATTTTTCAATAGCTCTTTATGAAGAGCATGGATTGGTTTAGCGGCGTTTTACTTTGTAGTTCTCGACTGATTTGTGGACTGATCAGTGGCGATTCTGACTAACTTGCTCTAGTCTGGTCGTATATTTACTACAAGGCACAAGCGGATTCTTTCGTTTCGAACATGGCTTTGCCTAATACAAACGTAGTAGATCTTGATGTATTCGCTTTGAAGGACAACGACGAGATTGTGTTGCGAGAGATTTATAAAACGGGAAGTTTAATACCGTCGACTCGAGGGTCAACAAGCGAAGGATGCTTTGCGCAAAGCCGAGCATTTTACCAAGATTGGCAAGACGCTTCAAAGGAATTTTGGCACTGAGATATACGTGGTAATATACGCCAACAATGACAAGAAGAAACCTCGTGCTGCTCTCAAGTAAGCAGATTTTTCTCCCTTAATTATTTTCTAGTTATTTATAAATATTAAATACGACAATAACAACCTTCGCCACGATTGGCATGTCTTCAAATGAAAGGTGACTGAGGTCTGGCAATCATAATCATGTTATTTTATGTGAGAGGCCATAGTTAGGGCCTGTTTGGTTTTCAAGGTAGGGTTACCCCTGATCGAGTCAACTCCATTAGATGTCGTTACCAAGCACTAATGACAAGAAGCCTGGTACAAGTAAAAGGTTGTCCTGGGTAGGCGAGTTTAATAACCCTACCAGCTACTAGGGTAACCCTAATGTGGTGATAGGACTATCCTAGCACCCGGGTTACCCTAGTGTCCTTGTAAATACAACAAACAAACAAAATAGGAAATGTATGAGAGTTACATGTACATGTAGGGTAACCAGCATGCTAGAGTAACCCAGTGGTGGCTAGGGTAACCCTACCTCCTTGGGAACAAGCCCTTAGTATAGAGACTGAGTCAGGCCTACAACGTTTTTTAATTTGACATAGTATTTAAATGTTTTAGGTCTGAGGCATCTGGGATTGCCTATACAGCTCTGTTTTAAGCTCCTGCATAGAGTGAAATGGTCCAACCTGCAGTATGGTTATTAGTTACATATAAAATATTTGAAGCCATGAATCAGACTTATTAAATATTTGAAGTAGATGTATTGTATCTGTTGTTTATTTCTTGGTTAAAATAATTAAATCTGCTATTTCAATTACTGTAACATATAAATTGTAAAATTGTTTCTCAAATGAAATATAAAAATGAAACAATTTCCATTTGGACAAAATAATTTTTGGACATGATGGTACTCAGAAAATGCAAATTTTCCTCACTGTAGTGCCCTCAGAATGCAAAAAAAGCATTTAAGACCCAAAATTTAAAAATTTTCTGAGGAGCATGACCCCCCCCCCCCCGATTCCCCCTAGAACCCAAATAGTTTGGACTAAGGTGACAAAAATCCTAGATCCGCCCCTGGATTCCCCTGATGAAACACTATAAATGAGTTGTTGATTTAGATTTAATGACTTTATTGCCTATTGCAACTGGTGGTCAAACAGAGCGAAATACCCCAATTGAACATGACTACCATGATGTAAGTGTTGGTTTTGCGGAGGGAGGAAAACCGGAGAACCAGGCGAAAAACCCTCGAAGCACAGGAGAGATCAACTACAACTCTACTCGCATTAGTTTCCAGCTCGACAACGGGGTAATTCCCAAGCGGTCACCCATCCAAGTACTAACCCCGTCTAACCGGGCTTAACTTTTGGTGAGAGGCAGCGCGCTAACAGCACACGCCACTCGTGCTCGAGCGATTTCAATAGACCATTTGCACGTTGACGTACGATGGCGTTGGGCGACTACAACTACCAGAATGCTTTGCCAGTATGCTAGAGTTTCCGCTAAAGATATGACTCAAAAGGACCCGTCCAGTCCTTTCGCGGCTTTTCCAAAATATGTCTTTAAATTTGTTTTTTCCAAGTTTGTCGTCAAGTTTCAGTGAGTCTCAAGATTTTAGCAATCTTTTCGATACCCTAACCACAACATAAACCCTAATCAGAAATCTTGTTTAACCCCTAGCTTTTTGGAAAAACATATTTGACGACATGTTTTGGAAAAGCCGCGAAAGGACCGGACGGGTCCCTTTGACTCATCCGTTTTAGCCGAAACCCTAGAATACTGGCAAAGCATTCTGGTAGTTTAGGTCACCCAACGCCATCTCGCGTCATCGTGCAAATTGACCTATTGAAAAATGCAATTAAAATAAACCCTCTTGAGATTTTATTCATGATGTGTGTAAAATTTATTCATACAGCAACTTGTTTATTTTGCATATAGATAATTGAGATCTTAAGATATTAGATGAACACCGGTTTTCATCTAATATCTTGGGTTTTACTGGAGTATCAATCAGGTGATTGAATGAACTATTGTAATTGGTTGATTACTTCATGAATTATTAATGAGTTTGAGATGGAGCTGTCATTAATTCTACCCGGGAGGGGGCAGAAGGTAAGGTGCTAGGCCATGTAACTATAAATTAAAATTTAGTGGGCTACGAAAACATTTGGAAAAACTTTGATTGGTCATGAATTTAAGATGTACGGGGCCACGAAACTAAAACAAATTTTATAGTTGGGCCACGAAACGTTAACAGCAATTTTCAGTTTTCCTTCTGCCCCCTTCCCAGATAGAATTAATGACAGCTCCCTTAAAGTGCTTATGCAGCGAAATTTCACCCCAGTTTTTTTATGATTGCATTTGAAAGAACACTTAAAATGGCAAAGTAACATCTTTCGTAGAATTTCGCTTCCTTGCTTCATTCTTGAGATATTCAGGTTTGTTTGATATGCAAATGTCATACTTATGACATCACACTGCATAATGACTTTTTAGAAAAGTATGATTTTCTTTGAGAGTGCTTATCGAAAGAACTTAATAAAAATTTGCACTTGCATGTATGTAGCCATGACTGGTCACTAAACGTGTGTAGCTGGGTGTAAAATATTTGGACTATCCTAAAATTGATGCTCTTTCAAAACGTCTTATGCAGTGTGATGTCATAAGTATGACATTTGCATATCAAACAAACCTGAATATCTCAAGAATGAAGCAAGGAAACGAAATTCTACGAAAGATGTTACGTTGTCATTTTAAGTGTTCTTTCAAATGCAATCATAAAAAACTGGGGTGAAATTTCGCTGCATTTAAATACAATGGACCTTTTCACATCGGTGAAACTGGCAGACGTTTATGTGACAGGTTTGCTGAACATCTTCACCGGTTCCGTGAGGAACAATGATGTTGACAAGCTGTCGCCCGATATTTTAAGAGTGTCAACCACCATATTTCGGACATGAAAGTTTGTGCCATCTCACCCATTTCTGGTGGTAATGACAGCCGCAAAAGACAAGAAAACCGTCTCATTTTCAAAATTGGAACCATTCCTCGTCACGGACTCAACGAACGTTTTTCTTTTATTTAACACTTCTCAAGACGCTGTTTTTGTTTAGCAAGGGCGGATATAAACAGTGTTTTCACTTAATTTATCAATTTGTTCTTTTATTTCACACTTCTGAACACGTTGTTTTTGTTTAGCTAGGGCGAACATAAACAGTGTTTTCACTATCTCAGCTTTTTCACTCAATTTATCTTTTTTTTCCTCTTTTATTTGAGACTTCTGAAGACGCTGCTTTTGTTTAGCAAGGGCGGACATAGACAGTGTTTTCACTTAATTAATTTATCGATTTTTTTACTCTCGCTCATCCTTTTTACACCCCCTCATTTTTTTGCTCATCGACGGTGGGAATAGCAAATGTCTTTCGCATCTCATTATTGATTTGTTATTGTTATTTTGCTCAGATTGGCTAATTTTTTCGCATCTCATTATAATTTGTTATTGTTATTTTTATCTGATTGGCTTATTTTTAGTCACATGATTACCTTTCTTATACAAGCTCGTTGTTTGTTTACACTCTTTACGCTTCTCTCTGACGAAGGGCCTTCGCTAGAAACGTTAGACCCGGTTTACATGAAGCGGATTGAGTGTTAAAGTCATATCTCGCATGTTATTTCTTCTTGTTGTGTTTACATGAAGAAGATTGAAAGTCTACGAGCTAATCGAAACGGATGGCTGAAGTCAATCCACGCAATGGAGTGGATTGACTTGAGATTCGAGCAAGGATCGACTTGAATGTCTCCGATCTGATTCATCTAAACACGGTTTGACTTGAAAATGACGTGATACGCATGAGTGAAGTTGGTGCGTGTTGTAAACATGGCAGACATTGAGGAAAGCCCAGAAAATAGTGTTGAAAAACCGCTTACAAAAAGCAAAAACAGATCGGATCCTCCATGTAAACATGTGCCTGGATTGACTTCACTCGCGTTTTTCGATCCGATTGGACTGTCAATCCGCTTCATGTAAACACGGCCTAAGGCGGTGCTTACATGGACCGGGCTAGCCCGGTTAACAAAGCGTTTTCACGAACACTAATTAATTTATTAAAAGGGCATATAAACCCTCCACATGCAGTTTTTAGTTCCCGAATAGCGAATAGGACTTTTTGCCAATGTTCAAAGAGATATATCTCGGAAACAAAACAACCAAATCAAAAACTGTAAAATAACTTTACAACTGTTTTTCCGCTCTCTAAACAGGGAACTAAAAACTGTGGAGGGTTTATATGCACTTTAAGTCTTCGCTATGATCACGAAACACACGAACAACGTTTTGATGTTCTATTTCAGTTCGTTTCAGCACTATTTATTCACACAGTCAAGTAAACGAACGCGTATAGAAGCGAGTTCAACAGTTTTTCAGCCCGGTTTGCCGGGATGAAATCGATTACCTGGACATTTTCAGCCCGGTTAACCGGTCTAGCCCGCTTGCCATGTAATCGAAATGTTAAAAAAACATGCGTTTTATATATAAAGCGGGCTAGCCCGGTCCATGTAATCGCCCCCTAAGTTTCCTATCCAGTTCCCCTTCCATTATCTATGGTTTTAACATGTGGTCTAACTAAATCACGAGATAGACCACAGATTATGTACTACAGACTATCTAAATCACGAGCAAAGAGATAAACATAGACAGCATATATACTTACTTTCAACGACTATCATATCCAGTGGATTGGACACAGTTGTAATATTCCCAACCATAACATCATTGCTCTTGTTAAACTTAACAATTCGGGAGTTTGTTGAGTCGAGAACATAATAGACTTCCTTTCCAACGCCAAGTGCAACACTTGAACTGGATATTGTTAGATTCTGAATAACGGACGATGTTCCGCTATAGCTTGTCTTCAGTATACTGTAGTGGGAGTCGCTGTTAAATCGCATCCAATACACCGCTTCATTCTGTTCGTCCACTGCTAGACGCAGAGCAACTGAGTTCTTCTTATACAGAACTGTTGTCGTCTTAGTTTGTAATGTGTACTGAACAATGTCGTTAGCACTATTTCGATTAACACTGCCAAACAAATTCCTATTGAAAAAAATATTAGATATTAAGACAATAAAAACGACGTCTTTTTTTAAAACAAAAGGAGCTGCAAAAGTAGATTTTTTAAAGTGCCTCAATCTCGAGCCCACGTTCCTCAGCCGGGAAACGAGAGACCACGATCGGAAATCGCATAGACAATCGGCCACTTTCATGGGGCAGTTCGCAGGCCACGTGCGTGCTGGCTCAAGTGATCCTACAATATCCCTAGTATCCTCTTGAACGGAACCATTATTTTCCTTTATCTTCGTAATTTTAACGTATGAACCCACATGTACCACAACGCTCCTTCGCTCCTCATTCTTCGCTCCTCATTCATCTCGCGCCAGCCTCGCTTGGTCTCGCGTGTATTGATGACGTTTACACGCAAGATATTCGTTCTACGCATGCGTAGCTAATCCAGGTCAACCTGGATTAGGTCCCAGTCGACAGCCGCAATTTCCGATCGTGTCTGGGATAATCCGTTTCAAATCGTTACGTTATTGGCTGAATAGTGAGCATGAGTTGGTCTGAAGTGACCGGAAGTAGAATTAATAAAACCAAAATAACAAAGATGTCGGACGACAAGACTCCAGTGAAGACGTTGCCGCGATCGATATCTTCGCCGTATGTGTGTAGATGCTGTAATTCGAGCTTCGCCAGCAACCCCATTGACTTGTTTGGGGAAAAGTCAAACAAGGAGAACATACTATCCAGATTCCGCTCGGATATTTGAAACGGATTATCCCAGAGTCTCTCGTTTCCCGGGTGGGGAACGGGGGCTATGGGAACGAGATTGAAAGTGCCTGTTTGGGATACATATACATTTGTATAATTTTGTTTATTTTGTGTTCAACCGCGCGGAGACTGAAACCTGTAACCGCGCGAGACTGGTAGAGAATTACGTAATGCTTATAGTAGCAGCGAGCTTTGCGGGCAGAAGAACGTACAAGGAACGTTTTTTGTTGTTTTTGGGAGAGACAGTCTTGCCGTCGTATACGAACCTTTATGTAAATTGAGTGAAAAAGCATTAAAATTTGCCGTCCATAACAGTGCATATGAAACGAAAATTAAGTTTGTTTTATTTGAAAGAACACTTAAAATTATTTATTCGTTTCCTTGCTTCGTTCTGGAGATATTTTAGTTTGTTTGATATGTAAATTGAACATTTTGACGTCACACGGGCATAATTGAGTTATCGAAAACGTTATATATCTTTGCTATTATCAAATATAATAATCGCTTGAAGATCTACATGTTTAGTGTTCTGGGCGAAACACATCCACATGCTTCATTCAAATTAATTGGTTTGATAATAGAAAATATATCTAACCTTCTCTGATAGCTCATTATGCACCAACGACGTCGCATATCAAACAAACTGAAATATCTCAAGAACAAAGCAAGGAAACGAGAAACTGCAAAAGATGTTACTCTATAATTTTAAGTGTTCTTTCAAGTAAGACAAACTTAATTTTCGTTTCATAAGACACTTTAAGGGGCTGATTACATGGGGCGAGTTGGCCCAGTTAACCGAGCTAACTTGGAGTATCCGGTAAGTCGGTGTCACAGGAAATTTACCCCCCGGGCCAAATCTCCCACCTCTTCAGAAATTTGTACCCCCCCTTAAGAACACGCTTTAGTTTGTCTTGTAAGTTATAACGTACGCAGTACGTATAGGTAATCGCATGGGGCTGAAACTTCAAAACTTTTTAAAAGTAAAGAAATATATATATTTCTGAATGATAAATTATAACAGCTAAATATATATTTAGATAAGAAACTATTTTTTGCTTTCTGAAGAGGGTGTTGGCTCGAGGTTAATCAAGGGCTCCGCGTGAAACGTCAGTATTTCGTTGTCGAAATTCTCGGCAGCTCACCATTTTCTTGCTTTGTTATTAATATAATAGTGTAGTTTGCTGTTTTTCAAAAAACGGTATATACGGAAGTATTTATTATGCATGGTAGTCATGATTCGCAAACGCAGTAGACGCCTTTCTTCAATGAGCGATGACTCTCAAAAGCGATCCGTATTGGTCATACTGGTGTAGTAGCTGGGGGATAGGTGATGCTGCTGTCCGCTTAGGGTGAATTTTCGTCGACAAATAGTAACTTTTAGCTAACGAAACACTAATTTGCGGGGTAACACTGGCACAGGTAATTAAGATACGTCAGTTTTAAGATACGTCTTTTTTGTAAATAGATATTTAGCGGTTATATTTTATAATTTTCTTTACTTTTAAAACGTTTTGTCCACATTACACGTATATCAATTATCCTGTAAGGAATCATTCTGAGGGGGGCCAAATTTCCGAAGGTGGGGACACATTTCCTAGGAAATGTGTCCCTGGTGGAGACAGATTTCCTAGGAAATCTGTCCCGGGGGGGACACATTTTGGGGGGGACATATTTCCTGTGACACCGGACCACGAGAAAAGTCCCTATTAGAAAAGTCCTATTAGTGGACTGTCCCAGAAGTGCTTATAAATGAAACGAAAATTAAGTTTGTCTTATTTGAAAGTACTTTTGAAATGACAGAGTAACATCTTTTGCTGTTTTTTGTTTCCTTGCTTCGTTTTTGAGATATTTCAGTTCGTTTGATATGTGAAACTAACCAGTGACATCACAACATGCATAATGACTTACTGGGAAAGGTTATATATCTTTGCCATTATTAAACGGAATCAGTTGAAAATGAATATTTTTGTTGTTGTCAGGGAAAAACACACACACATATAATTGCTTCGAAGTGATTCCATTTGATAATAGCAAAGATATATAACCTTTCCCAGTAAGTCATGATGCACGTTGTGATGTCACTGGTTAGTTTGGGCTACTGGTTTCTGAAAGCTTCACGTAGCCTGTGCGTACTCTAGCAAGACTACATGGCAATGGCAATGCATAATTGCATAGATTTTCACAAATAGAATCTATGGTCTTATATGAACTGCTGCGGTGCAGGAAGCGCCGAAGGTTTGCTAATGTAGTATAAATGTAAACAAGGCCGTTTTTCTGAATCCAATATATTTAGTTTCCGAATGTATAAATCCGACACGCGATATCTAGACATGCACTGAACAGTTCAACATATTGATATCTTACCGGTATTTGCTCTATTCGGTGCTTATTATTATACTTGCATTTTGTAGTTGTCGGACTATAAAGCAGCAAGACCAGGACCAACCTGTTTAGAAATAGCTCGTCATCTTTTACGTACTAGGTCTACCGCGATCGCCGGCGTGTGCAGTTGTAAACATTGTAAAGCCTTTGTAAGCCGCATTACTGATCAACTATAACTCGGTCACTTGCAAAGCTATTCAAACAAGTAAACAACTGAGAAACAGTGAAATTCTTTCAAATATTCAAAAACATCGATAAAATGGTTCTCTGACGTCCTTCACTCCTTCAGTTTAAAGTTTCCAATTATTTTTAATACACCTTGATTCGCTGACAGTCCGACTACTCTGACATCTTTGTTTGAGACCTCTGGTTTGAGACGAAACATCGATAAAATGGCAAGAAAAGCTTCGTTCAAGAGACAACTTGCCATGAAAGTGAAATGTCGGTTTCGCAAAGCTTGTCGGGTCAAGTTTGTCGACACAAAAAATAACAGAGCCGAAATTTAGATTCGGCTACCACAGTAGCCCAAGTAATAAACAGAAATATCTCAAAAACGAAGCAAGGAAACGAAAAACAGCAAAAGATGTTACTTTGTCATTTCAAAAGTACTTTCAAATAAGACAAACTTAATTTTCGTTTCATAAGCACTTTAAGAAAGGCCGTGCATTAAAATAACCACTTGCTTACCTGCCAAGGAATGACGAGCTGACAGCTGTAGTAAGAAAGGGGCACGTAACATCTAAAAAAATTACAAAATTTGTGCGTTAATTCTTTGAAAGTTTGCATGGTGACAAAATAGTACTACAGTACACACGTAAAAACGCACAGTCTGATCAGCTCTGATATCAGATCTGTTCAGAGAAATGTAGCGACCCTTGATATAGCCTGACAGCTACAGAATGTACCAGTGCTGATGTATAAACATTTAGTTAGAATTTCTAACAGACTGCGACAGCTCCGAAGACAACATACCAGTTCAGTCTGTTATATCAAAGTGATACAGCACTGACCGTGTCAGGCTGATACAGTTTGACAGAATCTGTTCTGAACAGTCTGTTCTAGCTACAGGTATGATACAGATATGATATCATAGGTGTATCATAGCTGATACTGCAACAGGCTGTACCAGGGCTCGCTACATTTTTCTGAACAGATCTGACATCATTCTGCATCAGGTCTGACACAGAGTGCGCGTTTTTGCGTGTGTACGAGCGAGAATTCGTGATAACACCACGTTTATTGTTTATTACTGATCTTTCGACCTCTTAACTCAGACCTACTGATCTCTATACAACTGCATGGATTGCCCATCCTTTAAAGTGCTTAGATCACTTGTGGGGTTTTAACATATTTAAATAGATCAAAAAAAGTTAGTTAATAAGTTATTTTGCCGTTTTTCATTTAGTTTAATAGTTTCTGAGATATAGGTCTTTAAACATGCCAATTTGGGCCTTACGCCAAAAATTTCCGTCGTTCATTTTTAAGCACGGGGGCCTGGGACTCAGGAACCTAAGACGACCGTCTTCTTAGTTGGAATCAATGTGCGTACTGGAAAACGGGTGTGAGCTCGGCATTTCGATTTTTCAGTCAAATATATGTGTTTTTGTGAATCAATAAGCCGAAACGTAGTTGTTTTGAATTGACTCGTTCCTGAGTCCCAGGCCACCAAGGTGTTAAAATAAACGACGGAAATTTTTGGAAATTGGCATGTTCAGAAGCCAATATGTCAGGAACTATTTGACTAAATCAAAAACAGCAAAATAACTTATTATTATTTTTGCTCTATTCAAATCAGTGGCGTAACTTTGAGCTAGGGTGCCCCTGGTCCAAACTGAAAAGGGCCCCCCCTTCCGGCCCCTGGGGACCTAGGGCGCAAAGCCCCCGAATTGAATTTCACATGCCTCAGAAGTGCATTTTCGGCGATTTCTGCGAGGAATTTTCCAAAAAGTTAATCGGTATAACAAGGGGAAATTCATCATTATATATATCAAACGTTTGTTGGATTATAAGAATATTTATCAACCCGTTGATACCGGCAGGTAAAACTGTGTTATATCAAGAATATAGTCAGTGAGGAAAATACCGTAATCACGTAACTACATCGTTGAAAACTCACCTTACAATATAAACACAGATTTATTTACAAACAAAACAAAACAAGCTAACCTGGCTCTTACACTGCATTAAAAGAAAAAAGAAAACATTTTGTTTTTATGATTTGGGTGAACACAAAAATGTTAGTCTAACTGCTATGCCTGAGATAATACTGGTCTTTTGGCATTTTGAAATTGATCCTGTTTGAAATTTGAGACTGTTTGAAACTTCGTACCAATATTTAAATGATGGAAAGCTATATCCAGTTCAACGACGAAAGACGATTTCCGAAGAAATACGTGAAAATGACGGAATCGACGGAATCCCCATAAAGGACATCCGACATCCTGGCTCAGGGCCTCCCTGTGACAGGGGGCCCGTGGCTCTTGCCGGGCAGCGCCTATAGGAGTTACGCCACTGATTCAAATACATTAAAACCCCACAAGTGATATAAGCACTTTAATCAAACGAGAACGCAAGACATCGCAATTTAGCTTACGACAGTGAACTCCATACTTCCTCCATTCTCCCCTCATATCTGGAACGCTAACTTCGGGTCAAAAAGTGAAGTCAAGCCTATTACATCGCCTTCAGTCCCCCCTATATACGCGGCCAAGACGCGGTTCGCGTCAGGGGACTGGAAGCGACGTAATAAGCACAAAATGTTGACTTCACTTTTGAAGCGTGATGACTGAAGTTAGCGTTCCAGGTATAAGGGATGGATATAGGAAATGGAGTTCACTGGCTTACGATGACTTGCGATGCCACCCAGTCAAACGTCGGCACAAGTCGTCGCAAGTTATGCACTTCCGATAGTTCCCACGCCTTTTCGCTAGTTCTCATGATAGTTTCTATGGCGACGGAGCACGAAAGACTTGCATCGACTTGTGTTTTGCGTTCAAACGTTTCGCAAGCTCTCGCAAGTTGAAGAAAACTTGCGATGAAATTTGAACAAGACCAAATTAGTCGCAACTAACGCAAGTCACCGCAAGTCATCGCAAGCTGGCGGTCAAACGAGACACAAGCAAGCACAAGCTAAAACTTGCGATAACTTGCGTTCTCGTTTGATCAGGGCTTTATGGTCAGGAAACATTTTGAAGCCACTGGCGGCCATATTGGCACTGCAGGTCCAGTGGACCTTGCGGGCTTAAGAGTAGTAAGAGTTTACCGTGGGTCGGAAATGCATACATGTCCAACATAGGCATCGGATGACGGATCGTATAACGATCGGTAAAAGGGCGTTGCAGATCGTACGTACCCTACCATCTGTATTCCGATAGTCACGGACCGACATCACGTGATACAGATGGTAGACACTTAGTAAATATATACGTTTCAGATGGTACGGATCGTACGGACCGTGACATCTGCATTCGGATGGTCACGGATCGATATCACATGATACAGATGGTAGAAATCGAGCATTACACGGCATAATGCCACTAGTATATCACAATGTTGCCTCGCTCTTTATAAAACTCTGGCGTACGTCAAGTACGAAATATTCGTGACTCTATCATTACACAGCATAATGCCACGCAAGTATATCACAATGTTGCCTCGTTCTTTATAAAACTCGGGAGTACGTCAAGTACGAAATATTCGTGACTAGAGCATTACACAGCATAATGCCACTATTATATCACAATGTTGCCTCGAACTTTATAAAACTCCGGCGTACGTCAAGTACGAAATATTCGTGACTAGAGCATTACACGGCATAATGCCACAAGTATATCACAAGTTGCCTCTTTCTTTATAAAACTACGGCGTACGTCAAGTATGAAATATTCGTGACTAGAGCATTACACAGCATAATGCCACTATTATATCACAATGTTGCCTCGTTCTTTATAAAACTCCGGCGTACGTCAAGTACGAAATATTCGTGACTAGAGCATTACACAGCATAATGCCGCAAGTATATCACAATGTTGCCTCGTTCTTTATAAAACTACGGCGTACGTCAAGTACGAAATATTCGTGACTAGAGCATTACACAGCATAATGCCGCAAGTATATCACAATGTTGCCTCGTTCTTTATAAAACTACGGCGTACGTCAAGTACGAAATATTCGTGACTAGAGCATTTACACAGCATAATGCCGCAAGTATATCACAATGTTGCCTCGTTCTTTATAAAACTCCGGCGTACGTCAAGTACGAAATATTCGTGACTAGAGCATTACACAGCATAATGCCGCAAGTATATCACAATGTTGCCTCGTTCTTTATAAAACTCCGGCGTACGTCAAGTACGAAATATTCGTGACTAGAGCATTACACAGCATAATGCCACGCGAGTATATCACAATGTTGCCTCGTTCTTTATAAAACTCCGGCGTACGTCAAGTACGAAATATCCGTGACTAGAGCATTACACAGCATAATGCCACTAGTATATCACAATGTTGCCTCGTTCTTTATAAAACTCTGGCGTACGTCAAGTATGAAATATTCGTTACTAGAGAATTACACAGCATAATGCCACGAAAGTATATCACAATGTTGCCTCGTTCTTTATAAAACTCCGGCGTACGTCAAATACGAAATATTCGTGACTAGAGCATTACACAGCATAATGCCACGCAAGTATATCACAATGTTGCCTCGTTCTTTATAAAACTCCGGCGTACGTCAAGTACGAAATATTCGTGACTAGAGCATTACACAGCATGCCACTAGTATATCACAATGTTGTCTCGTTCTTTATAAAACTCAGGCGTACGTCAAGTATGAAATATTCGTGACTAGAGCATTACACAGCATAATGCCACGCCAGTATATCACAATGTTGCCTCGTTCTTTATAAAACTCCGGCGTACGTCAAGTACGAAATATTCGTGACTAGAGCATTACACAGCATGCCACTAGTATATCACAATGTTGCCTCGTTCTTTATAAAACTCCAGCGTACGTCAAGTACGAAATATTCGTGACTAGAGCATTACACAGCATGCCACTAGTATATCACAATGTTGCCTCGTTCTTTATAAAACTCCAGCGTACATCAAGTACGAAATATCAAATATTCGTGACTAGAGCATTACACAGCATAATGCCACTAGTATATCACAATGTTGCCTCGTTCTTTATAAAACTCCGGCGTACGTCAAGTACGAAATATTCGTGACTAGAGCATTACACAGCACAATGCCACGCGAGTATATCACACTGTTGCCTCGTTCTTTATAAAACTCTGGCTTACGTCAAGTACGAAATCTTCGTGACTAGAGCATTACACAGCATAATGCCACGCGAGTTGATATCACAATGTTGCCTCGTTCTTTATAAAACTCCGGCGTACGTCAAGTACGAAATATTCGTGACTAGAGCATTACACAGCATAATGCCACGCGAGTATATCACAATGTTGCCTCGTTCTTTATAAAACTCTGGCGTACGTCAAGTACGAAATATTCGTGACTAGAGCATTACACAGCATAATGCCACGCGAGTATATCACAATGTTGCCTCGTTCTTTATAAAACTCCGGCTTACATTTGACTATTTATAAAACTCTGGCTTACAGGGCTCCATTTAAATCAGCGTTAGCTGAATTGGACTACCCTGTATAAATATTATTAAATCAATAAAAAAAAACACGTCAAGTACGAAATATGTCAAGTACGAAATATTCGTGACTCCAGCATGAACACATGCAGCATTTCTTTATAAAACTCCGGCGTACGTCAAGTACGAAATATTCGTGACTCTATCATTAACACAGCATAATGCCACAAGAATATAACTATGTGAACTCGTTCTTTATAAAACTCCGGCGTACGTCAAGTACGAAATATTCGTGACTCTATCATTAACACAGCATAATGCCACAAGAATATAACTATGTGAACTCGTTCTTTATAAAAATCCGGCTTACGTCAAGTAAGTAAGTAAGTAAGTAACCTTATTTTTATACTGGATAACTCTATCAGTTTATCTAAACTGTTATCATCAGAGGTCCAGTAAGGGCCCACCCTCATTCGTGACTCCAGCATTAACACAGCATAATACCACAAATAAAGTCCTGTTAGCGTTAACACGATAGCCGTGCATGTCAATTAACCCGTATTGTCGGGTGACCGTTTACAAGCATTACACTTCATAATGCCAAAAGTATATATCACAATGTTGCCTCGTTCTTTATAAAACTCAGGTGTACGTCAAGTACGAAATATTCGTGACGAGGCAGCATTGTGATATACTTGTGCCATTTTGCTCGATAACACTGGCACTGGCACAGTGAAAATTGAGAGGAGAATTCTCAAGTTTCACTGTGGGAGTGCTCTAGTGACAAGATCGAATATTTGATTGTTTGTCTAAAGGACTATACAGCAGTTCTTAGATTCGTGAAATTACTCGTGTAAATAAACAAATTTTGACATTTGAACGAAAGCTTTATAAACCATTATTGATGTTTAATTACTTACTTGTCCATCCTGAGATTCCTGAGAAACATTTGTTTCTTGAGCTGATGCCATTTATTATAATCTAAACTTTCTAGATTTTCTAAATAATAATACAGTAAGAATGTCAATCAATACATCTAAGTATATAACAAAATTGTTTTGAAAGAATTGATAAATACATCAATGAAGTGCTTATATGAAACAAAAATTAAGTCTATCTTATTTGAACGAGCATTTAAAATGACAGAGAAACATCTTTTGCAGTTTTCGTTTCCTTGCTTCGTTGTTGAGATATTTCAGTTTCTTTAATACAGCCCTTTTCGTTTGACGCGTGCGATTGCACGCGGACGCGTTGGCACACACGTGAACCCAACTGCGCGTGTTGTTTATCGCACGCGTGAAAAGCCATGTTCAATTGTTCATTCACATTGCAATTGTGAAAATGTGTGAAAGTTTCAGTAATATGTCGCATCTCACAACGTAACGTAAGGTCTCACAGCGTAAGGAAAGCTCTTACAACATAACGTCGGGTCTCACAACGTAACGAAAGACTTCACAGCGTAAGGTAAGGTGTCACAACATAACGTCGGGTCTCACAACGTAACGCAAGACTTCACAGCGTAAGGTAAGGTGTCACAACATAACGTCGGGTCTCACAACGTAACGCAAGACTTCACAGCGTAAGGTAAGGTGTCACAACATAACGTCGGGTCTCACAACGTAACGGAAGGTCTCACAACGTAACGCTAGGTCTCACAACGTAACGTCACGTGTCACAACGTAACGCAAGGTCTCACAACGTAACGGAAGATCTCACAACGTAACGCAAGGTCTTACAACGTAACGCAGGGTCTTCCAGCGTAACGGAAGGTGTCACAACGTAACGGAAGGTCTCACAACGTAACGGAAGGTCTCACAACGTAACGCAAGGTCTCACAACGTAATGCAAGGTCTCTTAACGTAACGGGAGGTGTCACAACGTAACGGAAGGTCTCACAACGTAACGGAAGGTCTCACAACGTAACGGAAGGTCTCACAACGTAACGCAAGGTCTCCCAACGTAACGGAAGGTCTCCCAACATAACGGAAGGTGTCACAACGTAACGGAAGGTGTCACAACGTAACGGAAGGTCTCATAACGTAACGGAAGGTCTCACAACCTAACGGTAGGTCTCACAACGTAACGGAAGGTGTCACAACGTAACGGAATGTGTCACAACGTAACGGAAGGTCTCACAGCGTAGCGCAAGGTCTTACAACGTAACGTAAGGTTTCACAACGTAAGGACTTGCAATGTAATGTATATCACTATATCGTCTTTAAGCGTCGATTTTACGTTTTACAACTAAATACGTTAAAGCGAAAGATAACGTCTTACAATGAATATCAAGCAACACAGCTTTCTTTTTCAGATGTGCAGAAAATATAAAAGTTAGGTTGATATTTCTGTGGCATAATTGATAATTTTTAAACGCACGTGCGATTTACACGCGCTAAGTTATTTACGCGCCTGAATTAACGCACACGTGTAATTTTGCTCCCGAAAAGGACTGTTAATATGCAAATTAAACATTTTGACATCACAAGCGCATAATGACTTATCAGAGGTTATATATCTTTGCTATTATCAAACATCATATCACTTGAAATTCAATTTAATTTGTATAGGTAATAGCATGGTTTCAAGTGCAATTTGGAAAAAACACGCTACACGAGTCCTAAGGACGAGTGCTATTTGAGGTCTTTGAAAAACTCACGAGTGTGTTTTTTTTTTCAAATTGCACAAGAAATCATGCTATTACTTATTAATAATATACATGAAGAAAATTAACATGAAGAGAATCTTTCCAATCCAACTGCTTTGTGCAAATAACATACATGAAAAAATTTAACAGGAAGAGTTTTTTTTCTAGTCAAAAATGATTTTTGTACAAATTTAAAAAAATAAAAAATTTGCACAGTATTTCCTTTTTTCTGCACTGTATTTGCTCAAAACTACACTGCTCTCAGCCAATCAGAATTGAGAAATTTTTTCATGTATATTATTAGGTTTAGTATAAATACACAGTCAGGTGATTACAGAAAATCACGCGCTGATTGGTTGAATTACTGTACTTCAGACTAATTCTCAATAATCACCTACAGCATTTATTCAAAATGGCCACCAGCCAATTTGACAATGCAACGGATGAAGAAATTAATAATTTCAAAGAAAATGTTGTTCCTAAAAGTACAAAAATGTGTATTTATACTAAAACAATTATTCCCCTCAGGCCCACTTAAGAAAATCAGTGAATGATAACCTCGACTTCGTCTGCGCATTCGAGATTCATTGAGCGTCTGTTGCTTTGCTGCAAGTAGCGTCTTGCTCAGCTTGTGCTCCCCCTTCACCCTTTCCCCACCCGTGTAGATACGAAGTATAGAATCCTATAGATCGTATATGTTATTCCACTGACTTGTCAGTGTGACTGGTGCCGGTGGTCTGCCTTGGCAGAGTTGTCATGGCAAACGCCTATTGCTTTCTCTGATTACCCTAATTGCTATTGCTTAGTTTGCTGGCTATTTGCTCATGGCCCAATTGCTTACAGTTACTTTGCTTGCTAACAAGGCTAGATTGCTGACTAGTCTGGGCTAGATTGCTGACTAGCCTGGTCACCAATGGCACCTACCTCCAAACAACGCATATTCTGCAGTTAAATAATAATACCAAACTTAAGATATATAACGGATTAACCTCCTCCAATAACTCATTTTGCACATCACAATGTTTAATTTGCATATCAAACAAACTGAAATATCTCAAAAATGAAGCAAGGAAACCAAAAACTGTAAAAGATGTAACTTTGTCATTTGAAGAGTTCTTTCAATAAGTCAGACGTAATTTTCATGTTATATTAAACACTTTAAATCCAATACCATTATGTCAGCCATTTAACTGATTTAAGTCATCGTAAAACAGATTGTGGTAAACATGCATTGTTTACTGAAGTCAAACCACATCTACATCAAGACTAAAAATTGAAAAAGAATGAAGTATATTTAATATAACATAAGAATTTAATCTTAATGATAAGTAGTAGGACATCAACATGAGACCTACTTCAACAAAACCAGCACGCAGACCAAATTCATCCTAAAATCTACAAAGCCTTTCACAATCTATTAATGTTTTGATCTATCATTGACACCACTGGAACTGTATACCAACCTGGAAGTGTTTTCCAATACCTTTATATCAGACTGCGTTATCTTACTATATATACTGTATGAATTCACCATACAAGACAGTTCCAATATTGCTTCTCAAACTAACCCCAGTAAATGGATACAAAATTTGTTTCAACTGATATACCACTCAATTTAGAATTATGTTTGATAATAATATAACATTCCCCATCGGCATTTCAATTTTTGTTTGCCATGAGACCATTCTTGAAGTCAGCCTTAGTTATTAATCAAATATGGTTGCTGTTACTTCAAAATTTGTGTCAAGGACTGGCTCTTCTGTCCAGTGACCACCAAAGAGGCATTTGATTATTTCACATGAATTTGACAATCTTGTTTAAAACAATGTGCATTGAAATTGAGAATTGAAAGTATGCTTATTGCATCAGTTAAAAAGCTTCTTTTAGTGGTCCCAATCAGAGGTGGGTTCTGTTTTTATTAAAAGCTGGCCAGGAGTTAAGCCAACCACAAAACTTCAGTTCATTCTAGCAGGTGAACCAGCATTTAGGCCAGCATGAACTAAATCTCAGGTTGGATTCTTTCGCAAGCTTGCCATAATGTAACAGATGTTTGGTAGACATTCTTCAAGCTCGAATACTCAGGAAATGTTTCTGAGCCCCAGATAGAATTGGAACCTGTAACCTCCTTATGACCAGATAGACACTCTAACCATTGAACTACCAAGACTCAGATGGAGAGCTAAGGTTGCAAATGTGCTCCTGAGTAATAGTGTTTGCACATGTATATGAGATGTAGTTGAAGTGATATGATGAGTTGTACCTACTGGTATATCATATCATGATACTGTACTGTACATCATATCATGAGGTGAGTTATCTCAGGGGTAGGGTTTATCTCTATCCCCTGAGATATCTCCATGTTTGTTCATTTCCATCTTAAAAAAGTAAAACCGTTCACATGAGCTGAAGATAACTCGGGGGATAAGAGCCAGAGTTAAGCACGCTTTCACTCGAGTTTATATCTTCGTTTAAGAATTAGTAGACGTTCGTCAAGCTCAAATAGTGAGAAAATGTTTCTGAGCCCCAGACAGGGATTGAATCTGCAATCTTCTAATGATTATAGTTAGACGCTCTAACCATTGAGTTACTGAGCCAAGGTAGCTAGTTTGTTTACAGTCTTATGTGCTGTTGTGTTTCCTGTGAAGCGATATTAATGAGTTTACGTACCACACAATTCTATAAACTGCGGTATAAAAACAAAGTCACCAAAAAGATAAAGACTCGATCGCCAACGTTTTCGATTTTCATCGCCATAAAGGCTTATAATATAATATATTTTGTATGTAGCTCACCTTTAACACCAAGTTTTTAGAGAAATAATTCCAAATAACGTCCAAAAATGATACAACCAACCAAGGGAGCACGTTAGAATCAAAGAATGTGATACGTTTTGTCACTCACTCAGTGCTTCCACTCGGCTAAAGCAAAATTTCCTTTTTTTATCCTTCTTTTTAGCAAAATCTCCTTCCCAAAATCTGAAATTTCCTTCCAGTTTTCCCTCCAAAATCTCTTATAAATCCTTCTTCTAATGATTAAAATTTGGAGCTTTCGAGTGGCTCGACGATTGAAATTGTGCATGGCAAAGCTCGCAACGAGAAAATACGAATGTGGTCCGAACATTTCCGACGCTTTCCGAGGTCCGGTAGGACAAGTGCAGATGAATGTGCAGACTGCAGATGCAATGCGCGCGATACTGATATAGGCATAGACAAGTTAGACAACGGCACGCATTGTACCGGTTTGCAGTTGCAAGTGAGGTGGAACTGGAGCCCCATCATCAACCTCATCTTCTGACGAGGCTGATTCTGGACTCGAGTCAATCATTCTTTACATGATTTATATAGAGAATAATACATGGATGTGCGGAAATATGAAATTTATTTCGAGTGTTGACCAGGATATCTCACGAGTGAGCGAAGCGAACGAGTGACATATCCTGTTCAACACGAGAAATACATTTCATATTTCCAAGCATCCATGTATTCTGTTTATTATATAAAAAAAATTGTCCTATTGCCTTGCAAAAATTGCATTAAACTATAATGCTGATTCAGCGATAATCGTCACATGTGCGATTATCATAAATAATCGCACATGTGAGATTATCACTTTTATTAGTGGCGGAAAAATCAATAAAACACTCTATTTTATATAATAAATGTCATTAGTATATTAAAATACACAGGTGATTATAGAAAATCACGCGCGCTGATTGGTCGAGCTCACTGATCTATATAAGAGACTGGATAGAGCATCCGTTGTCTGAAATTGAAGTCGGAAGTGGTCGGAAGTTGGCAACAGCCGCCATGTTGGATGGTCCCACTTTCGCTATATTTTACTGTTGCACAATTATAGTTTTCGCATATTAAGGCATTTTTCTCCTTCGGGTTCGGACAAACATTTTTATCACGAGGAAGAAAGGACACGTGAAGCATTTAGAGAAAAAAATTGTAGTTATTTAGCCCCAAAATGTGGGGGGAAACGGAATTTGCGAGTTCGATGGAGCGAACTCCCAAGTGTCATTGATGACAACTTTGAACAGACGAAGGCCGTTCTCATTCAGAATTTACTCACAATATGGAAATACTGCTAAAGGACCGAATGAATTCGGGAAATTTGATCAACTGAACAAGCTACACTACGAACAACTGCTGTGGTATTATATCATAAGCCAAAAGACCGGAATCAAACAATTAATTTAAGAATGCGATGTGCCCAACTGTATAGATCAGTGGATGTGCCTATAGTTGAACAATATATTTTCACTCACAGAAAACTCGGGGTAATGATTCAAATAAGTTATCCTGGCATTCACAGGATTAATCAGAATGAGTTTATTATTTTCTATGAGATAGGGTTATCTAATTTGGGCAATAGACCCTTTCAAGGTAGTTTCCGCCATGACGCCAATCTCGTTCCCAGAGCC
This sequence comes from Paragorgia papillata, assembly GCA_035771165.1. NCBI lineage: Eukaryota > Metazoa > Cnidaria > Anthozoa > Scleralcyonacea > Coralliidae > Paragorgia > Paragorgia papillata. Next base: position 1,424,220 of record JAWNZC010000368.1, on the reverse strand, counting down.
AAATATGCCCGGCCGCGCGGGCAAATCAAATGGCTCTGGGACAATCCATTTGAAATACAGGAAAAAGTGTGTATTTTGGGGCATGCGCAGTTGGTATTTTTGTACCCAGACCCACGAAAACCTTCAAGGCGGCCGTTCAATATTCTGCAAAATACATCGACATGTTGTGGCTGATTCTGGAATTTAATAGTAACAAATAGCATTAGAAATGTTGTAAGAATGTAATCGTGGCTGGTTTGAGATGCGATAAAGTATTACTTGGCAGAAATTTCTGGATAAGAGACTGATAAATGGAAAATAATGCACCAGGCGTGATAGTGATCGATGACCAGTTCATGACCTTCTGATGAAACCCAGTTTGAATTCTTGTTTATTCAAACTTATGAACACGAAAATATCGTATTATTGTTCTGAATATTATTCGAATATTCGTAGACAGCTACAAGGTAAATTACAACGAAATCTGGAATTTTAAAAACTTATTTCATGTATATAGTACTGCATGTATGTCTTTCAAATAAAACGTGACCTAGCTTGGTGGTATATTTGTGGATTTGCAACATTTAATTTGTTACATGTTTTATAATCCACTTGTTTGTGTGTAATCGAAATAATCGACACTGTAGCTTTCTGAGATTTAATCATTTATGAATTCATATTACATCTGTTTATACTGATCTATGTGATTGAATATTCGAACACCAGTAGCTGAACCTCACTATGAACCAGCCATATTTGTACGGCCTGTTTATCTTGCCCATTTGAGTATGGCGAAAAAATTATATGCATAAAAAAATAACAAAGTGAGAGGTTCTTCTTTTACTTATTTTTTTAAACATTAACTTTAAAGTACTTAACACCAAAGATGTGAGGGGCAGGTGGCACACATGCTCACATTTAGCTAATATATGATTTATAATGATATTGGATTTTGGTTTCATTTGTCACAGTCTAGTTCAGTTGTAAAATTTACTAAAGTTTGTGGAGCCCTTCATCAAAGTAAAACCAAGGGCACCACCTTTTTAACTTTATACCTAAAACACTGCTTAATTATATCAACTTTACTCTTAAAAACATTACAATTATATGATTACTGGTACATGTATATATACTGTAATAAAGCAGCTTCTAGTACAAAAAAATACCCTTTAGACTTGGCATCTTGTGCAGTCTGGTAACTGATAAGGGTGTAACAATAGAGGGACTAGGGGGAGATACAGCCCACTTAATATTTTTCCTAAGCTCCATTGGCAACTCTGAAAATGGGGCTAAAATGCGACTAAAGCCTGGTTTCCATTTGGTCACTGGTGGTCATTGACAGAGTTGCTGCTGGGATAGGATTTATTCTATCCCAGCAACTGCAATCGACCACTTTTGACCCACCAATGTCCAAATGTCAGTCAGGATTAAAATTCCCAAGGGAAAGCACAATGCACCCCACCTTTAATACTATTAATTTTGACAAATTAGGCTAACCTGAAGTATCTTCTGCCAGCACTAGGTAGATAATGCTGGCATGCGTGTAGTCCCCATTTATAACAAGGGTGTCCACAGTTAGTAAGGCTCTCATTTGTACTGTATACTCTACTGATAAATTTACTTTTGGATGAAGTGCCAACTGAAGATATTTGAACCAAGGCTACATTATGTGCAGCCTAAGATGAGTAAAGTCATAATCGACAGCAATAAATTATGAGTTTTAAGAAATCATTTTATTAACCTTTTCACCACCAGGTTAGCTATTTAGAATTTTATTCTCGTTAACATGCCAGATGATTTTATTCTACTGCAGAGGGAATGCATTAGCTGGTTGGGGTGGTCTTGCAAGCTCACATTGAATGGGTCAACTCACTGTTGCTTAGGTTTGCTGAGAATCCCTGTTAATCAACTAATTAAGTTACAGTAGCCAGTATAGGCAGGAATGGGTTATGGTCCAAATCAAAATGGCAAACACATTAAATGTAATATTAATTTTATTGTGTAAACAACCAGAGTTAGTAGTGGAAAATTGTTCTCTCAAGGTGGGAATTCTTAACTTCTGGCTTTTAAATACATCCCAAATGCAGCTGTTCAGTACATAAGAAATAATACAGAGATTGTTGTTTGCATAAGTAAAACTACAGTTGGTGACTGTACTATGAAAAGACCTTTGGCTGAACTGATTTTCAAAGTAATTTTCTTTAATTTACAAAGCAGACTTTGGATATACAGTGTGTACTAAAACATTGACTGTAACCATCAATCACTGTCTGTTTATGATCAGGGATGCCAGGAGGGGCACAGGGGTGTAGGCCCAACTTTGTCATGAAGTGCCCTTTTTGCAACAGGAAAGTGCCCTTTTTATGTTAAAACATGTGCCTCAAGTGTCCTTTTGAAGTCCTACCCCCTGAACAAAGTGCCCTTTTGATGCTGTGCCCCTCCAAGATCAAATTGCTTCCTACACAACTGGAGGTGCAGCTTCCACTCTTGCCTTTCAGTGCTAGGAGGGGCAAGGGGGTTAACACTTAATATGGATATCACTTAAAACAAGATAATTAAAAAGGAAGCTATATGGGCTCACTAGTTACATAGACTGTGGGTATCTCCTTGTATTTAAAATATAATAAAATAGAAAAATAAAGTTCACCATTTATTATCATATATTTTATTTATTAACATTTGTACCTAACTGATACTGGAGAAACAACAATAGGACTCAAGGTCCCTTACAAGGTTGTTCTCCTAAGATTGAATTGTTGATTTTAAGGGGGGGGGGGGGGGGAGGACCAGAGAACCTGAAAAAAACCTTGAAGCACAGGAGAGATCAACTACAATAACTCTACTCACACGAGTTCCAAGCTCAAGCCTGTGACAAGGTGTCCCACGTGGTCACACATCCAAGTACTATTAACCCCATCCAATCAAGCTTAACTTTGGATCACAGTGGTCAGGCAACTCTTCACCACCCATGCTTCCCATATGGTCACATAGGTATAGTACCAGTTTAAAACTGGTGTAAATATATAAATCAGCAACTAATGCTTACCCCATATGGATATAATACTTCAAACCAATATTACTGGTAGATACTGTATGTACATGTATATTTTAGTGTGCCAGGTTCAAATTAAAAAAACAATGCACCTTCACTTGGAGTACATTGTACAGCTATAAGAATATTATGTCACACGTATAAAAAGTAATAAACACAGTGTCAACAGCCATAAGACAATATATTTTTTTGTTAAAAATATGAGGAGATACATACATGTTGATATAAACTTGATCAGTCACTCAGATAATTTATATGAATATTTGAGGTGATTGAAAGATGTAGACAATTATTTATTACTCAAATAGCCATCATTTATACGTTCCAATGATACTTCTAGAAGTCAAATACAGTGTCCATATGACGATATACCATAAATATTTAATTATTTTACATACAAGTACGGAAAACTATGAAATCTGAAAAGTGAACTCGTCACGAAGCACGGCCACGATGCATGGGCCACGATGAATCTGTTATCTGTCATACTTTAAACTCGAACCAGAGTTCCAAAAACACCACAAAGGCAAATAAGTATTTCTTGTCTCCTTGAAATGACTATCGCAAAGGAATAACTCTCAATTTCTCAGATTAAGTCCCAATAAACACGTTACTTCGCTTCACTCCTTCTCGAAAACAAGCCATATTACATGAAGACCGCGATGGGAGAATGGGTGTGAAATTATCTGCGCAACGCAGTAGGCGTCAACGCGTTAAGCCAATCAGAGTCGATTTTCAAATGGATTGTCCCAGAGCCATTCGCTTGCCGCGCGCGTATGGGTCTGGGTACGAGATTGCCATGACGCAAGGGGTGCAAAACCATTGGGGCGAGCGCGCGGCCATGCCTATTTATCCTTGTTAAAATCATGGTGAAACTCGTAGAGCAAGAAGTATATATCCATTCGGTTTTTGTCAAATTCGTCTTTAATTGTCGTTTGGAGCAGTTTTCTGTGAGCTGGAATATTCGTTTCTTAATTCGAAACCATTATCGCTGGCAATCAACCCGAAGAAACGCTATAATACGAAGATTTCCTCAGCTGAACAGTGACTGTGTTGTTATGGCGGGCACCGCACGCGGCTGTTTGTCTTAGACAAAACGCCTTGCTGTTTACAGTATCGCACTGCACAGCAAGGCGTTTTGTCTAAGACAAACAGCCGCGTTCGGTGCCCACCATAACAACACAGTCACTGTTCAGCTGAGGAAATCTTCGTATTATAGCGTTTCTTCGGGTTGATTGCCAGCGATAATGGTTTCGAATTAAGAAACGAATATTCCAGCTCACAGAAAACTGCTCCAAACGACGATTAAAGACGAATTTGACAAAAACCGAAGCGATATACTTCTTGCTCTACGAGTTTAACCATGATTTTAACAAGGATAAATAGGCAGGGCCGCGCGCTCGCCCCAATGGATTTGCACCCCTTTCGTCATGGCGGAAACTACCTTGAAAGGGTCTATTGGGCCTACATTTGCCTACAACTAAAAATCTTGTATTAATTTTACAATATAATTAGTTTTGTGACTATACCTTTGCCAAGATGCTTTTTTTTAGCCAGTTTACAAATGTTATCCGCCACATCGTTGTGAAGTTTAACATATATATTAGCTTGATTTGTTTCGACTTTATATAAACATCAAACACTGGCCTTGTTGATCTACTTGTATAGTACACACTGATAGTACAGTATTAGTTTTGCCACAATTTTCATAACATACAGAAGTCAGAGAACAGATTAAAAATTTATCATTATATAGTACATTTATACAGAATCAAACTACACAAGACAAAATACACTCATGAATTGTAAACATTTTCTTTAATCAAATCATTGACAAAGTATGAAAACTATAAATGACACAGTTCAATTATATTCTGTATTAAGTTGTCATGTTGCTTCACCTTTATTGTTCTTCATTCATTGTTGTTTCATTTTAAACTACCTACAACATAACATACAAATATCACATTCAATTTTACAGATACTCACAAACAATTTTTTCATCAAAATGACAGGGAGTAAAATAGCTCAGCTGTTAATGAGAAACAATGTTGACAACTTAATTTCTTAAATACATGACTTGGACATTGGGCATGGAGTTTAATAAAACAAACTGGCTCGTTCTTGTTATGATGCATGCTACAGTTTACTTCTATGGAAGCACCAAACATTGTAAGTATTACAAACTTATAGAGTATTAACATGCTCCTATGTTGCCAAAGAAATATGCTGCTTGTCGAAATCTACTCACAACTCTACAAGCCAATCTATCTTCTGTGCCATAATTTTACACGTCCTTCGGCTTTTTTAAAATGATCTACTCGATTGTGAACATTCCACAATTACAGTATTATCTCACATTTGTATCCTACAAATCAGTTTATTAACCACCGGCCGTTTACAATGTTGGGTTTCCCGTTTCCTTGGTAAATAACCCTTCGGGAGCTCTCCGTCCCCTTCGAAATTTCGTCAAAATATCAAGTTATTTACTTACGATTCAGTTTCCCTTCACGTTCTTAGGTCCTCCATAGTTCCATGATGTGTCCCGTTGCTTGAAATACCAAAATGGATTTGTGTTGTTCGTCTATTTCGTGATTATATGCGAAAACAACGAATTCACAACAGTAAAATATAGCAACTCACTCCTTATGGTGGGAAGAGGTTGGATGGGATGACTCTGTGGGACCTTTTCCGAAGATGTAGCCTTGTAAAGTATGGTTTTTAATGAAAACAAAACCCAACACCCCCCTAACCCTAACCAGTAGTCCCCCTAAATGAACCCCTAACCTGAAAAGCGATGGTTTTTCTGTCCTCCCCGTCCCCTCCGACGACCCCTAATAAAATCCTCAATATATGGTCCACAGCCATTTCCAAAGGTTGTGGGATGCGCAGTAAGGTTCAATACGTCACTTGGCGCAGCCTTCGGAAAAGGTCCCAGAGAGTCATCAGCAACTTCCGGCCAATTCCTTCCAAATTTTATTTCCTTTTTTTTCCCTTCCAAATGCCAAAATTTCCCATTTGGAAGGAAATTTCCTTTCAATCAAGCAAGATCATGCCGACATTGTGGCCCCCGCCGACAGGTCAGCGGTAGTCACAAAAAACGATTTTGAGCAAAATAAAACGCTTTACTCGAGTCGCCCGGAGTGAAGCTCTCTGGTTTTAATTAAAAAATTCACAACTATTAACGGTTTGTGTTTATCGCGAAACCAAAGACACCATTGTATTCTACAAAATTAAAAACTTTCTAACGATATCTATTTTATTTTTGTGGCATAAATTCTGACGAATTGAGAGCGCTTTACAGAAATGACCCTGAAAACCTTAACGAAGATCTTAAACGTACCGGTACTGTGTACATCAGTACATGGTAACAATGCGCAAGTGTTACATCGTATAACTCAGGTCACATGCTGCATAATATTTCACGAACAGCCAAACACAGGCGTAATTCGAGGCGGTGGGTGGGTGTCACCCTCTCCCCCAATACACCCCCAGTACTTACGCCCTTGTTTGTGCATTGTCGGATGAAACATAATTTGCTGAAGGTATTGGATTGGTGGACAGGGGGAAAACTGGTGGTAGCCATGCTGAAAACACGGGAAGGGAAGGTACCACGCCAGGGGTTAAGCTGGATTCTACGGTAGTATTTAAAGTGCTTATGAAACGAAAATTAAGTTTGTCTTATTTGAAAGAACACTTAAAATTATAGAGTAATATCTTTTGCAGTTTTTCCTTTCCTTTCATTGCTTTGTTCTTGAGATATTTTAATTTGTTTGATATGCAAATTAAACATTTTGACGTCGTAGGTGCATAATGAGCTACCGGAGAAGGTTAGAAATATTTTCTATTATCAAACCAAATTAATTTGAATGAAACATGTGGATCTTCAAATGATTATTATATTTGATAATAGCAAAGATATATAACTTTTACGATAACTCATTATGTACGTGTGACGTCAAAATGTTAATTTGCATAGCAAACAAACTGAAATATTCCAAGAACGAAGCAAAGAAACGAAGAAGTTTGCAAAAGATGTTACTCTACCATTTTAAGTGTTCTTTCAAATAAGACAAACCTCAATTTTCGTTTCATAGCACTTTAAAACTTGGCATGCAGAATGCAGCCTGGTTTCCAGCTTGGTTATATCCAATATCGCTGGAGGTTGTCACATGCGATGCGTTCATCTATGTTCTCCGCTTCATCACTGCTATCCGCTTCGTTATCTGGTTCCTCTAAGTCTGGTGACTGGATGATGTTTTCTTCCTCGGCATCTTCACTGGGATTTTCTTCATCAGGAAGGTCTTCGTCTGCAGGTAATTCCACCATATTAACCACTCCCCCCCCCCCCCCCCAAGCAACCCACGGAAAGAGAGTTTAACAACCCGCATGTGGGACAGAGAATTACCTACAATTACCTACTATCGGTAATTAAAGACCATAGGTTAAAGATAAAGGACTGGAGCTAATCATCCTTATTTGCCACCAGCGGCTGAATTACGAAGGACGCAGATCAACGTGGCCGTGTCTTGGCATATCAAAGGTGCTCCAAGCAGCCGCCATATACGACACAGTTCAGACCACGGAACACAGCTAAGATGTTGGGGTTATTTTGCGGAGGAAGGAAGGAGAACCCAGTGCTGAAAAACCCTCGAAGCACAGGAGAGATCAACTACAACGCTACTCACATAAGTTCCAAGCACGACAACGGAGTCATTCCCAAGCGGTCACCCATCCAAGTACTAACCCCGTCTAACTGGGCTTAACTTTTTGGTGAGAGGCAACGCGCTAACAGCACACGCCACCAGTGCTCTCCCCTAGGACACTTGCTGATTATTAGTAATTCTGGTAGGAGGACTAAATATAACTCTAAACCGAACTCTTACGCTAGCCTTAATCCTAAATCAGTAAGCTAATAAAGCAGTTTTGTAACATCACAACATCAACTCACAACCTCGTACCCAGCTGCAAGCTCGTTTCTTCTCTCCTTTCTTTCTTATTTACCATCATGCAACGTGTCGCCCCTGTAATTTCTTTGCCTGAGAAGTGAGAACCATATTCACATGGTTTAAATTTAGGAAACTGTGTTACTTTAAAAACGCCAATTAACCAGCTCGAATCCCACGCGATGCCACGAGCAAGCATACAAGATTAGAGCCCTGAAAATGCAGGAAATACTTTCAGAGACTCAATTTTAAAATAATCTCGGAGAAGCAGGACCAACAATGAAAATTAATAGATAGTCCCACAAGATGACGTCATATGACGTCACCATTTATTCAGGCAAGTTATATTCAGTCCCCGTACAAAATTTTTCTCGTACGCCTATGACTACAGTCTACAGCTACTAGAATACTTTGCCAATAATTATGTCCTAGCACTAAAAGATAGACGATACTGGTAAAGCACTCTGGTAGCTGTAGTCACATAACGCAGTGTCATGACGTCATTCGACAAGACATGACATACATTGTATGACACTATACATTGTACCGGTATAGTTACCCTGCGAGTCAGAGCCCCTTTCCGACCTACGCAGGCTTCGGGGGAAAGTGGGCTCCGCCAACAAACTCGATATTTCTTTTTGAGCATGCGTGAACGGTTGCCAAGATACTATTTTGGGCCCAGGCTCTAACGCGTCACTTCCTATTTTCCTGCTTACGCGTGTTCGTAAACTAGAAATTGTTTGACCAGTTTAAAACCTGACTGACTCGCCCCAACAAAGATCGAGTTTGTTGGCAGAGCCCACTTTCCCCCGAAGAATTTCAACGAACTCCCTGCACCTCTAAGAAACAACAATAATTTCGGATCCTTTTCGGGATCGATAAAAACTTTGCTAGCCAATAAACCTTACGAAAGACTTTATTTCTCTAGATTAAGTTTAAAGGCAAAGCTACTACGTAGATATGCCTTAATAAAAACGTTATTATTATTATTATTAATTCTAATCCTACACGTGCTTAAACCTAACCCAAACTAAGATTTGGACCTTACATGAAGTAGTCACGAAAGTGTTGACGTTCAATATATACACTACAAACTTTCACTGTATAAAGTATAATAACTGTATTTATTGACTTAATCTACATCTTACTCTTAATTAATCTACATGGTTTTACTTGCTATGCGCACTTGTAGTGCAATCTTTTTATTTACATTAAATAAAAACAATTAAAAAACACGGAAGCATAGACTAGACTTCAATTAGGGGGCGATTACATGGACCGGGCTGGCTCGGTTAACCGGGGTAGCCCGCTTTATATATAAAACGCATGTTGTTTTAACATTTCGATTACATGGCAAGCGGGCTAGCCCGGTTTGCTGGGATCCCGGTTGTCGCAACCGGGCTAGCCCGGTTAACCGGGATGAAAATGTCCATGTAATCGTTTTCATTCCGGCAAACTGGGCTGAAAAACTGTTGAACTCGCTTCGATACACGTTCGTTTGCTTGACTGTGTGAATAAATAGTGCTGAAAGGAACTGAAATAGAACATCAACGTTGTTTGTGTGTTTCGTGAGCACAGTGAAGATTTAATAAATTAATTAGTCTTCGTGAAGACGCTTTCCTGGGTTAGCTAAGACTTTAACAATCTTTTTATTAACGATGGGTTTACAAAATAAATAATAGACTAATTAGTGTGAAACTGAAGTAAAACTAACGTAACTTTGCCCTTATTTACTTGATAATTACGAATTTCGGCCTGAAATCATCCCGGTTAACCGGGCTAGTCCGCTCCATATAATCGTTTCGTAAACTCATCCTGGTTAACCGGGCCAGCTCGGTCCATGTAATCGCCCCCTTAGAGAGCCCCATACTAACAGACAGATACTTTATATGTACATTTTATTTAATTGCCACGAGTTAGGACTTCACTTTAAACTTTTGTGAATAGCAAGAAAATGTTTCTGGATTATAATTGGCCAAATTCAGTGCAACCTTTTCACTTTTTCCACGTTTGTATAGTGTTTGTAGCTTGAAGTCGCTAAAGTTTTGTTTGTTTTGGCTGTACAAGCTGTCGTAAACTTACAAAAATATTTAACTGAAAATTGAACTGACACAATGTAACTTGTAGCCCAACAAACACTTGGGACACACGTACGGTTTCACTCGTTCCCAGGTATAAATATCGTAAACAATCTCGGTCTGTCATCTGAGTTCTAGTGACTCAATGGTTAGAGGGTCTGGCTAGTATTTGGAAGGTTGTGGGTCCGAGTGTTGTCTGGAGCTCAGAGTTTTCTGAGTTTAACAACTTACGACAGCTTGTACAGTAAAAACAACTTCAAGCCGAAAACACTATACTAACGTAGAATAACAAAACTAAGTTAAAGTGAAATGGCAGCAACAATCAAAATTTTCAATTTATGACGTTCTCATGATAAACATAATCGTAATAAAATATTAATGTCCAGCATAAAACACGAAATAAAGTCATATTAATATGAATAATATTTATTAAAGAATATAGAAGTAACGTTTCGTCGCATCGCGCAACATCACCAGAGTGAGATAAAATACAGTAAACAATAAATAATTTAGAAATATATGAGTATTAATATATGAGATCTCGTGCTGTTTGTTAAACGGCTCGCCATTTACACACACGAGCCTCAGATCATTTAGGGGTATCTACTCTATCGTTAAGAAACGTGCCAGGCCTCCACCGATCAGAATTGGGCTTGTGTCGGAGACTGGGTCATTTATGTCAGTAGGTGAATTACGAGCGTGAGAGATTAAAATTAGGTTAAGTTAGGTTTAGGTATTAGATTAAGTAATGAAAACTAATATCAACATTCGCAACAATTTAAGTGTAAGGTATTTGTAATCCTTTTAGGTTAGGGCAGTAGCCAATCAGGTCATGAGAGATAAGAGCGTTGGTATGAGAAGAGTGCGTGTGTGCGTGATAGAGAGGATTAAACTAAACTCGCCGAGTTGACTGGGAAAATCAAGGCGTTAAATCTGACCCTTGGTAAATGTGACGAAGCTATTGCCTCACGTAACAGAGAAGCATTAACGAGACACGAGGCCTCTATAACGAAAAGAATCGTAGCGGTGTATGCTTTGAAGGAGGAGATCGAAGAATTAAAATTCGTAAAAGTCGAGACAGAGGACGAAGTGCGACAATGGGCCAAAAATGTCGAAGCAAAAATGACTGAAGCAGACGGCAAAGTTGCGGATATACGGCAACTTTTAACCAGAATGGACGGAGAGAAGAAAGCAGTTGAGCGCGCAGAGGATGAGCAAGTGAAGCGCACGGCCGAAATCGTGGAAAAGGAAAAACAATTGGCCAAAGTACACGAATTTTACAAGACCCCCTTGTACAATGTGCAATCACTGGAAACTCTCGGTAAGCTCGAGAAAGTGAACGGAAGAAGCCGAAGTGTGCTAGAGAATCTTAAGGGCATCAAGGCTGACCTTGTGCGCGGCGAACCTGGGTGGCAAGACTGGGACTTTTCTAAGTTGATCGTAGCAATAAAAAGTGGAAAGATATAAACCCAGTAGAGGACGGTGTCAGTGAATCCCCGCGAAAAGCCCCTTCCTCAAAAAGCTGGGAAAAAAGCAAGTTTTATCACACCAAAAACACTGAACGTCGTAAACCAGCATGCGTTTACTGCGAGGGGAGTGACCATATCTCCAGAGATTGCACCCGTGTGATTAAAGTAGACGAACGCAAGAAACTCCTGGCGCAGAAAAAGCTCTGTTTTAAATGTACTGGTGGCAAACATCGCGCATCAGAGGGCAAAAGCAGCAACTGCCAGAATTGTAATCTAAAGCATCATACTTCCCTTTGCAACAAGGAAGAGCCTCTCCTTACAGGAGCAGGAACAAGTGAAGGACCGCTGGTGTATCCAGTAGTGGTCGTGGACGTCGAAGGGTTGAAGTGTCGAGCGCTCTTAGACACTGGAGCAGGGAGCTCGTATGCTTCAGTCGCGTTACTAGACCGTCTTCCAAAGCACAACCATCGCAATGAAGTACGACGCATAGAGATGATGCTTGGCACCGTGACCAAGGAAATGGAGATTTCAACGGTGGAAATCGAAGCTCTCAATGGGAAATTCAAAATAAATGTGAACGTGACAAAAATTGACAAGGGAGAACTGCTTATGATTGATAACCCGAACTATCAGGAACTGATAAACAATTACAAACATCTCGAAGGAATCCAGATGGACGACAACGACGACAAACCAAAGCTTCCAGTCCATCTCATATTGGGAGCGAGCGACTACATGCGGATCAAAACTGGGGAGCGACCTCGAGTTGGTGAGACCGGAGAACCAGTGGCCGAAAAGACGAAGTTTGGGTGGACCATCATAGCCCAGGGAAAGGAGATCGACTACACCGCCTTGTTATTGACGCAGACAACGAAGGGCTGTGCCGACTTGATGTTCTGGGCCTTGCAGATTCACCTGAACATGATCAACGCGAAGTCTACGCTAAGTTCCGCGAGCAGCTTCTGCGAAGTGAGCACGGTTGGTACGAGACTGGGCTTCCGTGGAAGGGTAACCACCCTCCTCTTCCAACAAATCGAGATGGGAGTTTATGAAGACTTGCCAACCTGCAACACAAGCTACACAAGACCGGACTGATCGCTATGCAGAAATCATCGAGAAGCAAAAGGCAGAGGGTATCGTGGAGATCGCTAACCAACAATCACATGGGATAGATTTCTACATCCCACACAAGCCCGTTGTTAGAGAAGCTGCAGAATCAACGAAGTTGAGGATCGTCTACGACGCATCTGCCCGGGCGCATCCAGATGCTCCGAGTCTTAACCAATGCCTGAACGCAGGTCCACCTCTTCAGAACCGGCTTTGGAATGTTCTGGTGAGAATGCGTTTCCATCCAGTGATAGTGACGGGAGATCTTAAACAAGTATTTCTGCAAGTGCGAATTAAAGAGGCTGAGCGAGATGCACTCAGGTTTCATTGGAGGATCAACGAACACTCAGCACTTGAGACTTTGAGATTTACTCGAGCCCTGTTTGGTCTCGCACCTTCTCCTTTCCTGCTTGGAGGTGTGATCGAGCATCATTTAGAGTCGTGGGAAAGCCGTATGCCAGAGGTAGTAAGAGAGCTTCGCAAGAGCCTGTATGTAGATGATCTTATCAGTGGTGGGACGACGGTTAAAGAAGCGCTGCAATTAAAGCAAGAAGCAACCACGATCTTCAGTGATGCAACGTTCACACTCCATAAGTGGCATTCGAATGCAGTAGAGTTGGAAGAAGCGACAGCAAATGTGACCAGTGACCAAACATTCGCCAAACAACAACTTGAAACACCGAGTGGGGGAGACTGCAGTCTTCTTGGTCTCTCTTGGTCCAAAGGTGACGACAAGATCAGTGTGGTAATTCCGGAAGGAAAGGCGACGACAACCAAGAGAGGAGTCTTACAAAAACTAGCCAAAATCTACGATCCGCTTGGACTTGCATCTCCTCTAACATTGCAAGGGAACTGATTTCGTGTATCGAGAGGCGTGCCAAACCAAGTCAGTGTGGGATGCGCCATTGGGAAATGAGTTGGTGAGTTGGTTGAGATGGGAGCAACTACTACCCAGCAAAGTGACTGCACCACGGACTTTGGCCAAGTTTCAAGAAAACATCGAGTCGATTGAACTCCACGCCTTTGGCGACGCGAGTGCTAAGGGTGTGTCGAGTGCTGTTTATGCGATCGTCAGACAAACCTCCGGGGTGACTCAAGGTCTTGTGACAGCAAAGGCAAGGTTGGCGAAACATGGATTGACAATCCCACGTCTCGAGCTTGTGTCGGCGCATATGGCAGCTAACCTCGTTACTAACGTGCAAGAGGCGTTGGATGGATTTCCGGTAAAGAGTGTGCATTGTTGGTTGGATAGTACCGTTGCCCTCCATTGGATCAGAGGTGGAGGCAAGCACAGACAGTTTGTCGAGAATTGAGTTCGCAAGATCCAATCCAATCAACATCTCCAGTGGCGTCACGTGCCTACACAAGAGAATCCTGCGGACCTTGGAAGCAGAGGGGATGAAGTGAAAGGAAACAAGCTTTGGTGGGACGGACCAGAATGGCTATCTGAGCAAGGGAAGTGGCCTCCAGATTGTGCAACGAAAGCTTCCAAGGAAAGTGACGCAGAAACCAAAGTTGTTCGAGAGCTTTTTGCTTCAACCGTCGAAGTGACTGACAGTTTCGACAAGATCCTGGAAAACTTTGAGCTACGCAAAGTCTTGAGAGTTTGTGCATGGGTCTCGAGATTCGTGTTAAATTCTCGCAACTCAAACCGACGTGTGAAAGGGCCGCTGACAACCAAAGAGATCGAGCAACAACGCCTCTTCTGGATAAAACGCGCGCAACGAACCTGTGACATAGAAGACCGGTTTCGACTGAACTTGCAAGTGAACCAGCAAGACGTCTTGGAGTGCCGAGGGCGTATCCAAGGGCAGTACCACCCATACACAGCGAAATTGGTGGATGATGCTCACTTGCAAACCATTCATGGGGGAATGGGGCTGACGATGGCACGTGTGAGGGAGATCTACTGGGTCTCTAGACTGCGACAGCTAACTCGTAAAGTCACCAAGAGTTGTGTTGGATGCCGTCGTTTCCAAGCGAAAGCTGTGGCGCAACCACCACCAGGCCTATTTCCCTTAGACCGCACTCGTCCCTTCCAAGTCGTAGGCGTGGATTTTGCTGGGCCCATAAAGTATCTGAAGAGACCCAAGAATGAAGCGAAATCATACATAGTGTTGTATGCCTGCAGTCTCACACGAGCTGTCTACCTAGAGCTGTTGCATTCCTTAAACACCCAAGAATTCCTGCAGAGCTCATCGCCAGAAAAGGAAGACCAAGCAAAGTCTACTCAGATAATGGGAAAACGTTCGTGGCGGCGGCGAAGTGGTTGAAAACAGCACAGAGCGACGAGAAATTCAACGAGTTCCTAGCAGGAAACCGCGTTAGTTGGCAGTTTAACCTAAGCCGCGCCCTATGGGCGGGGGGGGGGGGGGGGCGGACAGTTTGAGCGCCTCATTGGCTTAGCGAAGCAAGCTTTCTACAAAACCATTGGAAATGGTTGCCTCAAGTGGAGTGAGCTAGCAGAGATTCTCCTTGATATTGAGGTGGCTTTGAACTGCAGGCCCCTTAGTTATCTTGAGGACGATGTCCAACTGCCGACATTAACACCCAACTCCATGTTATTTGTTGGGTCAACCTTCGCACCCGAGCTAGAAGTACATCACGAAGAAGTAGATTTGCGAAAGCGTGCGATATACCTTCGAAAATGTAAAGATGCCATGTGGCGGAGATGGTCGAACGAGTAAATACGTGGCCTACGAGAACGTCATAACATGAAACACCAAAACAAGTCGTTCACCGTTGCGAAGGGTGACGTCGTGATCATCCGATCAGTAATAGAGGTAAGTGGCCTCTTGGAATCATCGAAGAGTTATACCAAGGGCGAGATGGCGTAGTTAGAACTGTGAAATTACGTGCAGGAAAGACCTTCCTTGATCGAGCAGTGAACGATCTCTACCCACTGGAGTTGTCCTGCGACATGTCAGAGTCGAAACCAGAGGCGGAGCAATCTAAGCAGTTGAAGCCAAATACACCACTTTTCCGACCCGCTCGAGATGCAGCAGTTGCAGCACGTCAACGAATTCAAGACGTCGCAGAACATGAATGTTGAAAGGGACGTAAACTTTATATTGTTTATTAATTGTTTTGTTACATTGGTTGAATTTTGATAAACTTAAATCTTTAGTCGGTCCAGTCTCCTAAAAACATATACCACGTGCAGCATGCATGGTATCAATGGGGGGGAGAGTGTCGGAGACTGGGTCTGATTTATGTCAGTAGGTGAATTACGAGCGTGAGAGATTAAAATTAGGTTAAGTTAGGTTTAGGTATTAGATTAAGTAATGACAACTAATATCAACATTCGCAACAATTTAAGTGTAAGGTATTTGTAATCCTTTTAGGTTAGGGCAGTAGCCAATCAGGTCATGAGAGATGATAAGAGCGTTGGTATGAGAAGAGTGCGTGTGTGCGTGATAGAGAGGATTTTGTGTGTAGTGTGTCTAGGACTGTGATTCGAGAGAGAAGAGAAATAAACCAAGAAAAAGTGATTGTGATTTTGTGAAGTGTTGGCCGAACAGGGAGGCAATCCCCGACACTTGCATAAAAGACCGTAAAACGTAGCCTAGTTTCTAGGCCTTTCGTTTCCGCCATGAGCTTGGCCGCGTAGTCGGTTTGGGTTCTTGGGAAGACTGGGGAGAGCCTGGAAACGAGAAGGCCTAGCAACATTCGTAAAAAGGTCCTGCCCAGAATCGTTCTGGCCCTTCGAGTGTTCCTGGGATCTAGCGTAGCAACAGTATATTATATAAAAAGCATAAGGATGTCTGCGAAGATTTTACCAAAGATCTTGGCGATCGAAAGAAGGAAATTATGGAATATATTCCAATTGGAGCTTGAAATGAAAATTTAACTGTTTAACTTTCAACTTTTGGCGGTTGCAGAAGGAAAGCTAGTGATAAGAAGCTAGGCCAGTGAACCTTCGTCGATCTGAGGTGAGTAGGCTTGTATTATTTTATGCAGATGGAATAGTAAGTGTCGGGAAACACTTAGGACGTCATAACATCACAATTCTTCCTCAATAAACAACTGAGCTGTAAAGTGAAAGTGTTTACAAATTTTGCTAGGCCTTCCCCAGCGGGTCCGTTCGGATCACTTCCGAAACGCGTTAACCGAGGAAGGCCTAGAGACTAGGCTACGTAAAACGATAAATATTGAAAATTTTACAATTCCCAGACACACTTTTTTCACCAGAATATTAATTTACTCGAATATCAATTTTTAGATGATTCTGACAAATTCGTGTTTACTTATAGCTTTTTAAAGTTCTTAGTTTAGCTTAAAACATTTCTTTGAGAAAAAGCCGTGTGAAAGAAACCTCTTGTCACTTATACCCACAAAGTAAATATTGCGCTTTTTCTTTGTTTAAAAATAAAAAAACATGATTTCCTCTCCAGAATCGGAAACTCTCATAAAATGCTTCACCTTCAACGAATAAATTTTTTTTCTAAATTATGGTTTGAAGGTCTACAGTAACCTTAACGACTTCAAAATTCTTTCCTCTTGCTCTTCAACCTCTGAACTGCTCGTACGTGAAAGTCTTTTAATCTCCAAACTTAAACCTTCTATAAATGCCGATATTAGCTCCGTCCCTCTTTCCTTATTTTGATTTTACCACTTTACTTCGGCCTTTCTGAACATGTATGTACTATAATACTCATATATTTCTAATTTATTCATATTTTACTGTATTTTTTGTCACTCTGGGCAATTTGTCGGCGCTGACCAAAAAATCGCGGGCGTATTTGCTCTTTATTGACATTTTCTTTATGCAGCGAGTTCTCTGAGCTTTTCTTCATTTTTAATATGCCTTCCAAGCTTGTCCATCCAGCAATTTGCTGTTCGACTTGGTGTTTTTCGTTGAAGCTGAAAAGGTTCGTAATCGGAGCAGCGGAAGTACGGCATTTTACGAAGATGATCTCAAAGAAAATTGATTTCAACTCCTCGAGTCCTTTCTGTTCGACCTCACAGGATCGATATTTAGTTCAGATATTTTAGCTCATACTTTTATGTTCCCAAAATGTGCTTTACATATTCATTTCAGAGCTTTTCTTGCGAACACGAGTTGATCGAATTACTGTTTTCAACGAAAACAGCAATTAGCCTTCCTCTTTGACGTAGGATAGCAAAAAATCTAGCCGTTCGCATTACTTTCAAAATACCTTTAAGGCAGTTTATTTTTATCTGTTTTTCTGAGTCAAACTTATCTTTGAGAAAAATGGGCGACACGTTCAAAAACCGCTCACGATGACCCATGGTCGGCCCAAGCAGAATATAGTGGGTTTGAAGACTGAGCTTTTCACGAACCCACGCGAAATCCACGCATTCTTGATTTCGCGCATGTGCAGACAAATTGCCCACCTGTTGTCACTGTTGTCATGTTGCGCGATGCGACGAAAGGTTAGTTCTACTCTTTAATAAATATTATTCATATTAACATGACTATATTTCGTGTTTTATGCTGGGCATTAATATTTTTATTACGTTTATGTTTTCCGCCTGGTTCCTCATTGGTTACCATAATAAATATACTAAGGTAATACAAGTAACTAGAATATTTTTTTTATAACAACATTACTAATTCTGGCAAAGCACATTCGTATCATCCGCCATCTTGTTTCAATATTGTGCCTAATTAACTTTAAAATTAGTAACGTCACAAGCTGGGTTTAGATATTATACAATTACAGTTTGCTGATAGCCGAGTGCTTTCCATGCTTTTGAAAGTGTTGTAGTGCAATGATATGATAACGATATTCAGTAAAAGTGAACTTCAGACATGCATGCGTATTGGGGTAACTAACTAAAGATTTTGCTTTACCCAGTGACGTCAGATGCATATCAAACAATCTTCCAAGATAGCGGATAACAATATTTTTTGTCGAAATTATCGAGGTTGTTGTTGATAAGAATCGCTCATATTGCTTGGATTACATCACCAAGTATATTTATTAATCGGAACGTCATAAATTGAAAATTTCTATTTTTGTTGTTATTATTACTATAAATTTTTGACAAGTGAGTTTGCCGCCATATTTGACAGACGTAGTAAAAGCGTTGCTGAGACTACATTGAAACAGAAAACAGTGAACTCGGGAGGAGAATAATAATAAGGTGTTACTCCGAGTGACGAACCATACTGGACAAGTAGAGAAAACTCTACTTGGCCCAGCTGGGATTCCAACACGCGACCTTCGGTTTACTAGTCCGATGCTCTACCAACTGAGCTACAGGTCAAGTTGGGAGCTGGTGGTCGTGCCCGGAACTTGACTTGTAGCTCAGTCGGTACGGTAGAGCAGCGGACTAGTTAACTGCAGGTCGCGGGTTCGAATCCCAGTCGGGCCAAGTAGAGTTTTCTCTATATGTTCGGTATGGTCCGTCACTAGGAGTAACACCTTATAATAAGAACGCTTATACGATGTACTTTACTAATGGGAAAGATCGTAATAACCAACCAGAAAACTTTTCTACTGGAAGAAATATCGTACAGCAAATGAAAGCCGTGGAAATCTGAAACGTACGAGATTTCTCTCTTTCGTTATTCGCACGGAAATCTCAGTACTTATATAATAAAAACAGAATAAGCGACAAATATCCATGATTAATGCTTTGAAAGTTTGCATGGCAATATTAGTATTCAAGATCAGGGCGGCCGAGAGAGGAGGGAGGGGGGGGGGGAGTTTCCCCGGGGGCCCAACTTGAGAAGGGGTCCCTAATTTTTTTTAGATGAGTTTTTGACGTAAGAAAACATGAGGCCCAGAAAGCGTAAAAGATCAGTAACACTAACTTCATTTTTAGCCAATCCAGAGGACCAATTGAGAACACGTAGACACGACCTTATGACGTGTGACGTCTTCGGGCCCCCCAAATCGACCCATGTCACGTCATCAGGGGCCCCAAAACGATAATTTGCCCCGGGCCCCACAATTTCTATCGGCGGCCCTGTTCAAGATAAGTTTTGTGGAAACACCACGTGTAATATTTATTTGCTAAGCTTTCAGCCTGTTGACTCACGCCTTCATCACAGCAATATAACAACAAATTGTTGGTTAATTATAACTAATACGATGACTTGAGGGAAATTAGCGATTAAATTTCCCCGCAGTCGAGGGAAGATTTGAAAAATCTTCCCGAAGATTTGAAAAATCTTCCCGAGGCAAAGGGGAAATTTAATCGCTAATTTCCCGAAAAGTCATGGTATTAGTTTGTAATCTTAGCGACAGGAAGTTGCATCTAATTTTCCCGTGGATGTTGATGAGGGAAAATATAAGCAAGCGGGAAATTTAGAAGAAGACAAAGGATTTCTTTGTCTTTTAATTTTCCCTCATCAACATGCACGGGAAAATTAGAAGACAAAGGAAAAATTTCCCTCTTGCATGAGCAATGAGGGAAATACGAGGTTTACATTCCCTCGGAGAACAAAACAGCCTGAGGCGATCATGGTATTACGTAATTTATAAACTACTAATGACCAATTAAATCACGCAAGCACACAAAAAACACATGGTTTACACCTGGTGTTTCCACAAAACTTATCTTGAATAAATATCCATGAGTTAGTTGGCATCAATAAAATGTCCAAAAATAACTTTCTGAGGCAAGAACTTCTCTAATGACATTACTTAACTCTCTCCTGCTTCCGTTCCTGGTATGGTAAAGCACAAGCATGGTGCCGAGCCTTTATAGATGCGTCTTCATCATATCTGCAGTTACGTATATTTTCAATCTCGTGCGGCTCAAACTGACCCGTCAGCAAAGTTACATCAACCCATTTGGAAGCAATCCTCTGGGATATTCGAACGATCTCTGGTGACTGCAGAATATCTATCAAAATCAGATGCAAAACAATTCAACATTAACAGAAGCTGATTTAAGGTGGCTCCACACGGTTTCTTGAAAAATGGAAAATACAAGTATGAGAGTCCAAAACACGTGCATAAACAATTCCGAAAAATAATAAAACTAAATGTTATGCATAATTAAACAGTCTGACAATCAAAAACTGTTACCAAATAAATAGCAACAGTTGTTGCTATGGCAACAATGACGTTTCAAAATGGCTGCCAATTACCCTTCAAACTAATTTAATTCGAAAAAAACTTTGGTGACCCCCAATTTTTTTCCCATTAAAACTTTTCTTGACGTACGAGTAATCATTAGGTCGATTTTTAAAAGAATCTCTAGAACAAATTTTTAAATTTTTAAATTTGGCCTATTAATTACTCATACATCAAGGAAAGTTTTAATGAAGAAAAAATTGGGGGTCCCCAAAGTTTTTTTCGAATTAAATTAGTTTGAAGGGTAATTGGCAGCCATTTTGAAACACCAATGTTGCCATAGCAACAACTGTTGCTATTTATTTGGTAACAGTTTTTGATTGTCAGACTGTTTAACTATGCATAACATTTAGTTTTATTCTTTTTCCAAATTGTTTAATCACGTGTTTTGGACTCTCAAACTTCTATTTTCCATTTTTTAAGAAACTGTATGGAGCCACCTTAAGATGTCTCCCTACAATTTCTTCAAAAGTGAAGAAATGCAAATTTCATCCTCAGGAGGGGGAACGGGGGAACATGGCCCCCCTTTGAAGATCTTTACAGGACGAAAAAAACGCGAAGAAGGCGCCAAACACTGAACAAAATGACGCCAAAACGTTTGTCAAAAACAAAAATCTCCAACCTTGTTCCCAGGGCCTTTTTGAAATTGGGAGGGGGGAAAGTGGTATCGGCTGGTTACAGCACCCAGAAATACTGGGTGTAATAAATTAGCAATTTAGTTTAGTATGCAAAATCCTTCGGAGTATGGGCGGTCCCGTAGGAGAAGTTCTCGTGCAACCGGTATTTCAGATTTCCAAGTTGCACGAAAAGTTGGTTTGGTATCTACTTTGGCAACAAATTTCTACAAGTTGCACCAGCAAAATTACGTTTAACAAAAAGTCGTGACTGCAACTTGTGTTTACAAGACGATTTTCAAAAGATGGCGGACGCTGGAAAGTTAATCCCAGATGAAGCTGGAAATAATAAATCAAGTTACCAAAGCTTTCTTCGACTTTTCTCGTTTTGATTGTTGTTTATCTTCCAATTCCATTGTTAAGAAGAGAATTACGAACGCTTTTCTGTTGTTTGCCATGTTGGATTATCATTTGCAACTCGCAACATCTCTTGTGCCACGCAAGTTGCGAGAAAAAATTGACGTGTGACATGGGCGAGTACAACACGTAACATGGCATTTATACCTTTATATTTTGCTCAAAACGTACCTCAAAATGCGGGAAATGCTGTATCAGAGACCCCAAATACCCCTTGGAAATGTGTCGTCACAGTAGCAGGCACTCTATATCTGCGATACCTATAGCATCTAGACGCACAAATTTTCAGAACAATGGGTCGCCAAATTTACTCTTAGCCTCCTCTAATGAACGAAGACACAGCACGCTACTGATAACAGCTTAGGATAATTCACGCAATCCTCACTTGATGTTAGCCTAACTAATATCTACTAGCCTCGATTTCAAAGAATTCAAAACAGTCGAACGCAGTACTCCGGTATTGCATTGGTGTGTAAGATTGTTCACTTTGATAATTGTTATTTATTTGAATAGTAAGCAAGATTGACTTTTCTCTGTGGTGGAGTTACACTTTTGACCACCATTGTCAAAAATAAACACTGCACCCAACGCCATTTTATAGATTAATGCAAAAGTTAAAAATCTTACAGTATGTGCAATTACGTCTTCTTAGCTAAAAAGAAAAGTCGTCTTAAAGTTTCTTAAAACAGATGTACCTGGAACATTTCCTGAGCCAGATTCCACCACCTTGCTGCTAGTATTTGACTCACTTCCTTCCACTTGTTTCATTTAAACGTACTTTCTCTAAAATTAAGGAAAGACAACATGGGTCAGTGAAGTGCATGTGTACATTTACTAATACTAAAGCTCTATCTTTTCAATCGCCAACACTCACCATCCAAGCACACCTGTTAACCAGTAGTTGGAGATTAGTATAAAAGCATATACCCATATAAAACAATGGTCTGCTATTAACATGTGTTTTATCGGAATATATAGAGAATAATACATGGATGTGCGGAAACATGAAATTTATTTCGAGTGTTGACCAGGATATCTCACGAGTGAGCGAAGCGAACGAGTCACATATCCTGTTCAACACGAGAAATAAATTTCATATTTCCATGTATTGTTCTGTTTATTATATAAAAAAATTGTCCTATTGCCTTGCAAAACTTGCATTAAACCATAATGCCGATTCAGCGATAATCGTCACATGTGCGATTATCATAAATAATCGCACATGTGAGATTATCACTTTTATTAGTGGCGGGAAAATCAATAAAACACTCTATTTTATATAATAAAAAGCAATAATCAGTTCTGTTCATGGACATGAAACTCAACAATGAACTCATGCACGAGGAGATAGGAGGTCTAAACTAGCAGTGCAATTACAACGTTCTTTTAACAAGATTTGAGCAATCTGTCCGTTTTCTTATCAATTTTCTCGGTTGAGGAATATTTACTCCATCTTGGTCTGCGTTTGAGGATGTGGTTCTCGCGTCTCCACTGGTGTTCCACTTGATTTGGCATTGGATTCTACAGTACTGTCGTGTACAACTGATATCTTCTGTTCCTTCAGTACATTCCTTCACTTTGATCTTAAACCAAATACGATCTTGGTAGAACTTCTGTTTGACGCCTGAATGGTAATCATTGTCTGTGCGTATCCTCGCTTTGTCCATTGCTTTCCAATGAAGCATATCTCGGCTGTGTTGTGATAGCATATCTTTACAACATCCTGGCAATTTTAAAAACCTTCACAACTCTGCTTGATCCACTGTCTGGAGTTGCAGCAGCCGTCGCAGAGCGGTTTTTTAGAGAGAGGGGGAGGTGCTAAAACTAAAAGTGACTCTTCTAGAGGTTCGTAGGTCGTTCCCCCCCCCCCCCCCCCCCCCCCCCCCCCCCCCCCGCAAAAAAAATAATTTAGAGTCTCAGAATGCGATTTCCTGCATTCTAAAAGGCAATTTTTAAGAACACTAAAGGTCATAAAATTTCAAAAATCGCAAAAATGTCATCAGTCAGATGTGTTACAAAAATGTCATTTTTGATTGTTTCGCCCGCAACGTTGAAATTAGGAAAGGTATTATCAAGAGACCTATCATCAAACTGTGTCCTTTAGAGAACCATTGAATCGTGAGCCTTGTTAAAAACAAAAACTTGTATTTATTGTTAACAAACAATTATTGTGTCAAGAAGGGGAAGATACGCCCATATAAGAACTGTTGGAACTTGTGTATTCAAGAGATTAATATACCTCCGGCCCGGGGACCCACTCAGTATGGAGAGACTGGAACCAAAACTTGCGCATGCTCAGTAATGTTGTTGTAGGACACGACCTTTTGGTCTTCGAGGAATCTTTTATATCTTTCTAATTTTCGTTTCTTAATTGTAATAAAGTCATAAATTGTTCATATACTGACGAAGATTAAGATCACGTAAAAATAATTTAGCGATGTGCAGAATTCCAAAAAATAAAATTTTAAGAAATTTGTTTTGGAACGAGTAAAATTTTGGAATTGACTTCCTATATTGAGGTTTAGATCTCTCAAACTATAGGTCATTCTATAAGAAAGTTACAATTCTGTAAATTTTGTAGTGAACTGATTTCCAGGTAGCAACTTTTAATTCAGATTATGCATTCTCATAAACAATCTCTTTTTTGTATATACAAATTTAGCATATACCTCGCAGGTGAATAGTGCTTTTCAAGCAATCTGATTGGTTCCTCTAGCTCGGGATATCCTGCACTATTCACCTGCGGGCAAAACAAAATGGCGGACAGTTTTGCTTTGTTTACCGAAGCAGGAGATTTTGTTTATAAACAAGGCTGGTGTAGTAGAATAACGAGAAAAGTCAACAAAATTAGGTAGAAGAGTGTCCACAGGTATGTTTCTTTACAATTTTCTAGCCATTAATATATTCAAAAGTTGTAAAAACTGTTTTATCGACAAATATTGAGTACGCCAAGTGTCCAAGTTGCTAGCGGCCGTGTCTTGTATAAAATACCGAAAAATATAAGAATGTTGAACTTGTTATTTCATTTATGAGGTATATGCTCAGTGGAGGTTCCAGCACTATTCACCTCCACTTCGGTGAATAATTGTTAAATATTCAATATTGTTTAAGATTATTATTATTATAAGTAAATGTACGTGTTGAACTTTTGTACGGGCTCATTGTAAATGGCCCCTGGGGATTATCTTTCTCCCGAGCTGTGATGTTTTCCCAGCCATGTCTTCCATTGCATGTATTTGTTTATGTATACGGCAAAGTTTTATAAATAAAAAAACAAACAAAAAAACCCCATCCGCGTCAACAGTAAAACCACTTGTTGAAAGTACTTCAAGATATTTATTAGTCGACGTTCTACGTACCCAAGTTCTGCAAGTCATGTGATGCACTTTGGGTCCATGTGATTGCGGTTTTGACGCTAAATATACACCATGCAAGTTTCCCACTCATATTCCACACTTTTCAACTACGATTTACCAGTCGTCAGTTTCAACTACGATTTACCAGGAGTCAGAACGTTCGATCATTTCCAAACACCAAATCTCGTTGTGCCTGCATGCCCCCTATTAATTTAAAACGTGCAAGATCTTAGACAATACAAAGACAACTGGGGCTATATACGTGTAAGTCAGGTGATCGGAATGGCTTACCTCTTCATAAACACTCTTTAAGGTCTTCATCAATTATTCTAACGCAATCAATGCGTCCCATATCCAACAATATCACTCGAAGTTTTTTAATGGTGTTAACAGGATTTCGTGCAGCCCATCTCAATACTTTATGCGTTGGACTTGGCTCTTGATCTACGAGATCTAAGTCGTCAGCAGACATTCCTAAATGAGCAGCAAGCTCTCGAAAATCTCCACCAATTTCATCTCTTATGTCCATTTTCTTGCAAATATTTTGTCTCGTCAGCAAATGAAGCTTGTTGATAGACTGATCCAAAGCAGGAATGTTCGTTTGCTGACCAGCTTTGCAAACAATAATAAAGAAACAATAAACAAAATAAGCAATAAAGAAACAAATAAACAAAATAAACAAAATAAACAATAAAGAACAAAAAAGAAACAATAAAGTAACAATAACAAAATATAACAAACAAAATATAACAAACAAACAAACAAACAAACAAACAAACTAAACAACAATAAAGAAACAATAAAGCAACAGTAAAGAAATAAAAAACAATAGAGAAACAAATAAACAAATAAACAAAATAAAGAAACAATAAAGAAACAATAAACAAAATAGAAGAATAAACAAACAATAAACAAAATATCCTTCACACACCCTCCCTCGGTTTTTGGGGACATTTAATCAATAATATCCATCATGTCATGGTATACTTATAAATATCTGGCTAATATTGATGTTGACGTTGGGATGAGAGGATGAAAATAAAAGGTAACGTGAATCGGTCGGCTTATATAAGATAAGCGAAACCTGTGTGTCGTTCCTCGACATTTTGGCATCGATCAAAGGTAATGCGCTCATTTCCCACGTGAATTTGAGCGCTGGGTGGAAATTGTTAACATAATTAATAAATCTCTCTAAGGCCTGCGCTAAACGTCGCACGATAGACGAATTTAATTCAGACGAATTTAATTCGAATTAACTTCGTCGGTAATGCGACGTAAATGCGATGTCGAGTTAAACGTCGAATTTCAGTCGTATTTAATTGGTTTTACTTGGACTCGTGTAGCCTGAAAATGACTTTTTGAAAATATGGCGCCGAATTGTCACAGACAGAAGAGAAACATTTAATTCGACGCGACGATAATTCGTCGTGTAACTCGAACACGCATTATCGTCGCATTATCCGTCTGACTCAGACGAATTTAATTCGTGCGTCGAATTTAATCGAGTTATACGTCGCAGTTTCGTCCAATAAAATTCAAACAATTAAATTCGTCTATTGCGCGACGTTTGGTGCAGGCCTAAGGGGGTGTTTATATGGAGGCGAGTCAGTCCCGGGTGCCCGAGCCAGTCCGCGTTGCCGAGATAATTTTAATTGTGTTTACATGAGAAGGGCTAGCTCGCCTAACCGGGCTGGCTTGTTGTGCTAATTGCGTAATTTATCCGTTCTGGTAAGACATGAAAGCCCCACGACAAGCGATTTTGGTATGGCACCCTTAAATTCCGGCCCGCGGACCAATTTGTTTTGGCACGGCAACCCTGATTAATGTCACTATAAACGGGTACAACAACGGTCCGCGTACCCAAAATGTTAGGGGTGCCGAGACCGCCTTGATAGGTAGTCTCGGCTCGCCCAAATTTAGGCGCCGCGGACCAAAAGCAACTTACGCATGTGCACATTATTCAAAACAAAGGCAATATGGCGTCTACAAGGTCGTCTAAAACTAAAAGTAGGGGGGAAATATGGTCAGATGAAGCAACTAGAACGCTGATACATTTGTGGGCAGACGATGCAATTCAAGTTTCGTTACATATACGTGTTAAACCAACTAAGAAATGAAAACAAGCTAAGACAGCTCCAATAAAGTCAAATCTGCGTTTTTTATCTTGTCAACAGGTATTCGTGGAGAAGAGCTGTTTTTAATGTAAAGATAGCAAGCTACAGCCAATTTATATATCGCGTTTTCGTCCGCCATGTTTGAAAATACCCGCGAATATTGTTATTCACGTTTATTAACGCTTAAAATTGTTCCAATGGCTCAACAACTAAGAGGACCCTATTCGTGATCAGGAGTGCCGGTTAGAAAGTTAGACGTGCTTCGGCTCCGCCAAAAATACGTCGTGTAAACGAAGAGATGCAAAGAGATGTTTATAAACTTTCTTCAATATAGAGTACCGTGTGATCAAGTTATATACATCCAAGAGCAAAGTGTTGAAAGAGTACATCATTTTAAACTCTTGGGAGTTCCTGGAATGTACACGTAGATTTTATCCTGAAGAAGGCTAATTCGCGTCTTTATGCCCTCCGGCAACTGACCAAAGCAGGACTAAAACCTGGTGATCTGGTAACCATCTACTGCTCAGTTATCCGCTCCAGACTCGAGTATGCATCCCCTGTTTGGGCCGCCCTACCTGATTACTTGTCCGCCCATTTGGAGTCGATTCAAAAGAGGGCCCTCAAGATCATCTATCCTGGTATGTCTTACTGTGACGCATTGCAGGTTTCAAAGCTCAAATCTTTGGAAACTCGTAGGGAGGAGTCGTGTCGGAGGTTGCTTAGTTCAACCCGGACTAGAGCATCTAAAAGTAACCCACTTTATAATATAATTAGGCCATCTCCCTCCTTAAATAGGCATGATTATTATCTCCGAAATGAATATAATAATAACACACAACGAACTTTAACTGAACGCTTTAGTAGGTTTATTACAATTAAATATTCGTAAAATCGCCTTTTAATTAATAGTATCCTAGACAATTAATTATTATTATGGAAATATTTATATTCATTTAATGTACGAAACAATTGTGTAATTCAGTATTTTTACTGCAAAACCTTTTGATTAAACGTATTATTATTATTATTATTATTATTATTATTATTATTATTATTATTATTATTATATTATTATTATTATTATTAAGCAGGCCATTTTAAGGAAAGTGGTCCGCGTGACGAAATTTAAGAATGCCGTACCAAAAACTCGTGTCGTGTAAATGGGGCTGAAGCCTCATTGTTTTAAATATGAACTGTACATGAACAAGCAGAACTTGTGAATTGTTAATATGTCAAAAAAACTGATATAAGTAAATTTTGTCGCGTGTACGAAGCATTTAATTCCAGCCCGGGTTGGCGAGCTAGCCCGGTCAATCGTGCTTACAAGGGAAAAAACAGCCCGGGTAAGGAGATCTCGGCTAGGCGAACTGGCTCGGCTCTCATATGAACACAAGATGAAAACCAGACACAGTGCTACAAAGCGGTGCCCTGTGGCGTTCCAAACATCGCGTTAAAAATGTCGCGTCAAAAATGTCGCTTGCTATTGATTCCTAACGAACGAACGAACGAACGAACGAACGAACGAACGAACGAACGAACGAACGAACGAACGAACGAACGAACGAACGAACGAACGAACGAACAGAATATAAAGGGTTTGAAAGTTAGCTGCGTCCACAAGCTAACTTTCAGGGCACCGCAATTAACAAGAAATAACAGCACAAGCACGATCTCGGCAAAGCGGACTAGCCTGAGTACCCAGGCTGGCTCGCCTCCATATAAACACCT
Source organism: Paragorgia papillata (assembly GCA_035771165.1). Taxonomy (NCBI): domain Eukaryota; kingdom Metazoa; phylum Cnidaria; class Anthozoa; order Scleralcyonacea; family Coralliidae; genus Paragorgia; species Paragorgia papillata. The sequence goes on along the minus strand of JAWNZC010000368.1, from coordinate 1,395,306 downwards.
CCTAAATCCACACGCGAGCATCAAAACATTTCTAATTTCAAGGCTAATTTCCGTCTCTTGATCTTTTGTTCGACAGTGTTGGCATGAAATTGACCTATTAAACCATTCACGCCCCAAAAGGGCTTCCAACCTCAACAAAGATGAACTTCTAGTTTCAATCATTGCGAAGTCAGAATAGCGTTGTCATCAAACGCGCAAACAAAGGTGGTGCTGTTGTTGTCTGGAGAGCTGATTTGTACCGACAAGAAGCTCCTCGTCAACTCAGCGACGCCTCCTTTTATGCGTTAAATTTTTATTCCACCCATACTCAAGAAAACTGTTAAAACCATCATTAACAATCTTATTCAAGCCGGCCAATTGCCCGCAATGGCTCCAACCTGATAATCACCACTCCCAGAATATCAGTTACTCATTTATTTTTTGAAGTTTTTCTTTAATCAACGCACTGCATGTTTTGGAACCATCCACCGCTACATTACTTCGCTTGGCAGAACTTGTGCTCACCCTCAACAATTATTCATTTGATGGTAAACATTACCAACAAATTAGTGGAGTAGCAATGGGTACTAAAATGGCCTCCAGTTACGCAAACTTCTTTGTTGGTTATGGTGAGAAAAAATCTTTGAACGATACACTGGAGGTGATTGTTTAGGAACAGCATCGTGCTCACGTGTTAATTTAGAGAGATTTATTAATTATGTTAACGATTTCCACACAGCGCTCAAATTCACATGGGAAATAAGTGAAACCTTTGTGTCGTTCCTCTATATTTTGGTATCGATCAGTGATAATCAATTGTTATTTACACCCTCTCATCCCAATCACACTAAACAATCCATTCCATACTCTCAATTTCTGCGACTTTGTCGCCTATGCAGTGATGACAAAGATTTTGGGACCACATGTTTCGAAATGAGATTTTTTTTGTCCAGCGTGGCTACCATCTGTTAGACACCGCTATTCACAAAGCGTCTAGTATTCCTCGACAGGGCAATTTAAAACAACCTTTGGGAAGAGTTTCTGATAATAAAATACCATTAGTTCTTATATTTCATCCTTTTCACTACAACGTTCAGGATATCATTAGCCGCAATTTTCATATCTTAACGATAACCCATTGATCTCTTTTCGATGTAATAAAAACACTCGAGATGGTTTAGTGCGAAGTGCCCTTAGAAAAAGTCTACTGGCACCAGCGGGAATCTTTTCTTGCTCTCGTAGCCGTTGTTACACGTGTTCTTAACTCCGCTACATGTATTTCGGGACCTAAATCTAATTTTGTTTTTCACCATAATTTTACATGCATCTCTTCCAACATCATTTACTGTATTTCTTGCAATAAATGTTGCATGCTTTACATCGGTGAAACTGGCAGACGTTTATCTGACAGGTTTGCTGAACATCTTCGTTCCGTGAGGAACAATGATGTTGACAAGCCTGTTGCCAAGCCTGTCGCCCGACATTTTAATAGTGCCAACCATTGCATTTCAGACATGAAAGTTTGTGCCATCTCACCCTTTTCTGGCGGTGATGTCAGCCGCAAAAGACTAGAAAAGCGTCTCATTTTCAAAATTGGTACCATTCATCCTCACGGACTCAACGAACGTTTTTCTTTTATTTAACACCTCTGAAGACGTTGTTTCTGTTCAGCTCGGGCGGACATAAACAGCATTTTCACTTTATTTATTTATCTATTTTTACTCCCCCTCCTTTTTACTCATCGACGGTATGAATAGCAAATGTCTTTCGCATCTCATTATCTATTTGTTATTGTTATTTTGGTTTGATTGGCTAATTTTTCGCATCTCATCAATTTGTTATTGTCATTTTTATCTGATTGGCTTATTTTTGGTCACATGATTACCTTTCGTATATTAGCTCATTGTTTGTTTACACTCTTTACGTTTCTCTCTGAGGAAGGGCCTTCGTTCGAAACGTTAGATTCCTACGTTCTCTGTTTCGGCAGTATATCTAACCTAAGTTACTATTTAAAAATGTTGGAAGCGCGACCAGGATTATACATAATATCTGCGAGACGTTCTCTGGCCGTAAATATATATTTAATTTAAAAACGAACTTTCGACTGCCAGTTTTAATAGCTAGTTGTCCGAGCTTTTCTTCATTTTTAATATGCCTTCAAAGCTTGTCGCACCAGAGATTTGCTTTTCGACTTCGTGTTTTTCGTTGAAGCTAAAAAGGTTCGTAATCGGTGGAGCGGAAGTACGCATTTTACAAAGATGATCTTAAAGAAAATTAATTTTGACTACTCGAGTCCTTTCTGTTCCACTTCACATGATCGATTGAACGTTTTCTTTTACCTCAAGCCAACTTCAGATGCTCAGTTCATACTTTTATGGTCTCACAATGTGCTTTACAGATTAATTACAAAGCTTTTCTTGCAAACACAAGTTGATCGAATTACTCTATTTTCAACAAAAACAGCAATTATCCCTTCTTTGATAGACAGACAGACAGACAGACAGACAGACAGACAGACAGACAGACAGACAGACAGACAGACAGACAGACAGACAGACAGACAGACAGACAGACAGACAGACAGACAGACAGACAGACAGACAGACAGACAGACAGACAGACAGACAGACAGACAGACAGACAGACAGATAGATAGATAGATAGATAGATAGATAGATAGATAGATAGATAGATAGATAGATAGATAGATAGATAGATAGATAGATAGATAGATTTTATTAAAATAACACATGGCAGCCTAAAGGGCTGAATTGCGTGCTATATTTTACAATGAAAGGTAATTGAACTTAATATCTATTTTACACATAAAAGTTTACAAATATATAACTATAAGCTAAAAACCACTTTACTACCTTACTCTAAAAAAATATGTTAGAAACTATTAGTGCTAGAACTAAAAGTCAGAGTTGGTCGTTTATATGCCTTACGGATGAAGGGATAAAAGTGTTTCTAAATCTGTTCGTTTTGGTCTGTGGGGGGACAAGGATTCTTGAGTGTCTAAAGTTATAATTTGGGAAATATCTTGATGGTATAAGATCGTGCATGTTAGCCATTGGTGTTGTGGTGATTTCATTAAACAGTTTCTCGCATGCATCGACACGCCTGTCACTTAACGTTTTGATGCCACATTTATCTAAACAATCCGCATAACTTGTGTATGGATAGGTGATTGACAGGACACGCTTTTGGATCCGTTCCAGGGAATCTGACAGGTAAGAAGGTAGAGCAAAGTGGAAGACTTGGCAACTAAATTCCATAACTGGTCTAACACAGGTAATGTAGAAGTTTATTATATCAGCTTCAGGGACATGGGCGCGTTTCAACTGGATAATGAAATAGATGAGTTTGTTGGCTTTCTTGATTATGTTAGTTATATGTTGGTTCCACTTCAGATCTTTGGTTATTGTCAGTCCTACGATTCTGGCATGGTTGACTACTTCGATTTGACCAGAGTTAATCTTGAGGCGAGGAAATTCTTTTTCAGCTTTTGTGAAACTAATTACGAGTTCCTTGAAGCATTTAGTTGCATCTTATTTTCTACAGACCAATTTTGAACGCAATCGACTGTATCTTGAATATTACTGAGTATATCCCTGTGAATGATTTCTGATACAGTAGTATCGTCAATGTATTTCCATCGCTCATGGTGGGGAGGGCGGAGGTCATTTATCATAAGAATAAACAGCCAGGGTCCCAGTTTGGTTCCCTGAGGGACACCGGAAAGGATATCAATCCATTCGGACATACAATCTCTTGCTAGTTTCACTCTTTGTTGTCTGTTTATGAGGAAATCAATCACCCATCGCTTGATGAAAGTTGGCATGGGTAATTGGATGACTTTCTTAGCTAATATATTATGGTCAATCAGGTCGAAGGCCTTTCTATAATCAAATAATACCACTCTTATCGCGTTTCCAGTTCCATCGGTGGCTTGAGCCCAAGTATGAATCATAGAAACTAAAGCTTTTGTAGCAGAGGATCGAGGGATGCCACCAAACTGAAAAGGATCTATTACCGACAACACTGCTGGGACGATATATTTTTCAACAACAAAATCTTCTGCAAGCTTAGATAGCGCAGGAGTTAACGAGATTGGTCTAAGTTGTTTGCTTATATCATTAACCGGTTTCTCCTTTGGAATAGGTGTTATTTTAGCCTGTTTCCATGACAAGGGCAGTTTCTGTTGTTTGTAGGAGGAATTCAATAAGTTCGATATAGAGGGAGCAAGGATTTCGGCATAATCTCGAAGAATCCAATTTGGAATATCATCGGGGCCTGGAGCTTTGTATGGGTTCAGGCTTTTCAGTTTTTTTAACACCGTTGCAGTATTTGTTAGGTTCACATCTACATCTAATAGATCGTCTGGAATTCCTTTAACCAGGGTACCCACGTCTGAGACATTTAATGGATTGTAAGAATTCATTGGTTCCAATAGGCTATTGTTGATTAAGTCTGCAAAACCTTTATGTGGACTTAATCAACACCTTTGACGAAAGGTAGCAACAAATCTAGGCGTTCGCATTACTTAATAGCTTTAAGGCAGTTTATTTTTTTTCATCAGTTTTCCTTAATCAAAATTATCTTTGGGAAAAAAAGCGTAACACGTTCAAAAATCGCTCACGATGCCCTATAGAAACAATATATTTACTGCGCGCAAAGGAGTGTGGTTAAATGTACAAGTCGCCATGCTTTTCTGTACAGTCAAGCAGCAGCAGCAGTTCTGTACTTTTATATTACTGAACGACTTACTTATAGGAAAAGTAGCAAAAAAAAAACACAACATACGGAGAAACCAAACTGTGCTAGAAAAAATCAGTCACAATAAACATGGTGGTCAATTTACCTATTGATTCCTTTGCAACACTGTCCTCGTCGACAACTGAACTGCAAACAAAAACAAACCAATTAATACCGTCAAATGTTGTCAAAGTTCACAAACTTTTGTGTTGCGTTGTGGCGCGTTGTGGTGCGTTGTGTTGCGTTGTGTTGTGGTGCGTTGTATTGGGTTGCGTTGTCGTGCGTTGCGTTGTGTTGTGTTGTGGTGCGTTGTGTTGTGTTGTGTTGTGTTGTGGTGCGTTATGTTGTGTTGTGTTGTGTTGTGTTGCGTTGTGTTGCGTTGTGTTGTGGTGCGTTGTGGTGCGTTGTGTTGTGGTGCGTTGTGGTGTGTTGTGCTGCGTTGCGTTGTGTTGTGTTGTGTTGCGTTGCGTTGTGTTGTGGTGCGTTGCGTTGTGGTGTGTTGTGTTGTGTTGTGTTGTGTTGTGTTGTGGTGTGGTGTGTTGTGTTGTGTTGTGTTGTGGTGCGTTGTGTTGTGTTGTGTTGTGTTGTGTTGTGTTGTGCAGCGTTGTGGTGCGTTGTGTTGTGGTGCGTTGTGTTGCGTTGTGGTGCTTTGTGTTGTGGTGCGTTGTGTTGTGTTGTGTTGTGTTGCGTTGTGTTGTGCTGCGTTGTGTTGTGTTGCGTTGTGTTGTGGTGCGTTGTGCTGTGGTGCGTTGTGTTGTGTTGTGTTGTGTTGTGTTGTGTTGTGGTGCGTTGCGTTGCGTTGTGTTGTGGTGCGTTGTGTTGTGGTGTGTTGTGTTGTGTTGTGTTGTGTTGTGTTGTGTTGTGTTGTGGTGTGGTGTGTTGTGGTGCGTTGTGTTGTGCTGCGTTGTGTTGTGGTGCGTTGTGTTGTGGTGCGTTGTGTTGTGGTGCGTTGTGTTGTGGTGCGTTGTGTTGTGGTGCGTTGTGTTGTGGTGCGTTGTGTTGCGTTGCGTTGCGTTGCGTTGCGTTGTGCTGTGTTGTGTTGTGGTGCGTTGTGTTGTGGTGCGTTGTGTTGTGGTGCGTTGTGTTGTGGTGCGTTGTGTTGTGGTGCGTTGTGTTGTGGTGCGTTGTGGTGCGTTGTGTTGTGTTGCGTTGTGTTGCGTTGTGTTGCGTTGTGTTGTGTTGTGTTGTGCTGTGTTGTGGTGCTTTGTGTTGTGGTGCGTTGTGTTGCGTTGTATTGTGCTGCGTTGTGCTGTGGTGCGTTGTGTTGTGCTGCGTTGTGTTGTGTTGTGGTGCGTTGTGTTGTGCTGTGTTGTGTTGTGGTGCGTTGTGTTGTGCTGCGTTGTGTTGTGGTGCGTTGAGTTGTGTTGCGTTGTGTTGCGTTGCGTTGCGTTGTGCTGCGTTGTGTTGTGTTGCGTTATGTTGTGTTGTGTTGTGTTGTGTTGTGTTGCGTTGTGTTGCGTTGTGGTGCGTTGTGTTGCGTTGTGTTGCGTTGTGGTGCGTTGCGTTGCGTTGTGGTGAGTTGTGTTGTGTTGCGTTGTGTTGTGGTGAGTTGTGTTGTGGTGCGTTGTGTTGCGTTGTGGCGCGTTGTGGTGCGTTGTGTTGCGTTGTGGTGCGTTGCGTTGTCGTGCGTTGCGTTGCGTTGTCGTGCGTTGCGTTGTGTTGTGGTGCGTTGTGTTGTGTTGTGTTGTGTTGTGTTGTGTTGTGTTGTGTTGTGTTGTGTTGTGTCGTGCGTTGCGTTGTGTTGGGGTGCGTTGTGTTGTGGTGCGTTGCTGTGTTGCGTTGTGTTTCGTTGCGTTGCGGTGTTGCGTTGCGGTGTTTTGCGGTGTTGTGTTGTGTTGTGCTGCGTTGCGTTGCGTTCTGTTGTGTTGTGTTGTGCCGCGTTGTGTTGTGTTGTGTTGTGTTGCGCCGCGTTGTGTTGCGTTGCGTTACGGTGTTTTGCAGTGTTGTGTTGTGTTGTGTTGTGTTGTGTTGTGTTGTGTTGCGTTGCGGTGTCTTGTTGTCTTGTTGTGAACCCTCTGGTAGTTAGTTCTATAATCGAGCTATTACTAACATTCCTTCTAAAATGTCAACGACATCATCTCTCTTAATCGTCTGCAACATTTTCTTCAAATTTTCCACAGTGCTTTCTTTTCCAAGCTGCCAGTCATTCAAGAGAGCTTCTGACGGATTATCGTATTTCTCAAATTCTTCTATTTCTTTAGTCTCGTACTTCATCTTGGCAGCAAGACCACGGAAATCCTTCTTCAAAACTGTTTTGATGTTAAGTTTCTGGCAGATTAAATATCTTGTCTTGCTATCAAGATTCCGAACAAGAATTGATTTCTTACTTGTAACTTCAGCTAAAGCAAACAAGTAATATGTTTAAAGAAAAAGCCAGAGGCATATCTAGCACACTTTCCTTTGGGGTGGGATGTTTTTTCTTTTTTAAAATTTTTTGTCTAGTCTGCCTAACCGGCGTTCTGTTTGGTACAGGAGGCAAAATGAACGTCTACCATCGTCCTATTCAAAGTTGCAACTTTTAGCCCAGCAAACTTATTGACTAAGTTCCCACTGGTTCACTTGAGTTTTGTGCACATAAACTGTCGACCCTGCCAAGTATAACAATGGAGACGTCGTTTATATATTCAAAATTTATAATCCTGAACAGCTGAAATAGATCGTTAATTTGCATGGCCTCCTGTTTTGTCAAAATGATTCTCGACAAAATTCTTCCATTAAGCAGAAGCTTGAGTTTAGCTTAATAGAGCATCTCTTTATTCCGACCTGTTAAGTACACATGACGTCAATCATACTAATAAGGTTTGTACGCTTTTATGAATAGGAGTATGGCAGACGTTCCTTTCGCCACTCACCCCAAATGGCTAAACCTCTCACCCCAAACCGCACGCTACCTTTTGTAAACCATCTAATATGTTCAAAAATATTTGGATGTCAGCCTATTTGTTTAATGTTTAAATGTTGTAATTTTGTTAGAATAGATTTATACTAACTTATCAAGACCAAACAAATCCCACAATTAGAGGAAGATATGTCCACGCCTTTCCAAACACCCCTAGTAACTAAATTTACAAAATGGCTTTTAATTTTGGACTAAATTGTTGCACAGTAAAATGTTTCATTAGTCATTTTCTTTACTAAGTGTTGTCGATACTAGTTAATATTTGATCATTCAGCACCTTTGAAAAGTAGTGCAGCGGCGTTAACATATCAAAACGATTTTACAGATTTTGAAAACTCCCCTCGCAGCTGTTTTTATTGTCAAACCTCACACCAAAAAGAACTTCGATGAAAAACAGAGGTTCAAATTACGACTTTTATTAATATGATCGTTCGACCTATCGTTTAAAAGCCATCGTCGAGCTCTATTGAACGGGTTTGAGTGACCTAAAACGTAATTGTTTGGGAGTGACGAACAAAAATGTCAATAATAACTTTTCTATAAATTTTATTGTTTGACCTATCGTAGAATTCGAAATGTATACATTTAATGTTTCAATTTAAACATTCGATAGCTATCTTCAGAATTTTGTGATATATCTTCTCCAAATAGTCTGGGGCTTACTTTATTGAAGTTTTTTTGCAATAGATCTCCACTTAGTAGAATAAGAAATTGTCAAAAACTCTCGACAGACACAAAAGAAAGCAAATTTCAACTTTCTGATTCGGATTCAAAGCGATGTTTTCTCTACAGCTTATCTCTGACTTACTTTTCGTGCACTTTCTTTAGAAAAGCCAGCAATTCATCGTCTGCGATACTTAATAATTAAACAGTGCAAAGTTGTACTAGCGGTCTTTGAATCAAACATTTCACCTTTAAATCAAATTTCGTCACGAACTCTCTAAACTTGGAAACGCGTTTTGAAACTTGGCGACCGCAAGCCTTCAAACTCATTGTTCAAAAGCAAGCGAAAACCGAGGTAAGACTAAGACTAAGGCCTGTTTTATATATTTTAAAAAGAAACAAAAAGTGAGAAAAAGCAACGAGGCGATAGCAGCTAAAGAATTGCGTATAGGGAAAGGTAGTCTTGCTTATAGGTTGATGACGTCAGCTATACAAGAAGAAAAACTGAAATACCAACATCTATTTTTTAGGCAAGTTTTGTATTTTTACCTGATTTACTGCTCTCTGTCTTATATGATGAAGATGCACCTCCACGATCAACCAAATCTTGTTCTATTGACATCTGTTGTTCTCTCTGGCTAGCACTCTTGGTCTCTGTGGTGAAGATAAAAAACAGTGTTGGTTTTATATCAGTAGCAAGGTAGCCACTTTAGGCTCTGGAATGTATAACCACACAAGTTCCTTATCGGAACACCCAGAGCAAGGAAAAACGGAGAACCCAATGAAAACCCTGGTACACGCTGGTCACGTGCAGCCCAAAATATGGGCAGTACAAAATAAATTTAGTGTGGGTAGGGTGGTACAAAAAACTTTCTCGACTTACCGACCGGAGTAGTGTTTATACAAAACGTAAAACATCTGGCCAGATGAAATGTCACGACTCACTAAAGGTGCACAACGGCTTGGAGAAACAATCCGAAACGAGATATAATTTAATAAGAAAGTCTCAAAGATCAATATTTTGCTGGCTTTGTAGCGCTGGCGACATGTGTTATTGATGGGAGAATATTCGTTTTAAGCATTCGAATCGCGAGGCCTTTAACTGGACGTATTCACTTAAATATAACGGCAGCTTTCGCGTGTGGTATTCAACAACGTACAGGTGAAACATACGTATCTTATTGTTTATATTGAGAGTTTGAAAGAGTCTTCCATTTCATTATCCACTGTCAGGTTTACTGTGCTGCGTTGTATTGACCAGTTCTCATGCGGACAAAATTATGGTCAGTCATCCACGAACATGATAATTGATAAATATATTTGATATAAAATGCCAATTTTCAAGTTCATTTTAAAAAGGTTAGTCGATATCCGTACTTATTATATTTTAAACAATTGGCGAGGGACTATAATTTAATACGACGTGTTATTATTAATAGTCCGAAAAGCGGCGGGTATTAGGTTGTTGCGTTTAAAACGATCAAAACTAAGAGATACGTAACAAGTTAACTTGAACGGGGGTTTCTTTATCGGACAAGAAGTTTGTGACAGCAAAGAAGCAGAAAAATCGATAAGACTCGCCCGCTTTCTTGAAGTCTACTGAAAGTACTATTTCTTTAAGTAAACAACACAGCGCATCCAGAAATGCAGACAGATGACAACAAAGGTTCAACATTTCACCTTTGCCTTATTAAATGTGTCTAGTGTCTTGCTATAGCATTATAGAATGATCTTGGTTTCAAATATTTTACTGTTTTAGTACTGTTTATTTTTGTTTATTTGTCGTTGATTAATACTAGCTATTGTTCGATATTTTAATATACTTTGCCGAATGGAGGAGCGGCAACAGTTTTCGTAGTGGCGTATTCATATTTCATGATCAAGCGACGAAAGATCAAATTTGCGGAGTAACTGGAGTTAAGATATCGATTAATCGGCTATATATTGTATAATTTAAGCACCCAGGTTGACGATTATAAAACGAATGGGAACATAAAAAACTTTCTTCATTGTAAACTTAAATAAACACAGCGATTTATTATAAACTAAAAACAATAGCTGTCAAAACAACTTGTTTCAATTTTAAAATCGTATCACCGGTTTAACGATTTATTTCAAAATCTAATGCCAGAAAACAAAACAAGATACGTATACATGCATTTCTTCGACTATTCCAGCGAGGCCAAGCATTGATACGCAGGGGATACTCCCACAGTCGAAAATTTTGATAGACGACACGTGACCAGCGTGTACCAGGGTCTTTCCGCAGCGGGAGGGGGGAGCGGAGGTAAGACCCTGGGTACGAGGTTGTGTCGCGGGTTCGAATCCCAACCAGTCATTCTCTAAATGAATATTAGTTTTGCAGGATAAGCACTCCACGCCATTTTATAAAATAATCATCCTTAGGAAAGCAGAAAGTGCACTACAGTATACGCAATTACGTCTTCTTCTCTATAATTTCTTAAAACAGATATACCTGGAACATTTCAACAATGAGTAGTTCTGAAATTATTATCCTTCTTGTTGCATGTATACTGACATGACTTTCATTTAATTTGTTTTTCAAAAACTCATTAATAATTCACGAAGAAAACACAAAGGAAATCAGTACCATGTCCGTGGTTTTATATCTGATAAAGAAACCTCCTGATTTACATAAACTTTAGCTTTGATTTTCTCGGCTTAGACAAGGTTATTTTTCAAACTTACTATGCCAATGAACTTACCAAGTGGTTCGTTTTTGAAGCCGTTCAATAAACTCGCAGTTCGTGTTTTATCAGATATAAAAACACTCGGCTTCGCCTCGTGTCTTTATATCTGATAAAACACTCCTACTCGTTTATTAAACAGTACATAAAATTCCCTCAGCGGTCCGGAACGGCAGATTCCAGACCGCTCAGGAGCCAATCAAGTTGCTGGATTTCACGTTCCAGACCCTCACGAAAACAGTCATATAATAAAAAGAGATACTGATCTTTTAAATCTAGTGATCAGTTTAGCTGTTGTGTTTTGAATACGCTAAATACAGCAGCAAGATTTAATAATTAACACCCGCTTCATACGTTGAAGGTTTCATGTGTAGAATCTAATGGAAATTACTATAATTTTTTAAGCTAATTTGCATTGGTTATACATCAATATACAAATAAATATTAATTACAACAAAGATTTAAAAAGTCCAATTTAACTAAATAAGAATGCTTTTTGGCCACGTGGGTAATTTGAACTTAGCCCGCCCTGGGGGAGCGGTTGATTTAGTTCTAAACGTAGATTCGTATTTTGTTGCAAGTCTTGGAGGTAAATCCGAGCGGTAAAACAGAATTTAAACTACTGAATGAACATTTATTTATAATATATTTAAAAAAAACACGACATTTGCCTGATATATATTTCATATTTGTTGCCGTCAATCGTCACTAGAATGAAGCCGAAGGCGACGAACAACCTACTTTCAATAGATCTACTGCAGTTCAGGTACTGCTATACATATATTGATTGTTGAGATTCACTTACCGTCCAGTATAGCGCATTTGTGTTGAATGTTTCTTCTCCACACGTTTGGGATTTGTGGAAATGGTTGTTGTAATTTTAGCCTGCGTAGCCAGCGCTGGGGATTGGGAAGGACAGTGAAAGAGCGCCTGCAGTCGCCCACTGTTATTTTTCGTGTATAGCGTTCGCCGGCGAACGCTCGAAATCTATTGGTTGACACGCTAATGACCTATCAATCAAAGAGAGTTTGAATTTCCGCTGCAGACGTTGGCGAAGAGCACAGCAAAGAGTTCGAAGAGCGTTGCGAAAATGTGCCTTGCATAGTAGATGAAAACGACTTCAAAATAAACTGAGATTGAGAAGAGAGTGGCCATAAGGCATTTGCATGTGCATCCGAAGGAAAATGTTTATTCGCTGGTTTCCCAACAGTTAACTACGGTAAGATTTTCACGTGGCCCCTTCGGTTTATTAATGGCGAGTAACTGAATTGTCTGACATTGGCTTGAGCAAAATTAAACATCATTTAGAATTTCTTACAATCGCATTTGATTCGAATTATTTGGATCTACTCAGGTGTACTTCTCCGGCTGCATTGGCCATCAGCGCCAGTTGTCAGTGGAAAATAAAATTCGCTATTAAATTTAAATATGGGATGTTATATTATTGATCATGATTTTTCTATCACTGAGCTTTCTGTAGCCCACTCAACATAAATTGTTTAATTATTTAAAAGGTTTTGCAGTGAACGCTATTAACTGCCAACATATAGCAACAGCAGAATAATATAATGTTGTCAGACGCTGACACAGCAAACATATACCACACAAATTCCTGAATCAATGATGCATTTTGTTACACATACTCATCCATAACTGTACTATTTTAGTTAATTCTAGATATGTTTTTTTAAACGGAGTAAATATTCGATCTGTCTATCAACTTCCAAATTAATTAAGCTATTTAGCTTAGGACTGCTTTAATTAGGGAGCGGCACGAAAAATAACAATAGATCGTTTTCACTAACGTGATCAGTGGCCGCATTGGGGTGGTGAAACAATACGAAATATTTTGAATAAGAATAGAGTTAAATTCCCATCGGCTAAAGATGGTACACCAATATGGCCGCCATTTCATTGTTTTGGTACACCAATATGGCCGTCGTGACGTCAGATGAAAACGATCTATAGGCGCCTGCAAGCGCCCCCTTCCCCGACCACCCACCGCCGGCTAACGCAGGCTATTGTAATTTGTGTCGATTTATATCATTTCAAACAGCATTATTCAAATCTCGGTCTTAATTGAAGTACTTCATTCTTTAATAATATTCAAACACCATCAACGAACATTATAAATCAGCACAGAAGACTTTGATATTTATAAAGTTTATAAATTTGATTCACAAAGTCCAGAAACAAATAAACACTTCTTGCTTGCATTCTATAAAAGCAATGTTATAGTATAGACGCTACTGATGGTCATTAACTGATTTGATAAATTTATTTAGACAATGTCTTGTTGTTTGTACGGTTTTGGTTATTCTTGATTGCTTAAATAGTTCGCTAAATAGTTTTACATATGCAAGCCAACCACTCTGTTTTATATCGGTGACTGTACCGATCTCCCCCGGTACAACGTAAGCCACACGCAAAATTGTTGTGGTCACGTGACCAGCCTTTGCCAGGGCCATTTTGAAAGCAGAGAAGGCCCTGGGTACGAGGTTGTGTTAAAACATATTCAGTTTTAAGGTCTTCGTTAACACTCCGAGGCCTGGATCTCTCCCTGTGCTGAATAAAATCGTCTGGCGTTAGCCAGAAGAAAATACTAAAGACTGGTCGTCAGGCTTCAAAGTGTTAAGGTTTGCAGGGTCATTTCGATGAAGCGCTCTCAATTCGTCAGAATTGATGCCACAAAAATAAAATAGATATCGTTAGAAAGCTATAGTAATTTGTAGAATGCGATGTTGCATTTGATGTTGGGATAAACACGATCCAATAATAGTTGCACATTTTTCAAGTAAAACCAGAGGGCTTCACTCAGAACAAAGCGTTTCATTTTGTTCAAAAAATTTTTTTCGCAGTTCGATTACTTATTTTGTCCGAATGTTGGTCGAAAAACAGCATTTTCAACTTTGGTCGTCAATAAAATCAGCAAAACTCGATTATCAAAAAACGCTGACATCGTTTCACTGGAAATTTATCTCGGAATTAAATTGCAAAAAAAGATGTTGAACAAAATAAAACGCTTTTTACTTGAGTCGCCCCAAGTGAAACCCACTGGTTTTAATTAAAAAATTCACAGCTGTTATTGATTTGTTTATCGCAAAATCAAAGACAACATTGTCTTCTACAAATTAATAACTTTCTAACGATATCTATTTTATTTTGGTGGCATAAATTCTGACGAATTGAATTGAGAGCGCTTTACCGAAATGACCCTGCAAACCTTAACGAAGACCTTAAGTAATAGTTCAAACCGTTCATTTGTCATCATGCCTCAGAACCGTAGAAACTGTCTCATCTTTATATTACATAATTATATTATCTTTATATCTTTATAGGCTTTCTCAAATCACCACAAAGATGGATGAGAACTATAAAGATGTTATAAAATATGCTTTAAAGACGAATGTATGATGACGTCACCGCTGGATTAGGAAATTCGCTAGTAGAACCCCCACTCTGTACACTATTTGTACCTGTACCTGTACTTCGTCTAGAAAATAAAAACAACAAATATCTTCACGGTTTCTCGCCGGGGGTCGCAATTTGAGCTTTAAAATAAGCAAAATTGTACCTCTACCTGACTCGTGAAAGTCCTCCGCCACCACAGGCTCAGCCTACAACACAAACGCAAAACAACAGAATAGTTAGAACTCTTTATTACGGAAACCACCAATGTGTGGAACGTGAAAATTTTGAATCGCTATAAACAAGGCAAACAAAGCCAATGACTACTTAAAGTGCCTATGAAACGAAATTTCACTTCAGTTTTTTAAGATTGTATTTGGAAGAACACCTAAGATAATGAAAAATGGCTTTTACACGCCTTTCAAATCTTATCCCATTCCTCCAGTTATTGGCTATGTAATTTGAGCAATGACGTCACACGTTGTATGTGAGAGAAAACGGAAAATCAGTCATATGTTTAGATTGGTTTGTCTAAATTGAATCAAACGTTGGAAATTTTCCTTGGGGTATGATCTGATTACATCTGCAATGAGTGGTTTGGTGTAGTTAAACCAATCGAAATATATGACTGATTTTCCGTTTTCTCCCACATAAAACGTGTGACGTCAATGCTCAGATTACATAGCCAATAATAAGATTTGAAAGGCATGTAAAAGCCATTTTTCATTATCTTAGGTGTTCTTCCAAATCCAATCTTAAAAAACTGAAGTGAAATTTCGTTCCATAGGCACTTTAAAAAATGCTCATTGCTCATTTAAAAGTCATACCATTGACAACATACATCTGTCAGTATATTTTTCACCAGAAAATCACCGCTGAAAGCGCTTCTGTTAATCGTTAAAATTTAAAGCTAATCCTTACAATGTTTATCGAATGTATTTTTAAAACTTTCAACAATTGTCGGCGTTTGTTGAACGTGGCAGCTTTCGAATTTTGTACTCTATTCCACACTTCGGGGATTTCCGTAACAATACTTGTATACTGCTTATTTGTTTATAGTTAATTATACAGTATTAAATTATAATTATTCGAATGTAATTACTGTCTGTCTGTTTGTTTGTTTGTTTGTTTGTTTGTTTGTTTGTTTGTTTGTTTGTTTGTTTGTTCGTCTGTCTGTCGCCAGGATATCTCAAAAACTATTACACCGATTTTCATGAAGGTTTGCAGAAGGGTTGGCCATAGACCAACGACCATTAACTTTTGGTTACATTTAGTCAAAATTTGGATGAGAAATTAATAAAAATCTGACCGCAAGATTCTCCGTGTAGAAGAAATGCTTGATTGCGCTCATTACCTTATTTTATGCAAATATTTTTGCATAATTTTGGTACTAGTGCAATCAAGCATTTTATTCATACATGCATGTGTTGGTCTCATGAGCTAGCTGGTTAGTGGGATGGCTCGTTTTCTTTTTGAAATCTCTAATAACCCGCTGGTGGAGGTATATGCAGTCTCTGACTGCTCTCTAGTTCAAGATTAATATAGGCCAAGTGAATTTGGAGCTTTTTGAAAACTTAATAAAAAGCTGAAAAACTTGTAAGCGCGATGCCCCGCCCCAAAGTTTCTCGTTACACTAAACGGACGTTTTGAAATAAAACTTTTTGTTATATATAAAACTTTTTGTTATACCACTAAGTATGACCCATATAATAACAAAATCTAAAAATAAGTATAGTCTCCGTAATGCACATAAAGTAAATGTTCCGCGCTTCAATACATATTATATGAAGAACTCAATCACCTATAGGGGTTCTGTTATCTGGAATGCGATCTCTACAGACCTTGATGATTCTGTAACAAATGTTACCACCCTTGGTAAGACGATAAAGAGAACAGGCATCCTAAGGTCTATAAATTTTGAGGCGGAATCTGTGCAAACTGCACCTAGGCATGAAGATTGTTTTAAATTTTATTGATATGTACAGTATTTTCTTTCTTTTTTTTCCCTTTTTTCCTTGTAATATGATTATTTAGTTTTAAATTTTATTGATATGTACAGTATTTTCTTTCTTTTTTCCTTGTAATATAGACTTAAATACACGACCCCACAAGCTGTATGCTTTAATTCCAATCGTGTTTAAATAAAATTTATTTTATTGTATTGTATTGTATTGTATTGTATTGTATTGTATTGTATTGTATTGTATTGTATTGTATTGTATTGTATTGTATTCAGCCATGTCTCGTTTCCTTCTGACTACTATTTTAAAGCTCATCAAAATGTTTAAAGTATTAAACTAACTTGTGTTAACACTAAAGTTCTATTTTTCATGATGTTTATAGGCTTAGCTGATTCTTTTTGAAAAGAAGACTGAAATTGACGTCCAAACAGGCCCAATATTTGGCCTAGCTTTTTTGTCCAAAGATTGGAGTCAGCTACCTTCCAGTTAACAAATAGATTCCATTTTGTCGTTCTCAGAATATGACAATGACAGCGGTATAAATACATTCCTTCACTAGTCACCCTATCAAACGTAAACATACCTGTCTGTTGTTCGCTGATTTGATACAAATATTTTGCAAGTAAGTCTTTTTGTGTTTCTTGTTGTTACAACGGCTAGACAAAAAGTTCATCAGCTCTCCTTCCAAGTTCAATCCTTCGTAAATAGGGTTAGATGTTGTCGTTGCATCTTCAAGCCTAAAACTAAAACAAATATTGTCATTAGGACTGACTTTACAGCTACCTTATCGTTGTGATGTAATGCCTTTCTCGGGCTTATTTTAAATACTGGACATGACATTGGACTTGCTTTAAACATCTCCAAACCGGAATCATTAGTGTGTTTAATACAAAGCGCGAAGAACAGCTTAGTGTATAACCTAGGCAGTAAACACACTAGTGGATCAGGTTAGTGTATAAGCTAGGAGGTAAACACGCTAGTGGGTTAGGTTAGTGTATGAGCTATTGGCAGTCAACCCAGTTAGTTGAACAGGTTGGCTATAAGCTAGATTGGAAACATGCTGGTGGGTCAGGTTAGTCAAAGCATATTAGAGGGAGCTAGACACCTATTACAGGAAAGAAGCCTATTTAATTTTCTTACCGGAGAGTGCCATTGTCAAGTGATAAACGTTCCTCCTTTGCTAACAAATGAACACAAAAATACGTCGTTTGGCCAGGTTTAACATGCCCTTGACAGAATACCATTTCAAACCCCCATTTGTTTTCAATCTTTTCTTTCTGTAACTTGGGCGCCATGATTGAAATAAGACTTGTCATCTTTTGAACGGCCAAAAGAAACACTTCAAAATTTGTTGAAGAAGGCTCACCAAAAGTCTCCGTCATATTGTTAGGTATGGCTTGTCGTCTACTCCTCTTTCCAACGGGAAACCTCCTGTATAACAATACATAGACAGAGTTTATAAATGGTTTTCAAGCACTACAAAAGTTTCATGCTACTAGAAATAGATATTGAGAAAAACAGAAATGTCACAAAAATACACTCACCTAGAGAAATGTGCGACCGAAAAAGCTATCCTAACTCGATCATTTTCAAGACGTTCGATCGTTGCATTTGTATCCTCTGTTCGCCAGGTTTTGTTGCTTTGGTCGGATTGATGATTGCAAAACAAAACTCCATATTCTGGTGAAAAGAGTTCCTTCTTGCCGACAGGCAATAGCTCATCATCCCATTTAGCAACATCGTTATGACAGTAAACCAACTCCACATCAACATTTTTGAGGAAAGGTTTCTCGCGTCCTGAAACTTCAATTACTGGAAAATACACTAGATCTTCATCTTCATCCTTCCCCTCCTCTTCTTCTTTCTCCTTCTCATCCTCATTGAACCTCGAATGCATATCAAGTATCTCGCATGCCGGAAATAACTAACAAAAATTAAGAATATAACTACATGAACAAAACTGAAATGAAATAAAATGAAACAAAATAAAATGAAAATGAAATAAAAAGAATGAAATGTAAAGAAATGAAATAAAAAGAAATGGAATAGAATAGAGTAAAAAAGAGAAATGAAATGAAATGAAAAGAAACACAACAAACAAAAAGAATTGAAATAAAATAAAATAAAAACAAATAAAATGAAATAAAAATAAATGAAATGAAATGACACCAAATCATTTCACATCACCGGCCGCGGACATTACATTGAAATAATACATTATGCCTGACCTTTACGCTCAAACAGCATTCCATCTCCACAGAACAGGCAGGAAAACTTATTTTCAGCGTGCTTTCTTTCCCATACGACTTCAAGAAAAGACAAGGTTTATCAGGATGCACCAAGACCTTTTCACTTCTGATTCTTGTCACGACTGCTGCGGTGCAATTTGCCTCGACTGTTGCCATTGCAACTGGCAGATAGTCGCGTATGACAGGAAAACTTGAACCACTGTTTTCAGGAAGATCTAAAGCAAAGAAAACCATAGCAGAGTACTACCATAACCCGTTAATCATATAAACCTTAATTCGAAGAAAACAATATAATAAAATACAAGAGGGCACTCAGAGATCAGGGCACTCATATTTCCGCCAGGAAGTTATTATTATCTCTGCCAGGTTAGGTTTTTATCCCTTTCTGTCTCTTTGTCTCTCTGTCTGTCGCCAGGATAAACAAAAAATATTGCACCGATTTTTATAAAAGTTTGTAGAAGGGTTGGCTAAGACAACTAACCATTAAATTTTGGTTGAATTTGATGAAAATTGGTGCTTAAATGTGATACAAATTGGCTAAATATTTCATAACAGTCTGTAAGCTTCTCCGTGTAGAAGAAATGAATGGAAAAAACCCCGCTTAACTGCACTCATTATATCCTTATAATATGCAAATATTTAATATTCACAAACAAGCTAAATTCACAAAACAATGGGCTTGTCAGTTTCATTGTTTATGCAAAAGATACGGTCTTGGATAAAGAATAACATTAATATTTGATAATATTTGTGAATAAATCTCAAACTCATTAATAATTCCTGAAAAAGCACAAAGGAAATCAGTACTGTGTCGGTGGTTTGAAAGTGGAGAAAAAATTACGAAAAAAAAAGAAGAAATAAGTAAACTTTCGCCTCCATTTTCTCTTAAAATGCTGATTTGTTTGAGATGTAATATATCATACACGAGAGGCCGTTTATTATCTGATTTGAAAACACCGAGAAGTGTGTTGAATCGTGTTAAATTTGATAAGTGAGAACAAGTGCAATCAAGCATTTTATTCATTCAAGAGAGACAAGTTTATAGACGTGTAGAAACAACATTTGAAGTATAGTAAGGTTAGATATACTGCCGAAACAGAGAACGTAGTAGTCTATCGCTTCGAGCGAAGGCCCTTCGTCAGAGAGAAACGTAAAGAGTGTAAACAAACAATGAGCTTATATAAGAAAGATAATCATGTGATAAAAAATTAGCCAATCAGATAAAAATAACAATAACAAATCAATAATGAGATGCGAAAGACATTTGCTATTCTCACCGTCGATGAGCAAAAAAAGGAGGGGGTGTAAAAAGTCAGAAGTGTTAAATAAGTCAGAAGTGTTAAATAAAAGTAAAACTTTCGTTGAGTCCATGAGGATGAATGGTTCCAACTTTGAAAATGAGACGCTTTTCTTGTCTTTTGCGGCTATTATTATTACCACCAGAATGCATGTCCGAAATATGATGGTTGACACTGTTAAAATGTCGGTCAACAGGCTTGTCAACATCATTGTTCCTCACAGAACGAAGACGTTCAGCAAACCTGTCAAATAAACGTCTGCCAGTTTCACCGATGTAGAGCATGCAACATTTACTGAAAGAAATGCAGTAAATAATGTTGGAAAGGGTGCATGTAAAATTATGCCGAATAACAAAATTAGATTTAGGTCCTGAAGTAGATGTAGCAGAGTTAAGAAAAGAAGAGTGTAACAACGGGTACGGGAGCAAGAAAAGGTACCTACTGGTGCCAGTAGAGTTTTTCTAAGGGCACTTTGTACTAAACCATCCCGAATGTTTTTATTACGTCGAAAAAAGATCACAGGGTTATCGGTGAAAATGGCTGACGTTTCAGGGTCATTCTTTAGGATATGAAAATTACGGCTAATGATATCCTTAAAATTGTAGTTGAATGGATGAAATATGAGAACTAGTGGTGTTTTGTTATCAGAAACTCTTTCTAAAGGTTGTTTTAAAGTGTCCGGACGGGAAATACTGGAAGCTTTGTGAATAGCATGCAGGATCTAATAGATGGGTAGGATAGCCACGTTGGACAAATCTCAAAATATTTGTCATCACTGCATACGCGGCGAAGTCGCAGAAATTGAGAGTATGGAAGGGATTGTTTAGTGTGGTTCGGATGAGAGGATGAAAATAGAAGGTAACTGTGTGAGTCGATCGGCTTATAAGAGACAGAAGTCACGAGCGCATTACCATTAATCGACTCCAAAAGATCAAGGAACGACAAACAGGTTTCACTGATTTCCCATGAGTGTTATAGGTGGAAATCATTAACATAATTGATAAATCTCCCTAAATTCACGCGTGAGCATGATGTTGTTCCTAAACAGTCATCTATGTATCTCGTGAAGAAATAAGGAAATGATCCAGTGTATCGTTCAAAGATTTGTTTTTCAACATAACCAACAAATAAGTGTGCGTAACTGGGCCCATGTAACTATAGGGTCCATTTTAGTAAACATTGCAACTCCACTTATTTGTTAGTAATGTTCACCATCAAAAGAAAAATTATTGAGAGTGAGTACAAGTTCTGCTAAGCGAAGTAATGTACTGGTGGATTGTTCTAAAACGGTGAGTTGATTAAAGAAAAACTTCAACCATAGTGTTAACCATCATATTTCGGACATGCAAGTTTGTGCCATCTCACCCATTTCTGGTAGCAATGATAGCCGCAAAAGACAAGAAAATACTTACCTTAAATTACATTAAATTTCATTATTAATTTGTTATTGTTATTTTTATCTAATTGGCTAATTTTTTATCACGATTGTCTTTTTTATATAAGCTCATTGTTTGTTTACGCTCTTTACGTTTCTCTCTGACGAAGGGCCTTCGCTCGAAACGTTAGACTTCTGCGTTCTGTGTTTCGGCAGTATATCTACACTGCCTACGCAGCACACTACTTTTATTTCACTGTATAGACGTGTGGGCCTCGTGGGTAATTGGCCTGGTGATAACGCGCTAGAGGAGGTATGTGAGCCCTCTAGTTTAGATGTTTAAAGAGAAAACGAACCATCCTGCTAACTACAAGACCTACACATGTATGATAAGTAACTTGTATGATAAGTAACTTGACTTCGAGTTGTGTAGGCGGTTATTTTTTTAGTATTTCTTCAAGTTTTACTTTTTATTTGTTTTGGTTTTGTTCTTCCTAGTTTTTTTCTAGGTCTTTATCAAGTCTTCGATAAGGATTTTGTGCATAGGTGCCGTCAAGTCCGTTCTGCGCATGACCGCCATATTTGTTTTGAGGGCGGTCTCAAACATGACATTCGTAGATAATTACATGAAGTAATCGGCTCAGTGCATCAGACCGTCCGGAACACGGCAGAAAGTCAAGCGATTCGGTGAGGATATCTCTTCGGATTTCTTCTATTTCTTCTGAAAATGTTTTGTTGTGAGTACAAGTAATGAAGAAGCAAGAAAAGCTTACATTCTTGAATAAGGTATCAGTATATTTTGTATAAACATTAGTTTCGTACATGCGCAGAACGAATTTGACGGCAACCACGACAAAATACAAATATAGTACCTTCGAATTTAATGCAATGTTTGGTTTCCAAATCATTCCACTGTTGTCCACATTGCATCATTGTCACATCATAGTAATCAAGATAAGGACCTTTGACTGCAACTGAGTGAGACAGCAATACTGTGACTGGTTTGGCAAAAGTTGTTTCTTCAGAGTCTATAGTGACAATGCTGCTGCAGAAATACTCCCCATTTCTCAGCTCTAACGGATTGTCTTTCTGCATCACAAGAGCGCACGATATGGTAGTAGGCTTTGAAACAGCGTTCGCTGGAAAGTAAAAAAAGACACCCGCAGAGAGAAAGGAAATACTTCCTCCATCTTCATCAATTGTGCATCTACTAGAAAGAGGCTCGGGAAAAGAATTTGGAGTTCCTAATTAGAAAAACAAACAAATAATTGAAGTTAGCTATTGTCTTTTTTAACAAAGGGCTGCATTCAGAATGTAGTATACTATAGGGCCTGTGCGAAAATATTTCAAAACGATTTAGTTGAGTTTATACTGAAAAGAACCGAATGTGACGTTCAACGGCCTTCATTTGGCCTCACTTTCCCGTCCAATAATTGACTGGAGTCAGCCTTCCAGGTTTCAATGCCCATTTAGGATGACTCGCTACAGTTTCTTGAAAAGTAGAAAAATGCAAATCTCAACCTTGTAAATTCTGCATGGGTAATTTTGTAAAAGAATAGAATTAAAGTTATGCATAGAACAGCGTTCAGGGAATCAAATAATGTTAACAGATAACCGAAAATTCACATTTAATCCAATTTCAAAGAAGAGTTGGGTTACCCCCAATTTTCCCCCTATTACAATAACATTTCTCTAGGACCTAGGTTTAGGCAATCAATTTTTACCGAAGAAAAATCATGGTTGTTTGCTTTTTTAAAATAGTGATTGCACAGATATTTTTTTTAAAACTTGCTATTGATTACTGAAACTTGAAGAAATGTTTGAATAAAAAAATTGGGGTCATCAAACTCGTTTGTCAAATAAATTTGATTATTTTCAGCCATTTTGAAACGTCACTGTTGTCATAGCAACTGCTGAAACATTTAGAAACAGTAGCAACCTCGTACCCAGGGTCTTACCTCCGCTCCCCCCTCCCGCTGCGGAAAGACCCTGGTACACGCTGGTCACGTGCTGCCCAAAATACGGGCAGTACAAAATAAATTTAGTGTGGGTAGGGTGGCACAAAAAACTTTCTCGACTTACCGACCGGAGTAGTGTTTATACAAAACGCAAAACATCTGGCCAGATGAAATGTCACGACTCACGAAAGGTGCACAACGGCTTGGAGAAACAATCCGAAACGAGATATAATTTAATAAGAATGCCAAAGTCTCAAAGATCAATATTTTGCTGGCTTTGTAGCGCTGGCGACATGTGTTATTGATGGGAGAATATTCGTTTTAAGCATTCGAATCGCGAGGCTTTCAACTGGACGTATTCACTTAAATATAACGGCAGCTTTCGCGTGTGGTATTCAACGTACAGGTGAAACATACGTATTTTATCGTTTATATTGAGAGTTTGAAACAGTCTTCCATTCCATTATCCACTGTGAGGTTTACTGTGCTGCGTTATTTTGACCAGTTCTCATGCGGACAAAATTATGGTCAGTCATCCACGAACATGACAATTGATAAATATATTTGATATAAAATGCCAATTTTCAAGTTCATTTTAAAAAGGTTAGTCGATATCCGTATCTATTATATTTTAAACAATTGGCGAGGGACTATAATTTAATACGACGTGTTATTATTAATAGTCCGTAAAGCGGCGGGTATTAGGTTGTTGCATTTAAAACGATCAAAACTAAGAGATACGTAACAAGTTAACTTGAACGGGGGTTTCTTTATCGGACAAGAAGTTTGTGACAGCAAAGAAGCAGAAAAATCGATAAGACTCGCCCGCTTTCTTGAAGTCTACTGAAAGTACTATTTCTTTAAGTAAACAACACAGCGCATTCAGAAATGCAGACAGATGACAACAAAGGTTCAACATTTCACCTTTGACTTATTAAATGTGTCTAGTGTCTTGCTATAGCATTATAGAATGATCTTGGTTTCAAATATTTTACTATTTTAGCACTGTTTATTTTTGTTTATTTGTCGTTGATTAATACTATTGTTCGATATTTTAATATACTTTGCCGAATGGAGGAGCGGCAACAGTTTTCGTAGTGGCGTATTCATATTTCATGATCAAGCGACGAAAGATCAAATTTGCGGAGTAACTGGAGTTTATATAAATAGGAAAATGATAAGATATCGATTAATCGACTATATTTTGTATTATTTAAGCACCCAGGTTGACGATTATTAAACGAATGGGAACATCAAAAACTTTCTTCATTGTAAACTTAAATAAACACAGCGATTTATTATTATAAACTAAAAACAATAGCTGTCAAAACAGCTTGTTTCAATTTTAAAATCGTATCACCGGTTTAACGATTCATTTCAAAATCTAATACCAGAAAACAAAACAAGATACGTATACATGCATTTCTTCGACTATTCCAGCGAGGTCAACCATTTTACGCAGGGGACACTCCCACAGTCGAAAATTTTGATAGACGACACGTGACCAGCGTGTACCAGGGTCTTTCCGCAGCGGGAGGGGGGAACGAAGGTAAGACCCTGGGTACGAGATTGCAACAGTAGTTGATAACCTGAAGGTTACTCTATGTATAACTCTATTTTCATTATTTTCCAAAATATAAGCAAGCATTTTTGGAGGTTGAAACTTGCACTTTTCTACTTTTCCAGAAGCGGTAGGGAACCACCCTCAAATCGAAAATTAAAACAAGTTACCTTAAATTACATTAAATTAAATATTAAATTAAAATATATTAAATTAAATTAAATTACACAGATGGCCAAAATTATTGAGCCGCCCAAAGAAAAACAGTGTTATTAGACAATTATTAAAAATACAAATTATTAAAGTACTTTTTCAGAAAAAATTTTTTACTTTGTCAGGAAAAAATCATGTTAAAAATAATATTTTTAAGTTATAGAAAAGTTTTGGAGGAGAACCAGACACTTGAACTGACTTCAGCCACCCTGGTTATGTGTTTGAATGAAAAAGATCTTCAGGAAACTCTTCGGGAAACTTCACATATCCCGATAAACTGAAAGATACTGATAAACTGATAAAGATACTGATAAACTGATAAACTGAAAGACCTTCTGCGCACTATATCATATATCTTATCAATAACGTTTTCGTGAAGGAACATGTTGCTTGCCTGCAACTCTTTCTGTAAGCATCCATTTAACTCATTAACTTTCTCCATAGGAAACTCTGCTTCAAATAGGCAACCGATAGCATCGATAGAAGCTGAAGGAATTAGCCGCAATAAAAGCGTCCTTTGCTAGCTGAACGTACTGATCAAACTCAGTTTTGGTCATTCTTAGTAGTCGTAATTGATCGACAGCCAACTTGAGAGTTTTATCCAAGAACTGTTCACTGTTGGGTGAAAACTTTGAATAAAACTCAGCAAGTGTCTTCTTCGGGCCCTTGCTGCTTGTCAAAACAAAAGTTTTGGCAAAGATAGTGGCTTTGAACAGAGCTGTGCTGTGCCAGTCTTGGCTGGACTTGTTAACCGTACAATCATCCCAAAGTTGGTAACCAGGCAACGCACCAACCTCGCTGTCCCGTACACTGATCTCAATAGAACTGGATGGGGCATGAGGCGGGATTTAGCGTGCCAGTTGTATGATGACGTGACCACTACCTAAGATAGCTGCCACTAAAGTTCATAGCTTTCGTAGATTGAAAACAGACAAACAGAGTTGCATTTGTTTCTGTTACTGAGCTGTGAAACATTTAAATTTCATTGTTTTTCTTCAGTGCCGACAACGAAAAAACTTCACGATAATATAAACTGAAAAACAGACTATAAAATCTACGAAGCATTCAATTCCACCTTATTAAATTGTACCTTTTATAGTAATATTAATGCCTTAACAATATCTCGTGTTGTGTACTTGCCATCTTTTGACTGTATTTGTTGTCAAACAGTGAAAACTAAACAAACCGGCAATCTGTTGTTTGCTTTACGGCTTTCCCGACTCCCCCGGCACAGGATAATCTGACCGCGCTGACGTCAAGATTGCTCATGTCAGTCAAGTTTGGGATTGGTTAAAAGTTCTAAGGCCGCGATGCGTCATATGTTCCACTACGTAAGATGGCGGCGACTGGCACGAAATGTTTGACTGCTGGCCATAGGGAATGTCCTATCCAGTTTATATAGACATCAGTGGTCCCGCATTGATATAAACGTTTGACGTAGAGCTTTGGGAAACTCGTCGAGAACAATGGAGGAAAATTTAAAGAAATTTAATTCTTCTTTGGAGAATTGTTTGACTGCCATTTTGCAAAGTGTTATATTTTTCTAACGAAATTGACAATTCTATTGCCTTCCACGGACTCTTCGCCACCCAAATTCATAGTCCCCCCTTTATAAGCATCGTCGCGGCCACCAAAGTCAGTTTCATTAGTGTTGTCAGCATCTTCAGGTTCGTCGTGTGGCACAAGCGACTCGGCTTGAGCTCGATATCACCTTCCATATGTTAATAGCTATATTACAACGTCCGCCGTCTATTTACTCCCCATTCTTCTGGTGTTCTCTTGATGGGTTCGTGATAGAATATCTCAACATGGTCATTTCCCTGTCCAGTGCATGAATGAAACGCGTCATCAATTTTATGGAATCCTCTATGAATCCATCTGAATATCCGCCTAATTTTGCCGAGCTTCATATACAATGCATTATGTTGCATATTTTGTTTGTAGCGCTTTGCCATGCCGTTTACAGGTGGACACATATCGATGACAATATCACCTAGTACTTTTGTGTCACTGAAAAACACTATTTCATCGTATGGTAACTCTCTGAGGTAATTCCTCAATTGGATCAGTACCTTTTCGTAGCTAGTGTATGAGAACCTGCATTCGTGGATCTTATCGGAGATATTTGACTTGGTTACATAGCCCTGAATCAAGACGCCTGAACCACTTATCACGCCTAAGATAATTGAATTCATAGCTACGCTACCAGCAATCGTTCCGATCGTTGCCAAAGCGATACTGGACATATTTAGCGCCAACTTTATCTTCTTCAATTTTCTGTATTTCCATTTGTAACACACAGCAGAGCTAATTTGTGATAATAGCAGTACCATTGCTTTAGCTTACTAACTATCTCGTACAACATGAGTATCGCTTATCGATTTGTTCATATTAAGGATCCAAGTTCTTACACTATAGTGGACTGGCATCCGATACCAAACTACGAAACTGTTGTTGTGTTTCCAGTGCCCCCGCCGTATCCGCAGCAATACTCACTCGTGTACGTGCCTGTGCTCCAAGCACTGCATAAATGTATGCTTCTATGCTCTGATTCAGGTACTGTAATCCTATTTTAGTTAATCCTGTGCTTTTACTTAGCACGTACGCTTATAATGGTCCTTATATCCAGACCGTAATACCTTATCATTATGCACACCCTTTCTACCTTTGTCATCAGTATATGGCTCATAAAACGTCCATGGTAATTTATCAACTTGTCTGTATATTGCAGAAGCACCAAATTCGTTTGATATCGCGTACATGGATTCATCACCTGCCATTCTTCTTATTAGCCTTCAAACAGTGAAATACACATGAAAGCGCATGATGCTTGTTATAACTGGATATACATCAGATGATTCCATCAGATGCTGCATACTGACACCACAGCAAAACGTAGCACAATACACTGCAAATACCGTTTGAAAGTACAAAACCTTCGTCACTCCATACTAATGGCTTACCAGGCTTTAGCACACTCAATAATGGTAGCTTGCTCATAAAATAGTCCTTGCTGTTGACATACACTCTGAAATTGTTGATTGGATAATTTAGTATGTTCTCAGTTGGGAAGCCATCGTAATATCTGTCATGTACCTTGTGACTAGTGAATGCATATATAATGTGCTCCTTCCCTTTAGCAGTTGTTGGATAGTACCATTACTCAGCCATATTTTTGGAAATCCACTATCCGAATTTCCATTCTTTTGTATTTCATTATGTGGTTTACCATCTGAGTTATGCAAGTAGATCCACTCGTCTCGTTTATTAATAAATTGGGGATCCCGTATGTTGATCTATAGCCATCATCCTTGACTAAGTATACAGCAACTGTTCCATCCTCAACTCGGTACTCAAATCTGGAAATATCCATTTTAGGATAGTCTGATAGTAACTTAGCTTTTCTCCTTGCTATTTTAATGCTATTTGGCATATCAATGTATAGATACCTTCCGTATCATTCAGCGCTACTAATGCTTGGATCGGCCACGTTAACGCCTAGCCCTTGTACACTGAAGTATATATGCTTTTTATTGCTGTTGTCCGTGTCTATAGGTAAAACCGGTGTTTATCCACATATGGATACTTCTCTCTAAAATCGTTCATTTATCACATAGGGTAGGTTATAAAAAGATGCGAAATTAACTGTACTAATTGATGGACCATCGAAGGTAATCAACTTACAAGAATCCATATTGACGAGCATGGAGAACGTCCATATTTTACTGAAAAAGGCATATATAATGTGGGAGCTGTACAATGTGTCAAGTATAATAGTAAAGGCAATTATTATGTGCTCAAAATAATTGCTCTTCTTGGGTTTGGAACCCGTATTTTTCTATCAAATAGTGTGACTAAAAGTGGTATCCTCCAAGTGAACCAAGGGCTAAAGTATCTGCTGGTCAGATGCAACATTATAGACCAGTCACTCAATACTGAGAACGGTAAAAAGAGCAATGTATTGATCAATCTACCGGTAACAAGCACTCAGCCTCTATTTGGATCTACTCAAACATTGAATCCCGAGTTGCAATAAACAAGGCGCCATCGATCAATTGGAGTTCCATGTGACAGACCAAAATGGAGCGCCAGTCACTGAATTCGGTAGCATCCTACTAGAACTGTACATTGAATAACTTATGGATGGATAACGACATTTAGTATAATTTCATAGTGGAAAAGAGGCTTTCCAGCTTTCTGATTGGTCCGCTCAGCGGTGAATCTGAGGTGATAGTCACCGCCTAGCGCGGTGACTATTGCATCACAAGAAATTGTTCTTCAAAAGTAGTTTTGGAAAAGAGACTGGTACTTATTCAACACTGCACTGACTTTACTCGTTTCAGTCTCCCCCTCGGAGTTGTCATTTGGAAGTATGAGATTTTATAATTTGTTGATTCATTGAACTGTTGACTTTTTTTTTCAAAATGGGGTCTGTAGTTTTTGAGACAAACAAAAGACCATAATACTGAAAACATTTATCACTGAGATGTTGTACATATCAAATATCGTAAAAACAAAACTTCATAAAGGTAAGGAAGTATATTTTCTATAATTCTTCGTATTTTTTGTATGTTTTGGCTAGATTTTGGTCGTAGCGATGTGGCGAAAACTTCGTCATGAGTGAAGAACATATTGAACATGAATAATTAAGTGCAAAAAAGCCGTAACACAGGATCCAAAACACCAGAAAAAAAGTCTTTTTAGCATATATTTGAATGTATGTACAAGTTCAATTCCAAAGTAGGATGTTGTTTACTCTTTTTTTGAAATTATTTACTGACAAAGACTGTGGCTTGCTAACATCGTCTGTGGATAAACAGTATCACCACTGTTAAAATGAAAGCAGTTGTTTAAAAGTTTTTGTTTCAACGTGATTTGTTTTTTATCAACCTCTGAAATTATACTAAAACAATTAGTCACCTCAGTCTCGGTGACTATCGGTGTGTTTACCGATAGTCACCTCGACTTCGGTGACTAATTGTTAAACAGTAGAATTAGAACAAGGTCTGTGAGAGACATATACTATAATCCATCAGCTGGTTATCAGTCAGCTGAAAGACTATATCAGAAAGCATTAGAGGACAGTTTAAATGTCAGCAGAAAAATGGTTAAGGAGTGGTTGAAATCACAGGACACATACACTAGGTATAAGCCAATTGTTAAAAAACATACGTTCAGACAAACGTTTGTTAACCACCTAGGTGAGAAAATACAAATGGACCTCGTTGATATGGGAAAGTATAAGAACCATAATAAGGGATACTCTTGGATATTAACAGCTATTGAAATCCTCAGTAGATACGCATTTGCTATACCAGTTTACAGAAAAGACACTTGGTAATATGACTAAGGCTGTAGAAACGCGTCTGAAACAGTTCAACAACCGATTTGGTGCTTATCCAAAGTTAGCGCAATTTGATGATGGCAAGGAGTTTTACAACGTTGGAGTCAGAACGTTACTGGAGAAACATGGCGTCAAATACTTTAGCACGAACTCTGATAAGAAGGCTGCTGTTGTAGAGCGGCTTAACATAACACTCAAGACGTCTATTATAGAAGTACTTCTATAGTAAGGGTACATACAGGTGGATTGATGTTCTAGATCAGCTTGTGAGTAACTACAAAACAAAGCATAGTACTATCTTTATGAAACCGGCTAGCGTAACCAGAAGGCAGTCAGAGACTGCATATACCTCCGCCAGCGGGTTATTAGAGATGTTTAAAAAGAAAACGAGCCATCCGCTAACCAGGCTAGCTCACGAGACCAACACATGCATGTCTGAATAAAATGCTTGATTGCACTCGTACCAAAATTATGCAAAAATATTTGCATAAAATAAGGATAATGAAGCGCAATCAAGCATTTCTTCTACACGGAGAATCTTGCGGTCAGATTTTTATTAATTTCTCATCCAAATTTTGACTAAATTCAACGAAAATTTAATGGATTGGTCGTTGGTCGGCAAACTTTCATGAAAATCGCGGCAAACTTTCTGAGATATCCTGGCGACAGACAGACAAACAAACCAACAGAAAAACTAAACGGGGACACTGCCGAGTCAAGAGTTTGACAAACTAACCGATTCACTTTTTAAGAGGACCAATGTCATTGTCGCAGAAATATCTGATGACACTAAATTAGACCCAGTAGTAGTCCGAAACGTGATAAACGACGATGTAATGTACACTGAACACACGCCCGAACAAATCGAAAAGATCGTCAGAGAAAAGAGCAAATACTACAAGCCACCGAAAGCAGGTGAAGGGTTAACCAATATTAGGAGACAACTTGAGGACGACAGCATATTTCAAGGTGGGGGCAGCGAACCAATTGACATACCATCACCACCAGAGAGTGTGCTCAAGGAGATACTAGAGGACTCCATAAACAGTATACATAACCGTTTGCACCAACGTGCTGAGAAGATTGAAGATTGAAGATTTAGTGATATCAGACCAAGAGCTTCGTGAATTCACAGGCATATTGAATCCAAAAGGTGATACCAACACCAAAATAGAGTCATTGGAGGCTACAGCGAACGAATTCAGACTAAAAGCCCTCAGAGAAACCGACGCTAGAAAAGAACAGCTATACAAAAACATTTCAGAGACCGCCGAACTGAAAACCGACTTGATCAACATTGTGGAAAAAGGTGATCCGCCTGAACATAATGAGGCCCAACAGATTATTCAGTAAGAGGTTGAAAATAACGAGAGTATCAATGATTTGTCACGATTAGAACGATTCAAAAAATGGATGAAGGATAATTGGCTGGGCGCTGGTGC
This sequence comes from Paragorgia papillata, assembly GCA_035771165.1. Classification (NCBI taxonomy): domain Eukaryota; kingdom Metazoa; phylum Cnidaria; class Anthozoa; order Scleralcyonacea; family Coralliidae; genus Paragorgia; species Paragorgia papillata. The sequence continues at coordinate 1,363,490 of JAWNZC010000368.1, read as the reverse complement.
ACTCGGAATAACTGTAGCTTCCTTAATAACGACCGTTATAATTGGCGCACGTCATGCGATCAAAAAAAGTGCACATGCTATATACGAAATCATTTGGACAGTCCGTTTACAACACCTTCAGAAAGCTAGCAAAAAGGCTTGGTCCAGTACTAGGTCCCATAATTACAGCTGTGGGTAGCCTATTAGTTGCTCTAATAAAATACGGTGCAATCGCTCTATCCTGGTTGGCTAACAATTTATGGGTATTAGCTATTGCTGCCACATGGTTCGCATACGATTACCTGAAAAACAGAAAACATAAACGAAACCTACCGTAATTATATAAATGTAAGACAAACTTAGAACTACATTCAAGGCAAAATACCCAGATTCTAGTAAAAGAGGCACACGGAGAGTCGTCGATGTGACTTTCAACCCTACTGAAATTCAATCTGGCCAGGATTTGTACGTTAAAATGGCGACACTACCCATCAACCACGTACTTGTGCCAGGTAGGCGGCGCTTGTATGTTTTAATCTTATAAATGGCAACAAATAATCAAATTCCATCAGCCTAATCTGAAATCCACCCTGTTCAAGCAGATCACCCATAAATTCAACGGCGAGATATACCGCGACTTGAACCATAGTTAATAGAAAATAGACATGGTTTGGAAACCCGGAAAACTTCAAAGCGGTTAACAATCAAGCTACGATTCATGTTGAGTGATTGAACCCAAACGTTGCTATTGGATGATTACTTCATTATACAGAAAACACAAAAAGTTCAGTAACCGCGAAAGTGCAAAAATTTCCATAAACCTGAACAAAAACATAAAACAATGACTTTTGTGAGCTTCCAAACCATGTCTATTTTCTATTAACTATGCTTGAACGAAGCACATGTTCTCAAATGCTATAAAGATTTATGGTCAAAATCAGATGGAGTTGGAAAGGTAGACCAAGGACTGGGTGGGACAATCAACTTGGCTAAGCTGAGGAGCCAAGACGCCTCTGGTGACGCTAGCCAAGCCAATGACGTACTCCTGAACAATGTGTATGATTAAAGAAATACCAAATGGTTTTCCGTGTTTGGATACTCTGATCCAAACACGCGGGAAATTGCGAGACTGGAGAAAAGTGTAACAAAACACGAGCCGTAGGCGAGTGTTTTTATCTTTTCGAAAGTCGAGCAATTTCCCAAGTGTTTGGATAAGAGTCTCCAAACACGGAAAAAAACATTTGGTATTTCTTTTATAAAATAATCACAAGTGAATATGATATACTGTCCGACATTTTCAAAAAATCGTTTTGGCGGGAATTTTCCGTGTTTGGATACTCTGATCCAAACATGGCAATTGACCAATCAGGGCTCGCATAGTATACATGTTATTTTATAAAATACATTTGTGGTGCCGATTGATGATGACATAATGTCGGATAACGGTGCAGTGTATCCGCATGCTATCCAAAACGCATTTGAAACAATTCTGAAGATCAACGACCCAGCGAAAGGTTTGGTACCATGAGGTAAGGCCATTCCAGCGTCCTTCAAGTTGGACAATCTGACACTCCGATATGAGACTATCGAAAATGGAAATCTCACTGGAGAAATTGAGTCAGCGTACAATTCAGGGAAGTCAATGTACTACAGCCATGTAACGCTAGTGAAGACGTTCCCAGTCACAGCAGCCAGTACAGTAACCCATGGGAATGTCAACCTACCACGTAGATCACCGAGAAACATCGTCATGCTCTTCAAGCGGAAAACTGACAACAGTGAATACCATCCCGGTATTTGGAGTGTCAAGATCAGCTATCAGGGACAGCCCAACTACATCTACAGTCAGAGATGGCCCACAGAGCCCGGTGAGAGTGCTAATCTTGGCATGCGTGGACACCATTTACACGCGAAATTACACGCGAGATGAAAAGCTGAAAGTAATTCTGAAACCTGTTTATATAATCGACTTTTCGTAAACACAGAGTGCGTTGTAACCATTGCGTGGTAAAGAAAACGAAACATGCCTTACTATGTGGACACAACGCAACAGTTGCCCCCGCAATTTTAATAAGCCGGTCTGTTTAAATGTTCTTTTGTAGTCCAACATTTGGATGAATTGGTTAGAGACAATAGGATTAAACGCATCCATATATTTGAAAAGATATATAGAACAATTTATTTTTGAAAAGCGCTGGTAACCACGTTAAAGTGACCACGCTAATTGACCAGACTATTTTTTTAACTGTGTGGCTGGTGTCCAAGCGCGTTTCCAACTGGTAGTGGATTTTGGTAAGGTAACTTCGCAAAAGATTCCATGCTAAAAGATCAGGCCAAACTGCCGGGAGCCCTCACGAGAGCCAACCACAGTCAGGATTTTGTGACTGCTGCCACATGTAGACCTATTAAACCATTCACGCCCCAAAAGGGCTTCCAACCATATAAATACTAGAGGGGGCATCCTATCTTAATTTCAGTCAACCGCGGGTAACCAATTGAACACCGCCATCCTGGATTTTTTTGGAGGCAAACATTAGGCGCGTTGGTTGGCAAAGGACTGGGTCTAGTACATTTGCCAACCAATTGACTGAAATAGCATAGGTAATGGCGGCTGCCATGTGGTTACCAAATTTTCCCGCCAATGCCCCCTCTAGTATTTATATGATCTCTATGCTTCCAACTTCATCCTCACGGATTTATTTTTTTGACATTTCTGAAGCTAGTGTTTTTGTCTAGCATGGGCGGATATGCATAAACATTGTTTTAATTTTTTATCCATTTTAAACTCCCGCTCATTATCATTTTACACCCGCTCCTTGTTTTGCTAATAGACGGTAAAAACAAGAAATGTCTTTCGCAAATGTCTTTTGATTTGTTGTTTTCATTTGATTGGCTAATTTTTCGCATCTCATCATTGATTTGTTATTGTTATTCTGATCTGATCGGCTAATTCTTTGTCACATGATTATCTTTCTGATATATGTTAGCTCAAAACGTTGGACTCACATGTTCCATGTTTTGGCAATATATCCAACCTTACTATATTTCGATTTATGTTTCTTGGCTTGCAAAGACTTATATCAGCACAAATAACCGCTAAACATGCATTATTTATCATTCTAACATGAATTAAAAAAGCAAGAACTTCACTCCTACCAAAGTTGGTCGTTTTAAAACCCTATCGTCCGATAATTCTGCACGAAACAATATATTTACTGTGCGCAAAAGACTGTGGCTAAATGCACAAGTGGCCATGTTTTTCTGTACAGTCAATTAAAATGTCGGCAGTTGAGCAGCAGCAGTTCTGTACTTTTAAATTACTGAACGACTTACTTAGGAAAAGTAGCAAAAAACGCAACATACGGAGCAACCAAACGGTGCTAGAAAAGATTCAGTCACAATAAACATGGTGGTCAATTTACCTGTTGATTCCTTTGCAACACTGTCCTCGTCGACAACTGAACTGCAAACAAAAAAACCCCAATTAAAACCGTCAAATGTTGTCAAAGTTCACAAAGCATATTTACTGTAAATAATTTTATGAAGGTACTTCCAATATGAATGTGTGTCAATTGTTGCGTTGGCTTGAGGTGTCCGGTGTACTGTGTTGCGTTGTGTTGGCTTGTGCTGTACTGTACTGTCTGGTGTGGTGTGTTGGCTTGCGTTGCGTTGTGCTGTACTGTACCACCGGTGTGGTGTGGTGTGGTGTGGTGCGTTGGCTTGTGCTGTGCCGCACTGTCCAGTGTATGCGGTGTGTCGGCTTGTGCTGTGCTGTTCTGTTCTGTACTGTCCGGGGTGGTGTGTTGCGTTGCGTTGCGTTGGCTTGTGCTGTGCTGTACTGCCCGGTGTAGTGTGCTGCGGTGCGTTGCGGTGCTGTACCATCCGGTGTGATGTGTTGCGGTGCTGTACTGGCCGGTGCGGTGCGGTGTGGTGCACTGCGGTCCGTTGCGGTGCTGTACTGCCCGGTGCGGTCCGTTGCGTTGCGGTGCGGTGCGTTGCAGTGCTGTACTGTTCGGTGCATTGCGGTGCTGACTGCACGGTGCGTTGCGGTGCTGTACTGCAAAGTGCGGTACGTTGCGGTACTGTACTGCCCGATGCGGTGTGGTGTGGTGCGCTGCGTTGCGGTGCTGCCCGGTGCGTTGCGACGCTGTACTGCCCGATGCGGTGCTGTACTGTCCGGTGTGATGTGTTGCGGTGCGTTGTGGTGCTGTACTGCCCGGTGCGGTGCGGTGCGGTGCGGTGCGGTGAGATGGGTGCTGTACTGCCCGGTGCGGTGCTGTACTGCCCGGTGCGTCGCGGTGCTGTACTGCACGGTGCGTTGCGGTGCTGTACTGCAAAGTGCGGTGCGTTGCGGTACTGTACTGCCCGATGCGGTGTGGTGTGGTGTGGTGCGCTGCGTTGCGTAGCGGTGCGGTGCTGCCCGGTGCGTTGCGACGCTGTACTGCCCGATGCGGTTCTGTACTGTCCGGTGTGATGTGTTGCGGTGCGTTGTGGTGCTGTACTGCCCGGTGCGGTGCGGTGGGTGCTGTACTGCCCGGTGCGGTGCTGTACTGCCCGGTGCGTTGCGGTGCTGTACTGCAAAGTGCGGTGCGTTGCGGTACTGTACTGCCCAATGCGGTGTGGTGCTGTACTGCAAAGTGCGGTGCGTTGCGGTACTGTACTTCCCGGTGCGTTGCGGTGCTGTACTGCAAAGTGCGGTGCGTTGCGGTACTGTACTGCCCGGTGCGTTGCGGTGCTGTACTGCAAAGTGCGGTGTGTTGCGGTCTGTACTGTCCAGTGCGTTGCGGTGCTGTACTGCAAAGTGCGGTGCGGTCTGTACTGCCCGATGCGGTGTGGTGCGGTGCTGTACTGCCCGGTGCGTTGCGTTGCGTTGCGGTGCTGTCCTGCCTGGTTCGTTGCGGTGCGTCGCCTCGTGTCGTGTTGTGTTGTTGTGTGTTGTGAACCCTCTGGTAGTGGTTCTATCATTCGAGCTATTACTAACATTTCCTCCAAAATGTCAACGACATCATCTCTCTTAATCTTCTGCAACAGTTTCTTCAAATTTTCTACAGTGCTTTCTTTTCCAAACTGCCAGTCATTCAAGAGATCTTCTGTCGGATTATCGTATTTCTCAAATTCTTCTATTTCTTCAGTCTCGTACTTCATCTCGGCAGCAAGACAACGGAAATCCTTCTTCAAAGGTATTTTGACGTTAAGTTTCTGGCAGATTAAATCTCTTGTCTTGCTATCAAGATCGCGAACAAGAATTGGTTTCTTACTTGTAACTTCAGCTAAAGTAAACAAGTAATATGTTTCAAGAAAAAGCCAGAGGTATACCTAGCACACTTTGCTTTGAGGTGGGATTCTTTTTGTTTATTCTTTTTTACTTTTTGTAATGTGAAAACTTTGCACCATTCGTTGCAATAGACCTTTTCGATAATTACGTCACGCTTCATGGAAACGAGGCTCCCAGGCCAAGTTTCACAATTTTCATCATCATAGTAATCCTGCCATATTTGTCTATGGAAGAAGATGGCTAATAACGTCCAAACTACATATGGTAGAAATACAACGTGTACGTATGTTGTTAGGCCTTTCATAAGCTTTCATTTGATGTATATTTTAAGTTTCTATGTTGTGTGTAACTTTTTAAAATGTCCAAAATGTTCGCACCATTGCTCGTCAAGTAATAATAATGGACTTCTCATAACTAGAATTTCGGATATTGATTTTAAAATACATAACACACAACTTTGTAACATATATCAAACAGAAGATACTGTAAAATGCTATTTGCGGTAGAACTTTTAAGTTTCTAGCTTAAGGGAAAGTATTTTAAAAATGGGAAAACGTACTATTATCTTGGTCTGATGGATATTTGTTAAGTTTGTTTTAATTGTTTTGTTTTGTTTTGTTTTGTTTTGTTTTGTTTTGTTTTGTTTTGTTTTGTTTACAACTCAGACCAAGATAATAGTACGTTTTCCCATTTTAAAAATACTTTTTCTTAAGTTAGAAACTTGAAAGTTCTACCGCAAATAGCATTTTTGCATTATCTTCTGTTTGATATATGTTTCAAAGTTGTGCGTTATGTATTTTAAAAACAATATCCAAAATTCTACAACAGTTGTGGGAACTCATTATTATTACTTGACGAGCAATGGTGCGAACATTTTGGACATTCTAAAAAGTTAAACACAACACAGAAACTTAAACTATGCATCAAATGAAAGCTTATGAAATGCCTAACAACATACGTTCACGGTGTATTTCTACCATATATAGTTTGGACGTTATTAGCCATCTTCTTCCATAGACAAATATGGCGGGACTGCCATGATAATGAAAATTGCGAAACTTGGCTTGGGAGCCTCGTTTTCATGAAGCGTGACGTAATTATCGAAAAGGTCTATTTGCTTTGTGTAATTTGCAACGAATGGTGCAAAGCTGAACTAGCGGACTTTGGATCAAATCGAATTTCGTCGCCAACTCTCTAAATTTGATAACGCGTTTTGAAACTTCCCGAGCGCAAGCTTCAAACCAATTGTTCCACAGCAAGCTAAAACCGAGAGTAAGACTGACCAAGGCCTGTTTTATATCTTGTAAAAAGAAACAAAAAGTGAGAAAAAGAAAGGAGGCGATCAACCTCGTACCCAGGCTCTTTTCAACCCGCAGCGCTAAGAAAAGACCCAGGTATATCATGGTCACGTGACTACCAAAATCTAATTGTGACAAATTTTGTTTGGACAGAGGTGGGGTAGAGAAGATTTGAAGTTTCTTGCCGTAAGATTTACTGTTTGAGAAAATACTTCGCTCTTGGATTCAAGGGTTCAGCGCTACGTGCATGCGCACGATATGACTATGAATACTTTCGAAAAAGGCTGTTCACAAAAACGGCTAACGTACGAGACTCGCGGCGCAAACAAGCGAAGAAAAGAAGCAGTCGACATGCAGAGGGTAAATCATTTTAATACCATTTCAAATTCTCATTCCTTCTCTAGATGCTCAAAATCTCTGCTATGCTTTATATTCTTATGGTCTCTTATATACAACTTGTATGTTTTGATGTGAATACCATACGCAAATTATTGAAGTGTTGAGCGGAGAGGAATTCGAACGCCTCGACGATCGTCGACATTTATCCAGACGACAGAAGTTTTAAATTGGATAAACAAAGGCGACAAGTAGGCGAGGAATATATCTCAGCGCTTTGTATTTTTACGATATACTTGGTATGATGTATGTTGTCGACAATTATTCGTGTAAAATTAATGATCAACCTTCAAGCATTTGAGCACTGATTATCTCACTGTTTATTTCAGAGTTTATTTCACTATATAAAAAAAATTGGCTCGTCCTGGGCGAGACTTATCAGTTTCCGTTTCCGTTCCACAACTCGGTGTAAAGACTCTCCACTCCACAGCGACACTTTGATAATTTGCGTAGTCATTCACATCAAAGCAAGTAGTGTGTGTAAGGATAGCATCATAGCAAAAATCCCTGAGCAGCTAGATAATAAATCGGAATCAAAGCGGATAAATTATTTACCCTCTGCGGCCTGCTTCTTTGTTTCATTTGTCTGCGCCGCGAGTCTCTCGTAAGTTAGCCGGTTTTTTTGTGAACATATTCGAAAATCATAACCATATCGTGCCCACTTAGCGCTGAACCCGTGAATCCAATTGGGATCAAAGCATTTTCTCATTTTCTCAAACGGTAAATCTTTCAGGCAATAAGCTTCAAATCCTTTCTACCCCACCCTTGTCCAAACAAAATTTGTCACAACCAGATTTTGGTAGTCACGTGACCATGATATACCAAGCTCTCTTCTTCATGCTGCGTGTTAAAAAGAGCCTGGGTACGACGTTGCGAGGCGATAGCAGCTAGAGAGTTGCGTAAGAGGGGAAAAGAAGTCTTGCTTATAGGTTGATGACGTCAGCTATACCAAGAAGAAACCGAAATCCCAAAATTTGTTTTTTAGGCAAGTTTTGTATTTTTACCCGATTTACTGCTCTCTGCCTTTTCTGATGAAGATGCATCTCCACAATCAACCAAATCTTGTTCTAGTGGCATGTCTTGTTCTCTCTGGCTAGCACTCTTGGTCTCTGTGATGAAGATAAAAAAAACAGTGTTGGTTTTGTATTAGTAGCAAGGTAGGCACTTTAGGCTCTGGAATGTATAAACACACAAGTTCCTTATCGGAACACCCGGAGCAAGGAAAATCGGAGAACCCAATGAAAACCCCTCGATGGACAGGAGAGAACCAACAACACTACTGACATGAAGCTAACAGCTTGTACCACCTATGAATCCCACTTGCTCCCAACTTGACCTTGTAAGCTCAGTCGTTGATAAAGCTCCAAAAAATAGAACTGTAGTGGTAACACAAGTTAGTTTAATACTTCAAGCATTTCGAGAAATTTTAAAGAAGGTAGTTTGAAGAAACCGAGTGTCGAGACCTGACTAAATATAGCCAAAAGTGTGACTTAAAATCGTCAGTTTAAATCCTGGTTTCCATTTGCTCGCGACGGCGTCTTAACGGTCGTTATGACATTTTGTTATGACAAAAGAGATTCGTTGCAACGCTTCATTTCCGCGACCGTTAAAGACGCTGTGGCGACCAAATGGAAACCAGGCTTAACAACACGAAACAGCACATAATATCTTACGCATTTGATCACAGATACAGACGCAAGTGACACTGGTGTGGGCGCTGTCTTGTCACAGATTCAGGATGGGAAAGAACGAGTAATCTCCTATGCAGCCAAGACTCCAAGGCACAGCGCAACTACAGTACAACCAGGAAAGAACTCTTCGCTCTAGTCTGGGGATTATAACATTTCGAAGTCTACCTCCTGAGAAGACCTTTCCGAGCGAGAACAGATCACAATGCACTGAAGTGGCTGCGCAGCTTTAAAGAGCCGAAAGGACAAGTCGCATGGTGGATAGAACGGTTAGCAGACTTTGATTTTACTATCGAACACAGAGCTGGGCGAGAACACGGAAATGCGGATGGTCTATCACGATTGCCTCACCAGCCAGAATCCAATTTCTCAACCAACGAGCATACGCCAGTCCACGAAGATCCGACATCAGTAGTATACAATACCTGCACGGAGAAGCAGCAACAGCAAGGTTGGATTAGTCGTTGGAACAAGTCGGAAATAGAGCTACATCAGCGAGAGGACACAGCCATCTACCATGCCCAGGAGTGGATGAAAGTCGGAACCACACCAGACCGAAGAGAAATAGCAGATGCCTACCCTCCACGTCGTAGTCTGTGGAGCCAGTTTGATAGGCTGAAGTTAAAGGATGGCCTGTTATGCCGAGAATATGAAACCGAAGACGGATCGTCGAGTTGTCTACAACTGTGTTTACCATGCAAACTGGTACCCAAAGTCCTCGATTTGCTATACGACAGTCCGACCTCCGGACACCTCAGAGCCCAAAAGACGTTAGAGAGAGTACAAGCACGCTACTACTGGAAAGGTTGGAGGCAAGATGTTGAAGACTACTATAATGGGGGAGGGGGGTATCTACTATTTTGTTAAGACAATTTTTAGTTTATAACTAGTCACACTCCTAATACCTTCCTTTCTCTAATCCTATTTTCTGTCAGAAACAATCGTGTTTCTATAACTCTATATGTAATAGATAAAGCATGAGCAGCGATCTGTATGTGATTTACAAGGCGAGCTGCAAGCGAGCCGTAGATACAGATCGGCTGCAAATGCTTTATCGTAAAATACTATTTGCGGTAGAACTTTTAAGTTTCTAGCTTAAGGGAAAGTACTTTAAAAATGGGAAAACGTACTATTATCTTGGTCTGATGGATATTTGTTAAGTTTGTTTTGTTTTGGGTTTTTTTGTTTTGTTTTGTTTTGTTTTGTTTTGTTTTGTTTTGTTTTGTTTACAACTCAGACCAAGATAATAGTACGTTTTCCCATTTTAAAAATACTTTTTCTTAAGTTAGAAACTTGAAAGTTCTACCGCAAATAGCATTTTTGCATTATCTTCTGTTTGATATATGTTTCAAAGTTGTGCGTTATATATTTTAAAAACAATATCCAAAATTCTACAACAGTTGTGGGAACTCATTATTATTACTTGACGAGCAATGGTGCGAACATTTTGGACATTTTAAAAAGTTACACACAACACAGAAACTTAAACTATGCATCAAATGAAAGCTTATGAAATGCCTAACAACATACGTACACGATGTATTTCTACCATATATAGTTTGGACGTTATTAGCCATCTTCTTCCATAAACAAATATGGCGGGACTGCCATGATAATGAAAATTGCGAAACTTGGCCTGGGAGCCTCGTTTTCATGAAGCGTGACGTAATTATCGAAAAGGTCTATTTGCTTTGTGTAATTTGCAACGAATGGTGCAAAGCTGAACTAGCGGACTTTGGATCAAATCGAATTTCGTCGCCAACTCTCTAAATTTGAAAACGCGTTTTGAAACTTCCCGAGCGCAAGCTTCAAACCAATTGTTCCAAAGCAAGCTAAAACCGAGAGTAAGACTGACCAAGGCCTGTTTTATATCTTGTAAAAAGAAACAAAAAGTGAGAAAAAGAAAGGAGGCGATCAACCTCGTACCCAGGCTCTTTTCAACCCGCAGCGCTAAGAAGAGACCCAGGTATATCATGGTCACGTGACTACCAAAATGGTGGGGTAGAGAAGGTGGGGTAGAGAAGATTTGAAGCTTCTTGCCGAAAGATTTACTGTTTGAGAAAATACTTCGCTCTTGGATTCAAGGGTTCAGCGCTACCTGCATGCGCACGATATGACTATGAATACTTTCGAAAAAGGCTGTTCACAAAAACGGCTAACGTATGGGACTCGCGGTGAAAACAAGCGAAGAAAAGAAGCAGTCGACATGCAGAGGGTAAATAATTTTAATACCATTTCAAATTCGCAAGTGGAAATAGCTCTTACAGACTAAAATAGTTCATACTTCGAAGCATTTCCACAAGTATCAGATTTCGGATCACGGTCTGGATGAGTTATAAACAAAATAAAACGCGCTACAGCGAAAATCTGATCGTTCCATGAAATTTAGCTCTCGACTTGTATATCAAAATAACCAAAACGTACGAAGGACAAACCTGCAACGAAATTATAACGATGGGAGTAGGCAATATCGTAAAATATTAAAAGCTGGAAGGGGTCAATGACTCATTGTATTTTTTCAGCTATCACTCCTTTACTAAGCCTCACTAGTCAATTGACAAACCAAACTCGCTTATGCGAACTCTCAAGTAAGAAGCAGTAGCCCCGAACGTATTCGGAGGGCCAAACTTATATCCTGGGCATTAACCAAACGCAAAATAGTCCGAAATTGTTTTGAACTCAACAAGCTAAATAAAATTTCAAATTTTTTTTGTTAAGAATATTAATTTTAATCCGACTGACAAACACAATAACACATAAAGCAGCAGATGCAATTATACTCTGTCGGACTTACGACAGTTCAAATATGATCCGATGGGACGATGGAAAAACGCAACGCACATACGGTCGTGGATATAGATAGCTATAGATAGTTACAGGATACACAATGACATGATGCCTGTCTTAGTCATGCAGACACAAAAACAACATAATAGACAAAATAAACAACAATAAAGAAGCAATAAACAAAATATACAAAACAAACAAATAAACAAAATAAAAAACAACAAAGCAATAATAAAGAAAATAAACAACAATAAAGAAACAATAAAGAAAATAAACAACAACAAAGCAATAATAAAGAAAATAAACAACAATAAAGAAACAATAAACAAAATAAAAAACAACAAAGCAATAATAAAGAAAATAAACAACAATAAACAAACAATAAACAAAATAAACAACAACAAAGCAACAATAAAGAAAATAAACAACAAAGCAATAATAAAGAAAATAAACAACAACAAAGAAACAATAAACAACAACAAAGCAACAATAAACAAAATAAACAACAATAAAGCAATAATAAAGAAAATAAACAACAACAAAGCAATAATAAAGAAAATAAACAACAATAAAGAAACAATAAACAAAATAAACAACAACAAAGCAACAATAAAGAAAATAAACAACAATAAAGAAACAATAAACAAAATAAACAACAACAAAGCAATAATAAAGAAAATAAACAACAAAGCAATAATAAAGAAAATAAACAACAATAAAGAAACAATAAACAAAATAAACAACAACAAAGCAATAATAAAGAAAATAAACAACAACAAAGCAATAATAAAGAAAATAAACAAAAACAAAGCAATAATAAAGAAAATAAACAACAATAAAGAAACAATAAACAAAATAAACAACAACAAAGCAACAATAAAGAAAATAAACAACAATAAACAAACAATAAACAAAATAAACAACAACAAAGCAATAATAAAGAAAATAAACAACAATAAAGAAACAATAAAGAAAATAAACAACAACAAAGCAATAATAAAGAAAATAAACAACAACAAAGCAACAATAAACAAAATAAACAACAACAAAGCAATAATAAAGAAAATAAACAACAATAAAGAAACAATAAACAAAATAAACAACAAAGCAATAATAAAGAAAATAAACAACAACAAAGCAACAATAAAGAAAATAAACAACAACAAAGCAACAATAAACAAAATAAACAACAACAAAGCAACAATAAAGAAAATAAACAACAATAAACAAACAATAAAGAAAATAAACAACAACAAAACAACAATAAACAAAATAAACAACAACAAAGAAACAATAAACAAAATAAACAACAACAAAGCAACAATAAAGAAAATAAACAACAACAAAGCAATAATAAAGAAAATAAACAACAATAAAGAAACAATAAACAAAATAAACAACAACAAAGCAATAATAAAGAAAATAAACAACAACAAAGCAATAATAAAGAAAATAAACAACAACAAAGCAATAATAAAGAAAATAAACAACAATAAAGAAACAATAAACAAAATAAACAACAACAAAGCAATAATAAAGAAAATAAACAACAATAAAGAAGCAATAAACAAACTAAACAACAACAACAACAAAGCAATAATAAAGAAAATAAACAACAAAGCAATAATAAAGAAAATAAACAACAATAAAGAAACAATAAAGAAAATAAACAACAACAAAGCAATAATAAAGAAAATAAACAACAATAAAGAAACAATAAACAAAATAAACAACAACAAAGCAATAATAAAGAAAATAAACAACAATAAAGCAATAATAAAGAAAATAAACAACAACAAAGCAATAATAAAGAAAATAAACAACAACAAAGCAATAATAAAGAAAATAAACAACAACAAAGCAATAATAAAGAAAATAAACAACAATAAAGAAACAATAAACAAAATAAACAACAACAAAGCAACAATAAAGAAAATAAACAACAAAGCAATAATAAAGAAAATAAACAACAATAAAGAAACAATAAACAAAATAAACAACAACAAAGCAACAATAAAGAAAATAAACAACAATAAAGCAATAATAAAGAAAATAAACAACAACAAAGCAATAATAAAGAAAATAAACAACAACAAAGCAATAATAAAGAAAATAAACAACAATAAAGAAACAATAAACAAAATAAACAACAACAAAGCAACAATAAAGAAAATAAACAACAATAAAGAAACAATAAACAAAATAAACAACAACAAAGCAATAATAAAGAAAATAAACAACAAAGCAATAATAAAGAAAATAAACAACAATAAAGAAACAATAAACAAAATAAACAACAACAAAGCAATAATAAAGAAAATAAACAACAACAAAGCAATAATAAAGAAAATAAACAAAAACAAAGCAATAATAAAGAAAATAAACAACAATAAAGAAACAATAAACAAAATAAACAACAACAAAGCAACAATAAAGAAAATAAACAACAATAAACAAACAATAAACAAAATAAACAACAACAAAGCAATAATAAAGAAAATAAACAACAATAAAGAAACAATAAAGAAAATAAACAACAACAAAGCAATAATAAAGAAAATAAACAACAACAAAGCAACAATAAACAAAATAAACAACAACAAAGCAATAATAAAGAAAATAAACAACAATAAAGAAACAATAAACAAAATAAACAACAAAGCAATAATAAAGAAAATAAACAACAACAAAGCAACAATAAAGAAAATAAACAACAACAAAGCAACAATAAACAAAATAAACAACAACAAAGCAACAATAAAGAAAATAAACAACAATAAACAAACAATAAAGAAAATAAACAACAACAAAACAACAATAAACAAAATAAACAACAACAAAGAAACAATAAACAAAATAAACAACAACAAAGCAACAATAAAGAAAATAAACAACAACAAAGCAATAATAAAGAAAATAAAACAACAATAAAGAAACAATAAACAAAATAAACAACAACAAAGCAATAATAAAGAAAATAAACAACAACAAAGCAATAATAAAGAAAAATAAACAACAACAAAGCAATAATAAAGAAAATAAACAACAATAAAGAAACAATAAACAAAATAAACAACAACAAAGCAATAATAAAGAAAATAAACAACAATAAAGAAGCAATAAACAAAATAAACAACAACAACAACAAAGCAATAATAAAGAAAATAAACAACAAAGCAATAATAAAGAAAATAAACAACAATAAAGAAACAATAAAGAAAATAAACAACAACAAAGCAATAATAAAGAAAATAAACAACAATAAAGAAACAATAAACAAAATAAACAACAACAAAGCAATAATAAAGAAAATAAACAACAATAAAGCAATAATAAAGAAAATAAACAACAACAAAGCAATAATAAAGAAAATAAACAACAAAGCAATAATAAAGAAAATAAACAACAACAAAGCAATAATAAAGAAAATAAACAACAATAAAGAAACAATAAACAAAATAAACAACAACAAAGCAACAATAAAGAAAATAAACAACAAAGCAATAATAAAGAAAATAAACAACAATAAAGAAACAATAAACAAAATAAACAACAACAAAGCAACAATAAAGAAAATAAACAACAATAAAGCAATAATAAAGAAAATAAACAACAACAAAGCAATAATAAAGAAAATAAACAACAACAAAGCAATAATAAAGAAAATAAACAACAACAAAGCAATAATAAAGAAAATAAACAACAATAAAGAAACAATAAACAAAATAAACGAAAGAAACAACAATGAAAAAGTATTAAACAAAATTAACAAAAAAAATGAAAGAAAGAAAGACGAGAACTGTGATTTCGTTCACGGAATGTCTGAAAGTGCTCAATACCATAAAGAGAGCGAATATAGTATAGTTTAAGTGGGCTTACCTCAAATATTGAGTGTCGCAACTGTCAGTTTCACGCGGGGCGATCTTCAGAGTCGCCTGAAGATCGCCCCGCGTGAAACTGACAGTTGCGACACACACATTTTGAGGTAAGCCCACTTAAACTATACTATATATATATATATACTGTATATATATATATAAATTTCGATTTCTTTCTTAGTTAAATCTATAACTAGAAATACACAAATGCAACAACCCCTCGCCCGCCAGCATAGATTCCTCTCATCTAGAATTCATCATAATTATCGTTATCAATTGTCAACTGGTCTAGAATTAAAGATAATCGTGAATTTTATAGGAATTGAAACCCAACCCCACTCCCCAACCCTAAAACCACAACTCCTGGCAACCCTAACCTAACCAGAACTTCCCGGTGGACTTAAACCTAAGCACAACCCTCCAGGGAGAAAGTTCCACCTCTCAGACCTCGATCACAACACGTTATAGTAGTTATATGCTTTTTAGTTTAACATACCGCATGTCGGACAGAGAATTACCTAAAAGTAGTACATACTGCATAAAAGGAATGTATTAAGCTCCTTATTTAACGACTCATGCCTGCCCCATGCATATATAGTGGCCTTCATCATTACTTTCATCACATTACTTACGTCGTCCTTTCATTCGACTTTGATGATGTTCTTCATCACTTCTTTCATCACGTTGCTTACGAGATCTTTCCTTTCGACTTTGACGATGTTCTTCATCACTTCTTTCATCACGTTGCTTACGATGTCTTTCCTTTCGACTTTGATGATGTTCTTCATCACTTCTTTCATCACGTTGCTTACGAGATCTTTCCTTTCGACTTTGACGATGTTCTTCATGATGTTCTTCATCACTTCTTTCATCACGTTGCTTACGAGGTCTTTCCTTTCGACTTTGACGATGTTCTTCATGATGTTCTTCATCACTTCTTTCATCACGTTGCTTACGATGTCTTTCCTTTCGACTTCGACGATGTTCTTCATGATGTTCTTCATCACTACTTTCATCACGTTGCTTACGGCGTCTTTTCTTTCGACTTCGATAATGTTCTTCATCGCTTCTTTCATCACGTGGCATAGGACGTCTTTTTTCTTGAAGGTGAACATGTTCTTCTCCTAAAACAGTATTGAGAACAACAATTGCGTATTTATAAGCAATATAATTTATAAGCAACAACCATATACACTTAAAAGTTAAAAATAATAAATTCGAGGGGCATGTGCATGAACCCCTTGGAAATATGTCGTCACAGCAGCAGGCACTCTATTGCTGGTGTCACCTCACGTCATTGTCGCCATGTTGGATGTAATATATCAACGAGTTTGAGTGTTTCATCAGGGCATAGTCATTCAAAATATGGTCTGGAAACTCAGCTAAAGTCTTTGTTCGCCTTTATGCATTTTTGTGCACGGTCACTGAACCCATTGTATTTTAGTATAATGAACGAATTATCCAATAGCAACGTTTCAGTTCAATCACTGAACCGTGCTATTTAAATATTAATAAACCTAAAACAAAGGATGTGCACGGTGTAAGGTACGGTTCAACATAAAATCACAGCTCATTATATGATCAGGGGATCCAAAGACGAGAGAACATGATGAAAGCACAAGGCCGAGTTTTGGTTTTATTGTTTTCGAGTGTTTGGATTCCCCTTATGAAACACCATAAACGAGTTGTTGATATGACATCTCAATCGCGCGATTTCAGTTAAAAAATGCAATGATGTGAGTAAAAAATTTCATACAGTAACTTTGTTTATTTTGCATAGATAATTGGATCTTAAGAATTAGATGAACATCGGTTTTCATCAGGTTTGAGTACTGCGTAAATTATTGAACATAATTTTCTAACGTTTCGAGCGAAGGCCCTTCGTCAGAGAGAAACGTGATTGGTTTAGTTATCAAGGTAAAGATTCGTTTTACTAGTTTCGATTTTTTCTTAATTTTAAACATAAAATGAAAAGATTATGTTTAAAGAATTGTTTTTGACTGAACCTTGAATCAACATTAACTCAACTAACTCAACTCAACTGGAAGGCTGACTACAGTCAATCACTGAACGGAAACGTTTTTGAACGTCAGTTTCAAGCCTCTACGCGGCCATTTTCAATGTCACTTCAGTTTTCTATGGCTTGAAGATAAAACTCCACAGAATAGAACTTTAGTGGTAACACAAGTTAGTTTAATACTTCAAGCATTTCGAGAATCTTTAAAGAAGGTAGTTTGAAGAAAACAAGTGACGAGACCTGACTAAATATAGCCAAAAGTGTGATTTAAAAACGTCAGCTTAACAACACGAAACCGGGATAATACTTTACACATTTGAACCGTCATTTTGACAGTTTAATGTAGCTGGTAAGATACAGGCCTTATCTTATACCGTTTGAAACACTTATTCCTTTTCGAATCCTGTGTAAAAATAGAAATTCGGCTATTTTTGTGGTGGTTCTTGGCTGTTCTAGGTTTTAGTAAATATAATTTGTTGTATATGACCGCGTGGGGGCCTGGAGCTAAAATCCAAAAATGCCTCACGCTCACGGCCGCTATTTTTCACCTCACTTTTTGATTGGCAGCCAACCTTCCAGGTGTATATAGATTTCACAGCACTAAACTAAATTAAATAAATTACGAATGTATAAAATTACATTAAATGAAAGATGGGGTATGATGAAGTAAAGTGTGGTAAGGAGTGGTAAGGAGTGTTGAGGTGTGGTGCGCTAAGGTGCGATGCGGGAAGTTGGACGAAGAGAGGTGTGGTGTTGCGACGTGTGGTGAGCTGAGGTGCGATGCGGTGGGGTGGAGTGATGTGATGTGAGGTGGGGTAGGGTGAGGTGAAGTGAAGTAATGTAAGATGTGGTAAAGTGAAGTGATGTGATGTGGGGTGAAGTGGGGTAGGGTGTGGTGAAGTGATGTGATGTGATGTTGGGTGAAGTGAGGTGAAGTGAGGTGATAAGCAATACAATAAGAAATAAGATATGGTAATATAAGTATTTACAAAAGTTTTTAGAAAGTCACGGGTTCGTTTATTTTTCAACGAATCACCTCGCACTTTGCACTCGATTTTTACAGTTGAATAATAATCTCACTCTTTCTAGACTTTTGACTTGTATGTAGAAATCCGCTTTGCTCGCTGCTTGTCTGCTACGCTGGAAATAACTAAGCACAAAAAGTATTTTTAACTAAAAAAGAATGCTTACTTTTGTCTTGGAAGCTGCATTCACCTCCAAAATGTGGTCGCTTTCTGACGTCACTATGCACTAAATTAAAAAAACAAAACAACAATAAATCTTTGTAAAGTTTTTTCGTTTGTTTTTGCTGTACAAGCTGTCGTAAGTTAAACTCAGAGAAAACCTCTGAGCTCCAGACGGGACTCGAACCCACAACTTTCGGATGCCAGCCGGACGCTCTCACTATTGAGCCACTGGAATTCAGATGGTAGACCGAGGTTGTTTTCCGTTATTTATACCTGGGAACTAGTCAAACCGTACGTGTGTCACAACTACTGTACTTGTTGGGCTACAAGTCGCTTTGTGTCAGTTTATTTTCAGTAAATGTTTTTGTTTACCAACTTCAAGCTGAAAACACTAATAACAATAAATCTTTTGTTTCTTGAATGATTCAACGGGGTGCAACTAGGCCAGTTTATTTTATTTAATAAAATTGTTGCGTTACCGTCGCAAAGAAAATATTGCTCGTCTATCATGCCTCGCGACAGCAACGTATAGCTTCCCGCAATTGTTGCCGAAAGTTAAAAACATTGAACAATTGCGGTAAGCTTTGCGTTGCTGTCGTGAGACATGATAGACGAGCAATTTTCTTTTCGCGATGGTAACGCAACAATTTTATCACCATTGCGTTGCCGTCGCGAGACGTACAGGGACCTTACGAAATACGACGGCAACTTCAACGACGACGTCTTTTAAACAAAATAATTATAATTGTGAAACAAAGAGTATGAATAATTTGTTGTCCCTAGAGTAATTTCAAGACCGTCCTCACTCTTTATACAACGCCACTTAGAGCATTTTCACGTCTTCAGGACGACGTCAACGGTCAAAAGATGAGAACAGTTGCTTGAGATTGACTTTAATACAGACACTACAATCATTTTAGCAGTACTGAGGCGTTTTGGAAGTCATTAATCTTGTCTCAAATATAAAATATAACAGTCAGTTAGCTGTGACTTTCTTTAATTATAAGATTCATGGGGCTACCCGCCTTCGTCGTCTTAGCATCGTAAGGTCCTAATATTGCCCATGTGTCCGTATAGCTTTAAACAAACGGTTTAACCTTCAAAAACTTAATAATTTGGGAAAATACAAAGAAAATCAGTATCACGTCCTTAGTTTTCTACCTGATAAAAAATCATTCTGATTTACATAAACTTTAGCTTTATATTCTCGGCTTAGACAGGTTGTTTTTTAAAATTACTACGCCAATAAACTTACCAAGTGGGTTGTTTGTTGGTTAAAATATGATAAAACACTGCTGCTCATGTTTTAAAATAATACTTAACATTTCGGGTTTAATTAGGAATTTACCTGATGACATAACTCCATCTGTATTTCTGTTATCTCTCTGGGATTCATCAATGCTACTGTCGTTGGAATCTACATTGAACCGAATAAAATTATGAATAACATATGACGTATTTCCCCCGGGGGGTGGTGTAACAGTGGGGCTATTGACACATAGCAAACTCAGTTTTATCTCCAAGTTTGTTCAACAAAATCACTTGAAGCTGTGCACAATAAAACTACTCGCAACACTGCACATTTCATGTTGAGCAATCATGGAGGTTTAAGTGATTTAGTAATGCATAAAAACGTTGTACCCTGGTTATGACGTCAGGAACTGATTTACATATCAAACAAACTGAAACATCTCCAAAACGAAGAATAATACAGAAAAGTTTTAAAAAGTCTTCCATTACAATTTCAAAAGTTCTTTCAAATTACACAAACTGGATTATATATATTGTTAATGCCTTTTTTTGTTGATTTCATATTACTTTACCGCCGTGTATTGCGAAGTTCGTTGGGAAGTTCTGAAGTTTGTTTGGAACTTGGAAACTTACGTAAACAAAGTTGGAAAATATCCAATCAAAATGAGCTTTGATTCACAGGGTAGCTCGGGCGGTAGGATGACCCTTCTACCAGGGACAACGTTTGTCCATGTAAACGGCCCCATATAGTCTAAAGAATAATACAAAGTATATACTGACACTACTAATTTTGTACGTTGCCTATACTTGGAAAGCACGGATGGCGCGTGAAGCTGTTCCAGGCGCGTATCTTCTCACCGGAAAGGTTCAAAGTTAAATCGAAATATAATAAGATTGGAGTACTGCCGAAATAACGTTTCGAGCGAAGGCCCTTTCTCTCTGACGAAGGGCCTTCGCTCGAAACGTTAGAAACTATGTTCAATAATTTCGGCAGTACTCGGACCTCATTTTATTTCGATTTGTATTTCAAGACTGCCTATACAGCACACTACTTTTATTTCACGGTTCAAAGTTAAGCCTGTTTAAAAGCGGTAAGTACTTGGATGGGTGACGGCCTGAAAATATACCATGTTGCCGTGTCGATTCCCAACTTAAAATAGTCGTGTGAGTAGAATTGGTGTTGGGTCTCTTTATTACTACAAAATTAATGACAAAATGGCCACCGCTTGAAAGCGAATTTACATATATTCCTTAGAAAATGGCGTGTCGTTTTGAACAGTAAATATACAAGGCGAATATATTAAAGAGAGAATTTTGGTTATTGAGTAACTTGCCAACTATTCGCCGACCTTCTGATCTAAATAAGGCTGATCTCAAGGTGCTTTATGACTGGTCCGTTATACGTGGGGTATGGACTTTAATATCAGCAAATGGAAAATTTTAAGGAAAGTTCGAACTTATCGGTATTTTGATCGTCAGTATTACTTAGGGGGCGAGTCAATTAATTAGTATTGTAGAATGAAAAAAAATATGAAATAGGCGTTTGCTTATCTACCAATCTTAGTTGGAATGGTTTGGACACAGATAAACCACAAAAAATATTAGGTCTCCTTTATCGTTCAACACGAGATATTGAGTATGCCAGTCAAGTCTGGTCACCATATAAGAAGGTGAACTTCACGTCTTATTCTCGGTAGCAACGTTGAATATAAAGAAAAACTGATAAAACTTCGCTTGCTACCGCTCAATAGGCGTAGAGAGATAGAAGATGTACTTTTTTCCCCCACAAAGTCTTACATGGCCAAGTACTAATACCTATTGACCTAATCACATAGTCCATCACTGGTCGGAGCTTACGCAATACTGATGACCTTAAGTTGGTTATTCCATTTGTCTGCACCGATGTTCTTAAATATTCACACTTTGTGCGTACCAAAAGATTGTGGAACTTTTTACCGTATAACATTCGTTCTTCTTAATCGCTAACATTATTTAAGACTTGACTTTCCAATCTGTACTATGATCTATAGTACAGATCATATACTGTTTTTAACCTTAGTCTCCAGTTTGATAATACAGTAAAAACCCGCTAACAAGAACCTACATTCTACCAAATCAGCCTGGGATAGGTTCTGATATCCTTATATATTCTTATATAAATAAATTCTTAATTTCAACCTGGGTTTTTACTGTATAAATCTAATTGATTAATGGAAATATAATGATTTAATATTTTTTCTTTGATTATTTCCTTAGTTAGTAGTCGGGTGGCAAATATTCAAAGTATTTTTGACTGATTCTGTTTCTGGCCTCCCAAATACATTAAATTTCATCTGGTTAAAATGCCTCTTACCCACAAAACCTATTTTTACTGTATCAAATCGTGGCATAATTTCTAGTGTTTCTGCAAAAACAGAATTTAATTTCTGAAAAAACTCCGATTTTTATGGCAGTTTGAAATTGGCAAAACTACGATCTTAGCTGGCACACTTCCGTGAAAATAATTCGTTTCGAGGAGGCTGGAACGACTGTATTTTGTGACGTCACGCAAGGTACCCGTTGATTAGCGCTTTGAAGGCTTCATGCTATAAATTTCGATATCTACACTCTGATATCAACATATATTATTCGATTTATTTTAATCTTCCTTTCAATTGGTTGAGGGACCGCTACGTCACCTGCAAATAACTGCCTACAAATAACAGTCTGCTCATGCGCATTAGTCGGAGATGTTGTTTTGCAGCAAATAATATTCTACTCATACGCGTTACACTCAATTTCGGCAAACGTAAATCGCTCGTTCAGCCAAGCTGGAAAGAAAGGAATGGACATAATTACAGGTGAACAATGTCAAATAAAAAATAAATCGAATAATAAAACAAATTATCGAACTCGGTTTTCACAAAATATCGTGATTTGTCAGTGTCTCGCAGTTCAGCTGCCTTCGGCATCGGCAAATAATTGATCTGCTCGCCACTGACAAATTACGATATTTTGCTCAACCTCGTCCAATAATTGTAAATATTTGCGTTTGCTGTATCGTTAGAAATGTTGTGAAAAGATGGTGTTTAGTTGTGTTGCTGCCAATTGTACGAATAAAGCTAGTCTCAAGGATGGTATTAGTCTTCCCACTATTCCATATTTCAAGGATGCATGACCGGTCTGACGCTAAGAAGCGAAGAAAACTTTGGGTTGATTCGTGAAGGCAAAACGTGTCTGCGAACCTTCGAAAACTTCAATACTTTGCTCAGATCATTTCAAGCCTGAGGAATTCGAGAGAAGATATTGCGTGTTACCTGGTCAAACAAAACCGAACTATCAAAAATTAAGGCCTGATCATCTTGGGATTTGTGTATTTCCAAGTATTCATGGCCATAGACCAGAGTGTAAACACATCGCTAAACACCATTCGCTTGTTTCCAAGGAATCATTTAATCTTTTCGTTAGCTTTTCCTCGACCTCTAACCGCTCCTGTTCTTCTCTGTTGTAATTTTCCAACCAGTCTTCGTCAGCCAAAGGTTCTTCGGCGTATTGTAAAGCCGAAGTTTAATACCTTCCTCTCGGCTTGAATATTCATGTTGATTTTCATCGGCATTGATTTCTGCATCCTCTATCACACCAAATCCTCGAATAAAGTTTACGCCGTGGTTATAGATCCGACACCGGATCTTTAGGTTCGATGGCTATAGATCCGACACTGACATAACGCGTGCGAAATACAGTTTATTTTGAACTTAGTGCTTGTAGAATCTTTTCAACAACCAGCACAAGGCCCGACATTATTTAGTCTTTTGAGTTTTAAGCAAAAGGTTAGAAAGAAAACTTAACTGGCGTGGAAAATTTATTGGTGGCTCGACATAGTAATTTTCATCAAATTCCGTGCAAGTGCGAAAACGTTATTTTTTGCTTTTTAAAAATATTGGCATTACAGATTTTTTTTTAATCTTTCTATTGATTGTTCATGCTTGAAGGAAAAGTATGCAAGAAAAAAAAATTGGGGGTCACCGTGCTTTTTTTTCTAATACACGAGGTAATAGGTCATTTTGAAGAGAATTTGTTACGTCTGTGTTGCCACAGCAACTGACTCAATGTTACTAAAAATAACGAAATTCAAACTTAGAAATATTAATTTATCTATATAAAGCAGTATGTCGAATGAAGCTTAAACATGCAAACACTAAATCTGACTGTGTCAAACTGATATACTTCTAAATTTAAAAAAAAACTGTACCGAGTCACCTTAAAAGAAAGTTTCGATATTTGACAGAACCTAGTCTGATTCAAAGTTCAAAGCAGAAAACGAAATGTACAAATTGACCGACTTAAATTCAATCACGGCCGTAAGTTCGTCAGTTCGGTAACCGCATTAATCTTCCCGTTTCTATATTTCTATAATCGCTGCACTGTGTCAGCCTTCCCAAGTGTTTATGCTACGATGTCTCGATGAGCTAAGACTGAGTGATAATGTCGGACACTGTGCTATTGTTGAAAACATATAAGACGAGCACTAAGTGTGAAATAAACTGTATTGCATGCGCACGAGTTATGTCAATGTCGAATCTATAGCCATCGAACCTAAAGATCCGGTGTCGGAACTATAACCACGGCGTAAAGTTTATGTCCGAGTCATCAGACTGATAACTGATTTCAGAATCTGATTCACTGCTAGACATGATTGCTAAACAATACTGAGAACTTTAAGAATGTGAAGTTTGTCGAGCGCCGGCCGAATCGATCGAATGATATGTAAATCAAAGCAGCTCAGATCATCGAAGCAACATCATCAAAGCTATATACCGACTACATTGCGTGACGTCAAAACGATGTGCTAGACTCAGGCTCCTGGTTATAAAAAATTCCGACGGCACTGGGCCACCAAAAGCCAAATTCAACACGCCATAAAAACCGGACAATTTACCCAAATTGAAAATTTTCCCACCGTAAAACACTACAAATAAAGAGCACATTCGATCATCTGAAAATTGATTTTGGGGTTAGGGGCACTTTAAATAGATAATCCCTCCCTCCCCCTCCCTTTACAATGTTGTCTAATGAAACACGTTAACAATTCCGGTAAAATTCACCGTAAACATGGTATACAACATTGAACAGGGGGTCGGGAGAGTTGGAAAACCGAAAAATGACGCAAATGTCCCAAGACTTTTGAAAATGATTGTCTGGGAAAACAATTTTCGTTAATAAAACATTAGCTGTAATGCACTTGGTTTTTTTCTTCTCAATAATAGCAATAACCGAGTGAAATGTTGACATTTTGTTGTTAACAGAATTGTTAGGGCAGTTTAAATGCTTTAAATGCACCTTATTGCTCGAAAAAAAGTAATTTTATTGCTTAAGACGTCTAACGCCTATAGAAAACAAATATTTTAATATTTGATTACAACAATTCTCAAATATATTCCCATATATTTTAATTAAATGCACAACGGCAATTCCGATTTTCCGAATAGCCGGTAAATTTGAGAAAACACAAACTTTGTAGTTCGGCAATTCCCACGAAGAACTTTCGATTTTCGAACAAGTTAATTACTTAATTTCAGTTGATGTATTTCCGGCTTTTGTCTCTCAACCAATCAAAGTTTCGTCCAGATTCTGGACGAACAACACGGGTCTATGAATAGATTTGTGTCAGGCCCTTCTTTACAGCGAAACTAAACGAACTGATTAATTTTCTGATTTCCTAATTGATTTTCTGATTGATTTTCTGATTTTCTGATTGATCTCCTGATTGATTTTCTGATTGATTTTTTATTGATTTTCTGATTTTCTGATTGATCTCCTGATTGATTTTCTGATTGATTGATTCTGATTGATTTTATGATTGGTTTTCAAGAATGCAAAGAGTAAATTTTCGACTCAGACAAACATGAATACTGACGTCTTTGCGTCCACTGTTATTGAGTACTGTTTTCCAGTCTCTTGGCGGATCACAACTGAATTTCGATATTAATATACCTATCTTGCAACGACCAGTCGATCGAGACCAAAACGCCTAAAATCGACCGGCAACTATACATAGGTCTGGCAAGATATCAGATTTCTGATTTATAGTAGCTTACCATAACACTGCAGTCTTCAAATCATAAGCAGATGCAGAGATGCTTTTAATAGTTAATACTTTTAGAGGTTTTAAAACTCTAAGGCAAGTAAATAGTAAATCATATATCTACGGCGCAACTCAAGCGCGACGACGCTGAGTTTATGAATTATGAATAGAACGACGATATTTACATTCATGCTTAATATAATTATGCGCCGCGACAGCGTTCTCCGACCAAGAGTTATATTATATCGACCAAGAGTTAGCACACTTAAGGTTACAGGATACCCTACGATGTGATTCAAGGATATTTGCTATTACGCGCTGAATATTTTCCCAATTTGTCTCAAATTTGCACCAAATGTAGCCAGGTAAATGAAGAACACCACCGTATTATCAAATAAAAAATAAATAAACCACTTTTCTATGCATCTATATAAAATCAAGGTACCTTCCCTACGCGGTTTTTATTCATCGCTGGTCTTACTAAAAATCTGTCAAATTGTCATATTTACACTTCTCAAAGATAGTTCTAAAAAAGGGTGTTCGTGTTTATTTATTGCTTTCGCGGTTTATCAACGAAAGTCCGTAACTCAGTTAATGTTGAGCTAAATAAATCGCGCGAACAATCCACTTTTGTAGCCCAGACATACACCAATGCCGTGTGCAAGTTTGAAAGGAATCGGTTAAAACGCGCGCACAATTTCGTTCTTTGAATGTGTCCATGCGACCCAAAATTCATTTTGGCTGAAAATAAACTTTGAATATTTCGCGCGGTTTTTTACAGCTGGTGATGATTCCACTCTCTCTGGTTGTAAAGATAATCCTATTACTGTTGCCCAATAACAATACGAGCGGATCACCCTGTTGTTCAAAACAGGTGTGAAAGAAAAGATCAAACTTCAGTTGCTATTGCATGTGATCGAAGATGCCCGCAAAGAGAAAACCTAAAACTACGCCGCAATGTGAAGCGCCAAGATCTGTGAAGAGGCAGAAGAGAACAAGGACACTCAAGAGTTTCTGAGAGTTCAAAATGTAAACTGATGGATTACAGAGAGAATCTACTCTCTAAGAGGAGGGAGAAAGCCTCAGAAAGGGTTGTCTGGGAAAAGCTAATTTGGCCATTGCTTTTCCTGCTTGAAGTATGAGCCGTTGTCACTCAAGATAAAGATTTCTTTTTCTGCTCTGAAAATGCAGCTTTCTTGTTGGTAACTGATTTCTTCCGAGACTTACAAAACGGGCTTTTATTCATTTTACAAAGCTTTGACTTATCATCAGGCATTTCCAACGGAAAGAAAGCAGAGAAAGCTTGTATGCGCGAGTTCTGTCGACATATAATAAAATTTCATAGAAAACTGGATACTAAAATAACAGACTTTCCCGCCACGGATAGAGACTTGGGTAACGTTTTACTCAATAACTCATTCAATTTTCAATATTTTTTAATCAAGCTTTACGAATGTGTAAAAATATCATTTTCTGAAAATAATGTTTTACTTTCTAGGGTATTCTGTAACCTTAAAGCTGGTTCTGAAAAACAATGGTTTTCCTGATGATAAAATCCTGTTCAAACGACACAAATCAACAAACGCCGAAACTAAAGAATTCGCCAACTCAGTCTGCATTCCGTACATCGGCCCTGCTTCCCACAAAATTGAACGAATACTATACAGATCAAACATTATAGACGGCCGGCCAACCTCGATAAAAGTGTCTCAAAAACACCGTTGATGGCATTTTTTGTTACAAGCAGGCAACCATGCTAAATCGTATCGGATAGTGTATACTTTGAAGGTGAGGGGTGTTGGCAGCCGTAATTATTGATTTATATACTAAAATTTAGAGCTTTTTGAAAGCACAATGTGATGGATGGGATATCTGTATATCTGCCTATTTACGTTTGTGTTTTATTTGAATTAGCTAAATTTAGAATGCTATCCAATCAGCGTGCCTCTAGTTTTGCTTAACCTAATTCGCATAACTCACAATCATAAACAAACAAGAAATATGGCGTGAATACACCTAAATATAATACTTCGAAGAAAGGCCACAAAAAGGTAAGCTTGCCAAGAATCAGAAATTTATTTGATCTGGTAGCTACAGGAAAGTCTCTTATTCGTAAATTACTTCGTTTTATTTTGGTAATTTGCCGATACCGTCATCTATCTACTGTTATAAAGCTGAGCTTTTGTACTACAGTGTAGTGTTACTTATATTGTTCCTTAGAGATTTAACTCACCGGTTCTGGCGGTTCAACAGTGCTATCTTGTGATACACGAAAGGCAACCGGCCTAGTCATCTTGATCAATGTCTAAGCTACATTTCTATGCTGGTTGCCTGCTTGTAACAAAAAGGTTTCAGATTGTTGTGGCTGTTCTTCCAAGTGTTATATTTAGGCGAATTTGCGCCATGTTTCTTGTTTGTTTATAATTGTGAGCTATGCGAATTAGAATAATCAGAACTTCAGGCACGCTGATTGGATAGCATTCTGAATTTGTAATTCAAATAATACACAAACGTAAATAGGCATCGCTTTACAGATATCCCATCCATCACATTGTGCTTTCAAAAAGCTCGAAATTTTAGTATATAAATCAATAATCACGACTGCCAACACCCTTCACCTTCAAAGTATACACTATCCGATACGATTTAGCTTGGTTGCCTGCTTGTAACAAAAAATGCCATCAAAAGTAATATTCTGAAGCTTTGGGCGGCCCTCTATTAAAGTCTACCACAGCTCATAACTTATATGTATGGTATATACATCGACGAAACGGGACGCAACCTGAACATCTGCATGACAAAAAGAACATAAAGACTGCTGTAAGAACATTAAACTGGACAAATCAGGTCTTGCCAAACACGCGTGGGAACAGGACCACAGAATAGAATGGGAAGAGTCCGAAAACTTCTCGCACCTGTAACCAACTATTTCGCCCGACAGGCACGAGACTCGATTGAAATCCACAAACACCGGACTATCCCAGTCCAGGAAGGAAAATCTTTGAATGACACGTGGTCAACTCTGTTTTAAGTACTCCAATCTCTAATTCAAGTTGTACATCTAAGTTCTAATTTCAATTACGTATTTAAACTTACGCAATCACACAAAACGCACACGCAAAATCACCGTTTAATTATATGTTGACGCAAACAAACACGTCACAACACATCACACTTCTCTGAAGACGGCTCTAGCACAGAATAAGGATTAACCAGAAGTCCGACTCGCGAAAAAAAGTGTCCCATTATTTTTATGCGCATGCACCAGTCGGCCATTTTGAAAGTAAGTGCCCCCGGGAAAATTAGCCCTCTCGTCCTTGCGACCCTCGGGCTCCTGTATTCAATTATTCTTGGCCTTCTTGTGACTTTTTAATTAACTTTATATTGCTATCTAGTATCTATATATATAAATAATATTTAGTTAAGTAAATAAGTAATTTACTTTAGAAAACGATTCTTTGGAGATAAAATTCTTTGACCACAAGGTTATTAAAATTTCAGTACGCGGATACTACGGGTAAAAGTCCGTGGCAAATGCCGACACACGTCGATTATGCCGACACACTTGTTTACAGAAAAAGATGGCTAAAAATTTCGGAACTACGCATTGTTGAAATACATCGGGTACGTATGTTGTTAGAAATTTTATAAGCTTTCATTCGGTATATAGTTCAAATTTTAGTGTTACCTGTAACTTTTTAAAATGTTCAAAATGTGCACACCATTGTTCGTAAAAGTTTAATTATCTTTTCATATCTACAAAAGGTATGATCACTAATTTGCACCAAAAATGTTTTCAACTTCAACTAGAAATCTGCAAACTTTGCCACTCCTTTCATATTTGAATTAGCTTTTGTTTAAGAAATATCTGAGGTTCCTACCAGAAGTCTTTCTGAGGTTATAGCAAACACCACAACAGCAAAAGGCAAAATCATCTATTTCAGACGGTCCAGACCAAAATAATGAAGTTTTTTTCATTTTTTAAAATACTTCCCGGCAAGAAAATTACAAGTTCTGATATGAATAGCACTTGACAGTATCCTCTGTTTAATATGCTGTTTAGGGCTGTACGTTTAGTATTTAAAACCAAAATCCAAAATTCTTTTAACACTTGTGAGGAGTCCATTTCTCATCATATAATTCTTATTTTACGAACAATGGTGTACACATTTTGAACATTTTAAAAAGTTACAGGTAACACTAAAATTTGAAATATATACCGAATGAAAGCTCATAAAATTTCTAACAACATACGTACCCGATGTATTTCAACAATGCGTAGTTCCGAAATTTTTAGCCATCTTTTTCTATAAACAAATGTGTCTGGCCTGTCGGCGTAATCGAGAAATGTAAAACCCAGTTTCGTGAGTCCAGGACTTTTTTTGCCACGGACTTTTACCCGTAGTATCCGCGTACTGAAGTTTTAATAACCTCGTGGTCAAAGAATTTTATCTCCAAAGAATCGTTTTCTAAGGTAAATTACTTATTTACTTAACTAAATATTATTTATATATATAGATAACAATATGAAGTTAATTAAAAAGGTCAGAAGGCCAATAATAATTGACTACAGGAGCCCGAGGGTCGCAAGGACGAGAGGACTAATTTCCCGGGGGCACTTACTTTCAAAATGGCGCCGCGAGGATACAAACATCAAAGGTGCCGACACTGAGTCGGACTTCTGGTTAATCTCTATTCTGTGGCTCTAGTATACGAGCCGAAAGCTCGAAAGTTAAGTAAGACATGGTGAAACCTACAAATTGTGTTCATTTAATTTATTAATCGCCATGTAACGCTACAAACGATATAAATACGCATTATAAGTCAACATGGCAACACGTTTCAATTGAGAACAAATACCTAACAGCACTTACCCGTTTCTTGAGTTTTTCCAATTTTCTTTCTGACAAAATCAGCAAGCTCACGATTTCCATCACGAATACATTTTTTTAAAACTTTATCCCAAGAGCATTTGTGATCAAACTCCGCTAATTGCTTAAATAGCGCTTCTGCTTGAGCTTCAAGATCGCCATCAACTACAAAAAAAGAGAGATTATTATAGCAGAGAACTTTAACCAGAGTCAGTCAAAATATGGTCTGGACTCTGGACACACGACAAACTTCAAAGCGCCTAATATGAGCTGTGATTTTATGTTGAGACGGTACTCCTCTTGCACAAATCTTTTGTTTTTGACAATCTCACCCCGTTCCCCTTTATCACGCCAGTTTCACGCGAAACGCTATCAATGTACATGTAATATGATAAGGTTGGCAAGTAAATTCCAACATTCACACTAAACACTTCAAGAGATTATCAAAATACTCACAAACTACGTGGAGAACCGCCAAAATAATAACAACATTTGTCTGAACTAATATGTTTCTAAATCATTCCGACAGACAAGAAAGGAGCAAAAGTCTTCAGGACTTCGAGGGGGAAATGTCAGCATTTCAGATTCGTTCCAAAAATTTCACCACCTTTTCGCTTTGCCACGGTTGTTAAACACTTTAGTGTGAAAGCAAATCGTCCTCTCATGGATAAGTCAATTAATTGAAAATTTGGTATCAAAGAACAACTTTCTACGATTGAGAAAATATTATTTCTATAAAACAAACGATAAGGTTCGAAACACCATTCGCCTGCAATACACACAGCTTTTTGTACCGGCCAGGACTGATGGCATTTACGGATTTACCAAATTCAACAGTTGTGAATAGCAAAGCGATAGCATTATTAAATCTTGCATGCCTATCAAATGATTTGTTGTTATAAAGCTCGCGGGATACCACAGAATATTTTTTATATTCCAACTTAATTATTATATATATGACTGAAGTTCCTATGGCCAGGCAAAGTTAAAGTCTGAAAGACTCCGGCTCCTTCTTTTCAGTTCTTCCACTCGATATGTGAAAATAGAGATAGGAAAAAGTCAGACAGGACGTACCGAAGTGGCACGGCGGCTGTACGACATATCATTAATATCTTGTCATTTGTGGAACAAGATGACTAGTAATTTCAGAACTACGCATCGTTGAAATATAGTGTACGTATGTTGTTATATGTTGAATGAGCTTTCATTTGATGTAGAGTTCAAGATTCTGCGTTTTATGAAACTTGTTATACTGTCCAAAATGTGCGAACCACTGTTCCAAATAATATTCGCCGTGGTTATAGGTCCGACACCGGACCTTGTTGTTCTCCGGCTATAGGTCCGACATTGACAGAACGCATGCGCAATACAGTTTATTTCGACTTCACCTGTCGGATCTTTTCAACAACCATGAGTACAAGGTCCGACATTATTCTGTCTTAATCGAATCTCAAACGCTGAAAGCTGATACAACACCCGGATCCGATAAAGTCACAAAGAAAAAGATTACGAGTCTAAACTATGCCGTTACTGCAATCGAATTTAAATTTCTCTCGGAAGTTTATATGTTTTCTACTTCGAACTGGTTTTAGTTTAGGTTCGTTGAATGAACGAGTATCTATGTTTCTTTTTTTTTATGTCGAATACCGTAAATGTACCGTAAATACTAAATAAGGAGAAAGTCTTACGGACGAGAAAGTAAAACGTCGGTATAAATACATATTCTGTGCGACGAAGCCGATCGCCGTGCCACCCGAGTTCAGTTTTATTGGTAATGAGTAATGATTTATTAATAATGAGTAATGATTTATTTAACGTCGTAAGCACAGGATGTGGTCGCCCAATCATCCGAGCCAGAGGTTCATGTTAAAAGTGAAAGACATAAGCTAAGACCTAAGTGTTGATTTTACAGAGGGAGGAAAACCGCAGAACCCTGCGAAAAACCCTCGAAGCACAGGAGAGACCAACTAAACTCTACTCACATGAAATTCAAGTTCGAGACGGTCACCCATCCAAGTACTAACCCCGTCCAAGTGGGCTTAACTACAGCGGTGAGAGGCAGCGCCCTAACAGCACGCGCCACCCATGCTTCCCTAAAAAATAAATAAATATCCATGTGTTCTGTTCCACGGATCTTTCAAGCCAAAGACCAAACAATGTCGGACCTTGTACTAGTTAGCCTGTTGTTGAAAAGATCCGACAGGCAAAGTCGAAATAAACTGTATTGCGCACGTGTTCTGTCAATGTCGGACCTATAGCCGGAGAACAACAAGATCCTGTGTCGGACCTATAACCACGGCGAATAATATTTCATTAACGTATTAGTCTGGCGAGGAAGTAAAACCGTTTTCTTTGTTTACATTGCGCGTCTGGTTTGTGATTGGTCGCTTTTGACAACCCCGTTAGAAAGGGCGGCATTCAAATTTGATAGCTATGCGTGCAGGCTCTATTTCACCTCCCGCTGCTACCCAAGAGCCGGCTCGCAGGCTAGTGTCGTGTAGGAGTCGCTGCGTCGACGATCATCCCTCCACGATCCATGGTGAATGTTGATTGCAAGGTGGAGAAGGGCAGCATGATAGAAAAGCAAACCGACGTGTTGGAGCCAGAGGAACGATTCGAGAGACGGTATACCGTAGGGATAATCAAGGTGGCTGCTACAGTAAATGACGGCGTGATTCCTGTCAGAATGTTCAATCCGCACTCTAAGCCCCGACGAATATACAAGGGAAGTACCGTTGGGCAACTTTTCCCACTGGAAGAGACAACAGCTGGTCAGAACGCGGAGGAAGAACAACCTTGTTACTCGGTATGCCATGCTTCGTCGCCACCGGAAGACAACGAAGACTCGCCAAAAGATGTTCGCAACGCAACCCTCGGCCGAAGGGAAGAAATGGCCAACCTGTTCAAAATAGACAACGCCAACATATCGATAACCGATATACTGGCTGACTAGGCTCCCCCAAGTAATCTCGGAGAGGAAACACGATTTGGGAGAAAACGTAGAGCATACAATCGAGACGGGAGATTCGCGATCAATCTGGGTTCCATAGCGAAGATTACCACGCCATCAAAGAGAGAACATAAGAACGGAAATCGAGGCAATGCTGGCAGCTGATGTAATTGAACCTTCAAGCTCCCTTTGGTCTGCGCCGGTGGTGATGGTGAAGAAGAAAGATGGTTCACTGAGATTTCGCATCGATTACAGAAAGCTAAACGGAGTCACCAAAAGAGATGTCTACCCGTTACCCAGGTGTGACGATATATTGAAGGCGATCTCAGGAGCGGCTTTCATCACTCATCTCGACCTTGTGAGAGGATATTGGCAAATAGGGGTGGAAGACAGATAGCGCGGAAGACAGCTTTTTCGACACTGGAAGGTCATTTCCAGTTCAAGAGAATGCCGTTCGGACTCACGAATGGCCCCGCAACTCTTCAGCGCGCAATGAACTCCATTAAAGTAATTATCTCCAAAAGTAATTACCATGAATAATTAACTCCAAAAAGTAATTACCATGGACACGGCTCTTAGCGATCTCCTTCCTCCTTGTAGAACTAGACAACTGAGAAATGGGGCACATAATTATATATTACCTAGGGTAAAAAATAGCCGCTTTAAGTCCGTTTTTATTAATATATGTCTTTTTAACAAATTGTAATTATCGACTTAAATATGTTATTATGTAATACTAATTATTGATTATTCTCTGTAAGTAGAGCACATCTGTTTGCTCTTTTTTGATTTCAATAAAGACGTTTATTATTATTATTATTATTATTATTATTATTATTATTATTATTATTATTATTATTATTATTATTATTATTATTATTATTATCTTATAATTTATCTTATCGTAATCATCTAACCAATTGGCGTATCCTCGGTTTGATGCACCTTTCATAGTGGATACAAACGCGAGTGACACTGGTGTGGGCGCTGTCTTATCACAGATTCAGGATAGGAAAGAACGAGTAATCGCCTACGCAGCCAAGACTCTTACCAAGGCACAGCGCAACCACAGTACGACCAGGAAAGAACTCTTCGCTCTAGTCTAGGGATTAAAACATTTCGAAGTCTACCTCCTGGGAAGACCTTTCCGAGCGAGAACAGATCACAATGCACTGAAGTGGCTGCGCAGCTTTAAAGAGCCGAAAGGACAATAGTCCAGCTGTTAAGGGGATGAATTGTGCGTTTTGTGATAAACGCATGAAACTTGGCAAGTAGATAGAGTTACTAGTGATGATGATTTTCTGATATAGAGCCAACGAAGATTTCTTCCTGGTTGCCACAAAATCGAGTTTTCTTCCAATTTGCCTATTAAAGTACTATCTTATAAAAAAGTGAAAATTCAAAGTTCACTTTTAGCAAATATCACCTATATCGTTGGAAAGTTCGCAAAAAAACTATATGTAGGAGATTTAAGCGGGTAGTACGATTTTCCAAGCTCGTTTTGAGTTACAGAAGGTTAAACCCACTAAAAAAAGTATTTTGTAGCATTTTGCACATTTTTGAGCGTTAATAACTCAAAATAGGCTTAGAAAATCGTCCTAGCCGCTTGAATGTCCTTCATATAGTTTTTTGCGAACTTTCTAACGATATAGGTGATACTTTGAATTTTCACTTTTTTATAAGATAGTACTTTAATAGGCAAATTGGAAGAAAAACTCGATTTTGTGGCAACCAGGAAAAAATCTGCGTTGGCTCTATATCAGAAAATCATCAGCACTAGTAACTCTATCTACTTGCCAAGTTTCATGCTTTTATCACAGAACGCACAATTGAGACAAAATTTCGGGCTTAACCGCCGGACAAGAACGGTTAGCGGACTTTGATTTTACTATCGAACACAGAGCTGGGCGAGCACACGGAAATGCGGATGGTCTATCACGATTGCCTCACTAGCCAGAAACCAATTTCTCAACCAACGAGCATACGCCAGTCCCCGAAGATCCGACATCAGTAGTATACAATACCTGCACAGAGAAGCAGCAAGGTTGGATCAGTCGTTGGAACAAGTCGGCAATAGAGCTACATCAGCGAGAGGACCCAGCCATCTACCAAGCCCTGGAGTGGATGAAAGTTGGAACCAGACCAGACCGAAGAGAAATAGCAGATGCCAGCCAACCCTACAAGTCGTAGTCTGTGGAGCCAGTTTGATAAGCTGAGGTTAAAGTGCCCCTAACCCCAAATATTTTTTTATAAAAATTATTTGTTTTTTAAGTATATCCTTGAAAAGATTTTTGAATTTGAGTAAATCCTTAATTTTCTATGACCAGTTGAAAGTTCGAAAATCGGCATGAAATAGCGGCCATGTTGGTTCACGACCGAGTCTCCAAGGGGCATGGGTTAAGTGCGATTTGTGACGTTTTGTGATGTAGTTTCCGGAATGCCCTAGATTTTGTATCAACAAACAATGCGATTTAATATTCAAGAAGTTCAACTTTCCAGTTTTAAAAATCCTCAATATATAGATTTAGGGCGCTGCAACAACACTGGAGGAAGGTGCGTCGCTTCATGTTATGCTTTGTTTGGGCAATAATTTTTCAGAAAAAAGAAAGCAAATCGAATGCTTTCGATCTGGTTGTTTTATATTAACGCCTAGCGGCTATAGTTTGTGTCGAATGTTTGTAATCTTAATTATATATTTTAGTTATGAATTAGTTTTGTATTATTATAATCAGGTTTTGTAATATGTAGTAAGGTGATACTTGTGAACTTTGATCAGAAACTGAATGTGGCATTCACGTGTAAACAATAGACAATGTAAGGTGGAGCTTCCGGGCGACGCCATCATAAGTATAGTTCATAGGATTGAATGTCAGTTGTCACTAGAACTTGCCTAGCGAGCAGAATGCTAGCGAGTTACAGAGAAGTAATAAAACTAAGATGTTGAACTAAGACTGTGCGTGATTCTGATACAGATAGATACAGTCCCATGATTGTGGTTTGAACCAGCAGAAGCGCAACTACTTCGACGCGGAGCAGAAAAGTGCGACATAGTTCTAGTACGTATATCAGTTTGTAGTTTTTGACACACAGTTCGTGCTCTTTACAGCAATACGGATTGCTGACGATTTGTAAAAGACACATCACAATTTCCACACTTGTTAAGAATCAAATCGGACGAGTGAAACGTAAAAAGCTTTATGCGCCAGATGTTAAGGGAGAAAACGTACACACGAATGTCAAAGTCGGAAGTCTCACAAGACATGTCATCCACAGACCGAGCTTCACGCGTCGATCTAATCGATGCTTTCGCTCTTCGATCTATGGGATATACGTTCATACTAAGAAGTCCATTCTTCGTCAGCAATCGGGTCATCTGAATATGAAAGGAAAGAGCTTCAGTTCATGGTAATAGTTGCTGGAAATATAATCGTTAGCGGTAGCCGGCTTTATTCGGCTATTTGTCTTCTTCCCTTCGATCTCGTATGAAATCCATTTCCGAGTTTTTCATATCATTGTCATCGGATAAAGTATATAATATTGTGAAAAGTTGCAAGATCTTTAGGTTTATAAAGCCAAAAGTGATAGAAAATCCGCCACAGACGGATCCAAAAACGTGGTAAACAAATAATCGCTCCAAATTAATCTATTAAACATAATTGCTTCGTGCTTTAAAATTGCTCGTCCTATTTATAATAAAAAGAAACACATTCACGCGATTTATTCTTTATACTTAAGGTTTAAACTGTTTGTAAAGAGCTTCCACTCCTATTGCTCCTGTGAATGCATGTTGAAAAGGATTATAAACAACACGACGTTGAAGACGGGTTCTCTGTTAATCATATTTCTCGGGCGTTCCGGAATCTACGTCACAAATTGTGCTCTCCCCAGTGTTTTGCTTGCGCGGTCGTGAACCACAGAGCTCTAACTTCAACTTGATGCCAGGGATAGGGAATTCAACCAAATCCAAAAATATTTTCGAAGAACTACTCAGAAACATATTACAATTTTTTTCCAGATTTAAAAAAAAATTGGGGTTAGGGGCACTTTAAAGGATGGCCTGTTAATATGCCGCGAGTGCGGATCGTCGATTTGTCTACAACTGTGTTTACCATGCAAACTGGTACCCGAAGTCCTCAATTTGCTACACGACAGTCCGACCTCGAGACACCTCGGAGACCAAAAGACGTTACACAGTAAATTTTACGGAGTAGATACAACTCCAATTGGTGTCATTCTGTCACCGTTTGTACTCCAAACGATGACAAAATTACACTAAATGGAGTTGAATCTACTCTGTAGAATTTACTGTGTAGAGAGAGTACAAGCACGCTACTACTGGAAAGGTTGGAGGCAAGATGTTGAAGACTACGGTAGGTGTTTTAAAAAGTGTGGGGAACGAAATGCACCAGGCAAGCTACCGAGAGCACGTTTGGAGACTTGTTCGATGGGCTACCCAATGGAACGAGTAGCAATGGATGTCGTTGGTCTTCTCCCACAAAGTAGCCGTGTTAATCGATATATTCTGGTTATTAATGACTATTTTACTAAATGGCCGGAAGCTTACGCGCTATTGCCAATCACGAAGCAGAGACTATCGCCAGGACACTCATCGAGGAATGAATCTCGAGATATGGAGTTATGCAGCACCTGCACACAGATCAAGGACGCGAGTTTGAAAGCAAGGTCCTTCAAGCCATGTGTGAGATGCTCGGCGTGAAAAAGACTCGTACAACACCGTATCATCCCCAAAGTGACGGATTGGTGGAAAGATGTAACCGGACCCTGAAAGACATGCTAGCCGAGCTTATCAACAGTAGCCAGAATGACTGGGATGTTTGGATACCACACGTGTTGTTCGCCTACCGTACAGCTGTACATGGTTCGACAGGAGTCACCCCTTATCGCCTGTTGTACGGGAAAGAAGCACGAATACCTGCGGACTTATTGGTTGAAGAAGTTACCTCACCAGACGTGGCCCAAATCGACGTCCCCATCTATGTCCAGAAGACAAAGGAAATGTTCCAGCACGTACACGAGATGGCCAGAACAAAGTTGAAGAAGACAACAAAACGATATTATACGATAGCAAGGCGACAGGAAACCCTTTTAAAGTTGGTGACAAAGTATGGCTGTTTCAACCAACCTCGCGAAAGGGAGTCTCGAGGAAGTTATCCAGGCCCTGGCAAGGTCCTTATACAGTGGTGAAAGCATTTTCGGACGCCGTTTAGCGTCTAGTCGTCGATCGACAAGGTCGGAGAGAACACCGCATTCCTTCAGCCAATCCCAAACCAGCTGCACGCGTCGAGGATTCAAGTGATGACAAAGATCTAGGAATGGTTGGTTGTACTTGGTAGACGGCGACAACCCGAGAGAGAGCACCGTGAGTCAACGCTGTCACAACCCCCAACTCTAACGCAGACCGTACCTGTGGATGAACCCTGTGCCACAGATGTTCTTCAAGATAGAGAAGATGTAACGCCAGACCGTACCTGTGAATGAACCATGTGCCACAGATGTCCTTCAAGATAGAGAAGACGTACCTGTAATGCCGACCGTACCTGTGAATGAACCCTGTGCCACAGATGTCCTTCAAGATAGAGAAGACGTAATGCCGACCGTACCTGTGAATGAACCCTGTGCCACAGATGTTCTTCAAGATAGAGAAGACGTAATGCCGACCGTACCTGTGAATGAACCCTGTGCCACAGATGTTCTTCAAGATAGAGAAGATGTAACGCCATACCGTACCTGTGGATGAACCCTGTGCCACAGATGTTCTTCAAGATAGAGAAGATGTAACGCCAGACCGTACCTGTGAATGAACCCTGTGCCACAGATGTCCTTCAAGATAGAGAAGACGTACCTGTAATGCCGACTGTGGATGAACACTGTACCAGATGTTCTTCAAGATAGAGAAGACGTAACGCAGACCGTACCTGTGGATGAACCCTGTGCCACAGATGTTCTTCAAGATAGAACAGACGTAACGCCGACCGTAACTGTGAACGAACCCTGTGCCACAGATGTCCTTCAAGATAGAACAGACGTAACGCAGACCATAACTGTGAATGAACCCTGTGCCACAGATGTTCTTCAAGATAGAGAAGACGTAATGCTGACCGTACCTGTGGATGAACCCTGTGCCACAGATGTCCTTCAAGATAGAGAAGACGTAACGCAAACCGTAACTGTGAATGAACCCTGTGCCACAGCAACCTCGTTCCCAGGGCCCTTATCTCCGCTCCCCGCTCGCTGCGAAAGGTACCCTGGAATGGGCTGGTCACGTGTCACCCAGATTCTGGGTGATAGCAAAAGATAATTTAATGGGAGGGGATGGTAGCGTTTAATTTGTCATGGTTGCACCTGTTGGCACCTGGCCGGCTTGGAATGTACATGGCGACTTCCAGCACTCCGAAGAAGCTTTACCCTGTCCTTGATGGAATTGACCTTTCCTCCTGTCGACTCTGTGGATCCGTCGGGGACGCTAAACACTGCAAGAATTTGTTTAGACCAGCTAATGCTTTTATTTTAAAAGAAGTAGAAAATGTTCACGGCAACGTGCTTCTGCGAGACAAAGCGCTACCTCATCGCATCTTTCGTCCGTGCGAAAGAAGAGCAAAAGAACACGTCAAATTTGAAGTCATTGCTGACACACAAAACTTACTAATCCAGAGGGGGAAAAAACGCGCTAAAAGGTGCATCGACATGTCGCCGTCTGCATTTTTGCCTCAATCAAAAACACGGCGCACAACAACTTCGACAAGAATGGCTTTGAACTTTGAAACTGATGCCGCCTCGTCGTCTTCGATTTCACCGGTTAGTTTTAAAATAACTGTTTCAATCCAAATGAAATATATAATATAAACATCATGCAAAAACTACAATCGTTTGTGCTTCTCGAATCAGTTGAAAAGATGAACGTTTTCGATGGAGATGAACTGTTATAAATAGCATTCCTATTTTGAGCTGATTAACCTAAAATTATATTTTTTGAAGTTGATTAAGGACTGTTGTTTTTAACAGTAAATGTTCAATCACTGCCTAATACAACATTATTTCAAATGTACAACAAAACGAAAAGGTGCATGTGAACTGTCGAGATTTTAACATAGAAATCCTGACATTTTGAACAGGCTGAGGATGTTGACTTTAATAAACTCCCGACAATATATTCATCACATTTGCTTTGTTATATTTATATACAAAACACTGCGCAGTCTTGGCTGCCCCTCAATTGATTCACCATTGAAAGATTTGAAACAACAACCATACTTCAATTTTGAATGTCTATATGTATACACTATTCTTGTGTCACTTCATAAAGTGATTACATTTATTAAAATGCGGTAAACATTCTGTGTAATTCAGTTGTGCGAGTTCTCTTTTTGACTAGATGAGTGTGAAATTGACAAGAAGTCGAGAAGGCATATATTGATTTCTTCGCGATAAATGCGAAGCACTGACAGAAACTCTTTTGCTGTCGAACTGGAAGCGATTAGGTATTCTAACTATAACTAATCCAATTAGAATAACCTAACTTATGTCTTTAAAAACCTCGTTCCCACGCAGCGGAGATACTGCGATTTTCAGTTGAGCTTGGAGACTGGAAGTTTTATTGAAAAGTTTGATCGTTTAACCATTTGACACGTTCCCATGGGAAATTTGAATGTTTGCGCATTTCGACCAATATAAATTAAGGCGTTGCCCAAACTTTTAAATTTGCCCATGACAACATTTAAATTCTCACATGACAACGTTTCGAATTTCCCTTGGCAACTTGTGAGTTTCAATGATCAAACTTCTAAATAAAACAATCTATCTCCAAGCTCAACCGAAAATCGCAGTAAGGCCCTGGCCATGGAATGAGGTTAACGATAACATATTAATGGCATCTTTCTCACGCGTTTAGAGCAACATTTCCCATGATACTACTGCCAGCAATGCCTCACTAAACATCGCCTGTACGCCAAAAGACCTTGGTCATATTGAAGTATGGACTATTTATAATAGCAAAATTAAAACACGAAAGGAAAGTATAACACTTCGAAGACTTCAACATGGCGTCTGGTCGAGCATAACAATGAGCACATTAATAGGACCCCTCCCACAATGATATTTTTTGTTCAGCGACACGTGACCAGCCCACGCCAGGGTACTTTTCGCAGCGAGCGGGGAGCGGAGATAAGGGCCCTGGGAACGAGGTTGGTGCCACAGATGTTCTTCAAGATAGAGAGGACGTAACGCAGACCGTATAACTGTGGATGAACCCTGTGCCACAGATGTCCTTCACGATAGAGAAGACGT
Source organism: Paragorgia papillata (assembly GCA_035771165.1). Lineage (NCBI taxonomy): Eukaryota > Metazoa > Cnidaria > Anthozoa > Scleralcyonacea > Coralliidae > Paragorgia > Paragorgia papillata. The sequence continues at coordinate 1,321,545 of JAWNZC010000368.1, read as the reverse complement.
AACGCAGACCGTAACTGTGAATGAACCCTGTGCCACAGATGTTCTTCAAGATAGAGAAGACGTAATGCCGACCGTACCTGTGGATGAACCCTATGCCACAGATGTTCTTCAAGATAGAGAAGATGTAACGCCAGACCGTACCTGTGGATGAACCCTATGCCACAGATGTTCTTCAAGATAGAGAAGACAGACCGTAACCTGTGGATGAATGTATGATGCCACAGATGTTTCTTCAAGAGAAGACGTAAGACGTAATGCAGACTGTGTGTATGACCCTGTGCCACCCTTCACCACAGAGAAGAGTATCGAGAAGATGTATCGATGAGACTGCCTCGTAGACGCACATGGTTAACCGATTACGTAAACAAACTGATATTTGAACAGCAATATCGTTGACGTTTTTGACGCGATTATGTCATCGTATGTCGAGAGACCGGACACATGTTGTATTTTACACAGCTTGTTATTTATATTATATCATTAAAAGTCGTTATTTAACATTGTCATAGTATATCTTTACAACTTCCAGCAATGTTAAGGAGCTTTACGACTCGACTCTGCTTGACTCCAGAGTCTGAGGATGCAGCAGCCGTCGCAGGATTTTTTAAAGGGATGGCTTTCACTAAGAGGGACTCTTCAATATGGCGTCATTGGGCATACCGCCCCCCCCCCCCCTCATCTGAAATTTTTTGAAATTTAGAGTGTCTCGCTCTACCCGAAGTATTAGTTTATTGAAATTTAGTTGTAATTAAGCAAAAAGAAAGCTATTGTTCAACTGCAAATCTAAAATTTAAAAATGCTAAAAAGAGATACTGAGTTTTTGTATGTAATAAAGTAAAGACAAAACAACAATAAATCTTTTAAATCAATAAATTAATTTAACTAAATAAGAATGCTTACTTTTCTCTTCGTCGCGAGGTTTATCATCAGGATTCAATCTCTTCCTGGACCTACTCTCTGGTAAATAAAGAAAAGACAGAACAATAAATCTTTGTAGCTTTACAAAACTGCGTCTATACTGGACATGTAATGCCACCTTAGGCCTGCCTGATGTAAACACCCCCTAAATCATGCATATTTATCTAACTAATTGTTATACAAGACACACTACTCTATAACCGCTCTAAAAATATATCTTCCCCCAAAACCTTGCAGTATATATTACGTAAATCTGATCCCGGTTATTGGAGACCAAAAAAGTTAAACTCAGATTTTCGAGATAACAGAAGAGGCAGGGAGATTTAAGTAATACTGCAAACTTATACAACGACATTCCTATTATTTATAGCACTAGCTGTGTGTACAACTATTAACTACACACCGCAGCAACTACGACAGCTGCCGTCATAGTTAGTGAACAGGCGATTAATCCGGCGATGTTGTTGCCAAAATCACTTTCATTTATACAAAACTGATTTTTTAGGGTGGACCAGAAGGAACAGCATTGCAAACAAAATGAACACTGCAAACATAAATTTGTGTTACCATTCTCCATATAATATTTTGCAAACAAACGTTTTAAACAAAAAACCTGCAAACCAAACAAAAATTTAAGCACACCACAAACAAAAATATTCCGCGCTGCAAACAAGAGTTCTTTGCGCGCGCAGGTTGAAGAGAAGGGACTGGCACTAATATAGAAAAAAAAAACAAAATGGCCGGGGGGTAAAATGTTTTCAGTAAGATGTACATGGAAGGAAACGATTGAGAAGGCTTACCTTCTGTCAAGGAAAGTAAAATAATCGAGTATGCGTGATGCCTTTTGATTGGCTGTTTAATAAGCTCGAATAAAGTCAACAATATTGTTTTCCGACAAGACAACTAGGTTTTGTATAGGACCTGTCTTTACAACAATCATCCCTTTACAACAATCATCCCCAATCAAACGCCTGCTTGTTTGAACATAACATTCTGTTCCTTTTGTGTAGGACGATGCAATGAAATTAATACAGTACTTTGCCAAATATAGATCAGCGAATAACAGGCACAGGGTGTGGAAAAATAACTCGTCGGAGAATGTGACTAACCGTCTATTATTAGTATTTATTACTCTATTCGTGACATTTCAAATTTTTCATGCATAGAAGAAAATTGAAAACGATTCAACTGCTTTTTGCTGAAGCATGATTTACTCATGAAAGTTAAAGACATTACACAGTTTAATTCATTGAAACACATTACTTTGTTCGTTGTTTATTGTCTAGCGGAATAGCGACAAACGACCGTCTTTCCCTTACAAATAAAATCGTCTGGCATTAGCAAGAGCATTAAAAATAATCTGGCATAAGCCATCATAAAATTATAAATTTGTCCAACTTTATCAATTAACAACGCGACGTAAGGTGTTAATCGGCAGTGTGGATAAAGCTTTCATGTGTCGATTTCCGAGACGTCTCTGACAGCACGGCCGAATAAAATTGTCTGGCATAGGCGCCCAAGGTAAAATAATAAATCTCCTATTAGAACAACGCGACGTGACGACTTGTGAAAGATCATACATACGCCACAATTTTGCCTAAATGCGATCGCGTTCACCCATATGCTATAATATTAGGGTAAAACTTACACTATACACTTGTTGACTGGCGCCGAGGAAAACATCGAGTTTTACGGACCCGAAGCTTCAATGTCACCCAAGGGCTTTAGCCCCAGGGTGACATTGAAGCCTGAGAGACTAAATTAAATAATAATAATAATAATAATAATATTAATAATAATAATAATAATAATTATAAATAATAATAATAATAATAATAATAATAACAACAACAACAACAACAACAACAATAATAATAATAACAATAAAATAATAATAATAATAATATTAAATAAAAGCCCTAAAAAATAAGTCAAGTTTCAGTTTTCTAAATAAAATTGTTTGAGTTTTGTTTTAAATAAGAGAAATGAATTTAATGTCTTTAATTCCTCATTAAAAATTGGTGGACCCTGAAACCATAATGTCTTTTTTCCTAGTTGAGTTTTTACTTTAGGCAAACGTAAGGAGACTTTACTGTTTCGTGTGTTGTGATTATGGTTCATCACTTGAACACATTCCTTCATTTCGAGTACTGAAATACCATGTAGACACTTGAAAATTAAAATACAGGCCTTTTACTTTTTTGTGTTCGCTAATGACATCAGACCACAATCGTTGAGCTTTTTTCTTTGCCGTAAACAATACGCATTGCCTTTTGTTGTAGATGTTCCAACTTTGCTCCGGCCGAGTGTGATATTTTGAGGACAGGGGTAGAGCAATAAACAACAGTAGGCAGAATCACGGATTTATAAACTGTTTCCGCAGCGGTCATTGTCAAAGAGGATCTCATTTTATATATAGAAGTTTAATTTTGGTAGAAGTAATTCTGTATAACTTGTCAAGATGTACGTTTATGTTCAATGCTTGATCTAAATAGGTGCCAAGATACTTATAGGTTTCAACTGCATATACCAATTTATCCTTATAAAGCACTTTTAGAGAAGATGTTGTTGATCGGCGTTTGGCTGATCGCGTTTGGGAGAAATGCGATCGCATTTGCATGGGGAAACATCTATTAGAATTGCAGAGCGATTGCTATCGCGTTACCCTTCACAAATGGCGGCGCAACGAAGCTTGCCTAAGCACAGTTCAAACACGAAACGCCATCAGAACAGATTTGCCGAACGTGACAAACTTTTTGTCTGTATTGTAAGATTATTAGTCAGACACCAATCAAATTCAAAGCAGGAAGTTGTTCAACAAACTTCATAAAGAAGTTCAAGAACACTTCTATAGGCCACGATAGTATTAAAACCTTCTCTTAATAAATTTATTTTACGAAACGTAAGAGTATTAAAAATAATATGGCGTAAATAAATTCGTCCAACTCAAACGACAACAACGCAACGTAAAGTGTTAATTCATCACAGTGTGGATGAACCTTTCATGTGTCGCTTGTCGAGACGTCTCTGACGGCACGGCCGAATAAAAATTTTCTGGCATAGACGCTCTGCTATGCTCGATTCCAGCCGTTGTGTGAGCCCGCGTTCCTTCGCCCCCACACACCGGCTGGATCAATGGTCGAGTCCTTTGTCCGGTTCGACCAATAGAAAAGGAGCCCACAAGATTTCGAGGGTAACGTGGTGATTGGTTTAAGGCGGTCACATGTTAAATGTTCGACAAAAATAGCGAATGTTAGTAAATAAAGCATGGCTTCCAGACTTCAAAGAAAAGCTATTAGATATAATTATTATAAAAGCGATATTTATTATTGAGAATCTGTCAGATTCTCAGGGAGTAACTAGGTAAAGAGCCTTCGATCTTTTGGAAAGAGCTGTATGTCTTGGTTATAAGTTACCAACTCGGTCAGTATATCTGCCGACTGAGTATATTAAAATTGCAGATAGAGCACCAGATCTGAGATCTCGATCAAAATATTTCATACCGTAGCAACAAACGACTTGTGGCGTGATCGACAAAGCTCTGCCAGCGACAATAGGGGTAAGATATTAGACATAAAAAGCCAACGTATGTTTTAGTTTCTTCGATATATTTGTGTAGCGCGAGGTGTAGCGTGTTGTTTGGTTTACTCTAAATTCGACTTATTAAACAAATACAGAATTTATCCAAGAAACGAAATACCTGTGACCACGCTACAGTGAGAACGTAATAATTTTTTCGATTAACTGATCAAAATCTTCTTTGCGTAAACTAGATTTGTAAGTTCGATGTTAACAACTTCCACCTATTCGATGTTGATACCTAACTTGATACACCGTCAGGCTGTCCCATGTCTACCAAACTGACGCGTATCATTTTTGTCATCATATTTTATCAACAAAAAATCTGAACTTAATATATTTCACATACTGAAGGAGTAATAAAGCAACTTGTATTTTTATTTATTGTGAAATTGGCAATTATTTATTCGAGACGGATTTGTTTACAAGACTAATTTCGGTTTCGAGCACTGGAAACCCGTATTAAAACTGAATGATGAATTTACTAAAGATCAGGGCAACGATTTGAGTGTTGTTTGTAAGATACAAACATCAAACATACAAATGCACTGCAGTCACAAGTATTTGCTTCTTGACCTTCTTGGACGATGTTCTGTAATCTGTCAAATCGAACTTAAACCAAACCACAACACGCCACACCTCGCGCTACGCAACATTAAAACAAATTAAACAAATGTTGGCTTTTTCTCACTGGCAGAACTTTCTTGATCACGCCACAAAACGTAATAATGTTTTGATCGAAATCTCTATCTAGATCACGTCGCTTGGGACTCCTCGCTTGTCGCTTTCACCGCATGCAGGTCTTAGGTACACCACGACTCTGGTAAGCTGGTTCAATTAAGAAGCACGCGTGTTTGTTTGTCTGTTACATGTTTTTGACGTTACTAGTACGTGCTGATCATTGTTGACCGACTGAATCTATGGTTTAAATGTTCATGGCTGACGCCTAAAATGTCGCGCCATTATGAAGGAGATTCGCATGAATACTAATGAACTAAAAAGGCGCGTGTGACGTCATGGACAAATTGTGTCGACCATTGATCCAGCCGGTGTGTGGGGGCGAAGGAACGCGGGCTCACACAACGACTGGAATCGAGCCTAACGCTCTGCCCACTCAAGCTAAAATAATAGAGTCGTCTATAACGACAACGCGACGTAACGAGTTATCAACGATCAGAGGTACGCCAGTTTCCAGATATTAGAAGTCTGAGTAATGATAAAAAGATTGGGACTGAAGGCATAGCAAGGTCACTCACTGAGCTGTCTAAGCAAGATGAAGATCAGCTTTCCAGATTTTGGAAAATTGCAGCTGATTGGTCCATCACTTGGAATGGAATGTTGTGCTCCGACTGCGGGGGAGGCTAGAGGGATCGTGGAAAATCTTTCATTCAATAAAACAGAAAATTATACAAGCTTTAATTTGATGGGGGTTAAGGTATCTTCGACGTGATAATGGCCTTACGAAATACAAGCCGGGCAACTTCAACGACGACGTCTTTTAAACAAAAGAATTCTAGTTGAAAAACAAAGAGAATGAATAATTTTTCTTCCCTAGAGTAATCTCAACACCGTCCTTGCTCTTTATACAACGCCACTTAGAATAGAGCATTTTCACGTCTACAGGACGACGTCAACTCGCCAAAAGATGAGAGCAGTTGCTTGAGATTGACTTCAATACGGACACTACAATCATTTTAGCAATACTGGGGGCGTTTTGAAAGTCATTAAAGTGTCACTGTGATGAAAAATCGTCAATATTTTTTTGGTCTTATCATAAAGTACATTTACAATGAAGATGAACGGCGTTTGTGGTTTGTCAATATCTCATCTCGTTCAAGAGATATTCACGTTTTGGAAATATGCAAATTATATGGTTGATGACGTCATTTTCTCCAAACGAGCGAAATGAAAATCGTAAAATTAGGAATATCTCTAGAAATAAACAATAGAAAGTGCTCAAATTTTGCATGCTTATAGTATTTAATAAAATACGTTTTACTGTGGAACTTTAGTTGTTTTCGTGGAAACTGCTGGTTCCTGGCCCCCTCCAATGATAAAATTAAATTTGCTTATTTATCAGCAATCAAGTAGCGTTTACTCCAGCGAATAAAAGTGAAGATTAGGGCTTATGTGGGCATTGTAATTCAAACGTTTAAATCTTTCTATTTTTAAACAATGAGGCAAAAATGATAATTCCCTTTTTAAGGTTTAGAGTAACCTAGAGCATGCGCTTACCATGGCAATCACTAAAATTCCACAAAAAATTCCACAGTGTATTTTATTGGATACTATAAGCATACAAAGTTTAAGCGCGTTCTATTGTTTATTTCCAGAGATATTCCTTATTTTACGATTTTCAGTTCGCTCGTTTGGAGTAAATGACGTCATCAGCCATAAATTTGCATATTTCCAAAACGTGAATATCTCTTGAACGAGATGAGATATTGACAAACCACAAATGCCGTTCACCCTCATTTTAAATGTACTTTGTGATAAGATAAAACAAAAAGACTGACGATTTTTTCATCATAGTGACACTTTAAACTAGCTTCAAATATCAAATATAATAATCAGTCAGCCGTGACTTTATTTAATTATAAAATTTGTGTTGGTTTTTAACCGCCGTCGTCCACCTAGCATCGTAAGGTCTGTAATGAGGACGCACTATGTCGTTTAGATTGGAGACACCCCTGAAGGTATTAAGACATTCCTTCTCTAACCTTTATGCTCTCTTGCTAACACATATTACCACTAGCAATCTGTCACTTTTTAACTTTTCGTCAAAATGTTTGACAACAATGTCAATATCAACATGTATTACTAAATTTCAAAATAGTAGAGTCAGGGTCACTTTGAAATGCAGTGAGTGACCTATCTGTAATTATTAATATCTAGTATTACCTTGTCTTTCCTGCAACTTTACCCTTATATACTGAGCAACATCACCATCCTTACCACCATTTTCCTCTAAAAAGTACAACAATATTGATGTCAATGCAAATCAAATGTTTAAATGACATGTAATTAACAAATAGATTTCCAACACAGCCAGGTGAAGAATCAGACATAGTTTAGTAGTATAGGGAAGAGGGGTTATGGCGCGGGTGGAGCTCCACCCATGACGTCACCATTTTTAGCCTTAAAACGCTTAACAACGTTCAACGAAGCAATATGAATATATTAAGACACTTGGAACCTAAATATTCAAACAGATCGAACTAAGTCACCACAGAATTATTGCTAAGTTAACCCTAGTTTATAAAATAAGTGAAGAAATCGAGAAGTCTTGAGAAGAACTTAAGATTTCGGGAAATATTAGAAATATGATTAGAAATATGAAAAAATTTGATCATCAAAAATTTGTTGAGGATGCGATGCGACAACCCTGGGAAAATGTGTATTTTTTCGCTGAAGATCCAAACGCTATGTGGGAAATTTGGAAGAAATTATTCTTAGAGGTCTTAGATAAACATGCACGACTTCAACACAAAAAGATTAGAACAAAAAAAGTTCCTTGGATTACAAGTGCTATAAAGGAACTTATAAACACAAGGGACAGACTAAAAAGAAAAGCCATTATTACAAACCTATATAAAAAAAAACCTAGGATGTTTGCTGACGACACTAACCTGAAGTGAATTCTGATTTGGAAAATCTTAGAAAATGGTTAATCGCCAATAAACGTAGCCTAAACGTAGCTAAGACTGAGTTTATGTTAATTGGTTCAAAACAACTCATTAAAAGTATTTCAAATTTGCAACTAAATGTTAAAATTGAAAACGAATCAGTTGAACAAGTTTATGAATCCAAAACTCTTGGAGTGACAATTGACCAGCATTTATCTTGGAAGAGTAACACTAAGAATATTTGCAAGAAAATAACATCCGGAATCTCGGCTCTTCGACGTCTAAAAGAAGTTGCTGATAAGCAAACACTTCTTTCTGTTTATAATGCAATTGTTCGCCCATACTTCGATTACTGCTGTGAAGTATGGGATGTGTTTGTTAAGGGGTTGGGTGTCAATTGGGACGTGAGTCCTGTTCCTTTCTCCTGTCACATTCAGTGGGGTTTTTTGGGGGTTTTTTTGTTGTTGTTTTTTGGGGGTTGTTTTTTTTTGGGTTTTTTTGCTTGTATCTTGTTAGTTATTTGTATTTATCATTGTAATCATTTATTGTATAATTGTATAATACTGTGACAAACTCATTAAAATTAAAATTAAAAAAAATAAATTAAACACAATCAAAAAGACTCCAAAAACTACAAAATAGAGCTGCTCGAATTATCATGAATATGAGCAATGACACAGATCACTCTGTTGCTCTGCAAGCATTGGGCTGGAAGCCACTTAAAGCAGAAAGAAAGAAAGCTAAAGCAAAAATCATGTACAAATTATTAAATAAAATGGGTCCTAAGTCACTCACTAATCTTTTCACATATAAAGGTGAGATGACAAACTACAAACTTCGGAACATTTCAAGTAGTCTTTGTTAATTAAGTTAGTTCATTTAATACTATATATCTTATATATTTTTGTAAATAGCTTTTAAATTCTATATCTGTATACTTCTTTTGTACACGCCCCTTGTGGAAATCAGCTTCGGTTGACGGGGTCAGCGTGTTTAAATAAAGTTTTTCTATCTATCTATCTATCTATCTTTCTTATCTTTCCCTTATCTTCCTCTTATCTTCCTTACCTTCCCCTTATCTTTCTTATTTTCTCCTTATCTTCCTTATCTTCTCCTTATCTTCCCCTTATCTTCCTTATCTTCTTATCTTTCTTATTGAATCCTAAGATTGAATCATTGAATCCTAGGATTGAATAATTGAATCCTAAGATTGAATCACTGAAGCCTAAGATTGAATCATTGAATTCTAAGGTTCAATCCTTACTGCCATTTGCAAGCGATTTTTTTCATGTTTGTTTACGTTTGAAAGTTGCACGTTTCACCAGAAAACGTTTAACGTTTAAAAACAAATCAATCAACTTGTGGCGTCATTTTGACAGGTTTCTTTGAACTGACGCCGCAAGTTGATTTATTTGTTTTTAAACGTTCAACGTTTTCGTGTGAAACGTGCAACTTTCAAACGTAAACAAACATGAAAAATATCGCTCCCCTAACGGTCGCATGCAAATGGCAGTAAGTCCTAAGATTAAATTAATCTTAGAATTTAGGGATTAAACCTTAGAATTCAATGATTCAATCCTACGATTCAACAAGAAAGATAAGAGGAAGAAAAGGAATATAAGGGGGAGGAGATAAGAGGAAGATAATAAGATGGCAATGCACTTATTATCCCCTACATCTCCTGAATACCTTCAAAAAATTAACTAAATACACTACACTATGCAAATATATCCTCCACGTACGCGTGCACTCAGCCATCCCATAGCCAAATAACATTTCGTTAGTATCTTACGTTCTTCTTACAGGGTCTCGAAGTGACTCCTCGTCCGAAATCTTAAGTTCTTGTCACGACTTCTCGATTTATTCACTTATTTTATAAACTAGGGTTAACTTAGCAATAATTATGTGATGACTTAATTCGATCTGTTTAAATATTTAGGTTCTAATTGTCTTAATATACTCATATTGCTTCGTTGAGCGTTGCTAAGCGTTTTAAGGCTAAAAATGGTGACGTCATGAGTGGAGCAAAAAGCTCCACCCGCGCCAGAACCCCTCTTCCCCATACTACTAACGCTACTCTGGATTAAATATGTTTTGAACGCAACTTAAAAAGTTACTGTTCATGACTCAACGTTGCAACACTTCGATCTAGTGTCTTCATCAAGGGTAACCGTTGTAAGGAAAGGTCCCATATTGTTCATCTCAAATATAACCAATAATGACGTTATCATCAACAAGATGCAAATCGGCTTCTGGCCCGCGGTCATCCGGGTTTAATGGAACGTGGGCGCAATTAATATGCCATGCCTCCAAACAACGTCTTTGATGATACCGTGGATTGCTGGTGATAATTTTGTAATCATGATCTCATGAATAGTTCAGCACGCGTGCTCCGGCAAAGCAAAATTTTCTTTTGTAAAAAAGAAAACAGCCTTTTGGTGCTCTTTCAACCGCGTAGCAAACTGACGTTTATTTAGTCTGGTCCTAATTACAGTTATTGAACGCAATGGAATAAATAGCATTTTTTCTCTGTTCTTTTTAAAGGATAAAGGACTGGGGGCTAATCATCCTTACTTGCACCCAGTGGCTGAATTGCGAAGGACGCAGATCAACGTGGCCGTGTCGAGGCATATCAAAGGCGCTCCAAGCATCCGCCAACGACACAGTTCAGACCACGGATCACAGCTAAGATGTTAGGTGTTGATTTTATGAAGATGTTACGATCCTCAGTTTTTGCAAAAATATGACCCAACGTTAAGAAAGGCTTTTGCGCCAATTTTACGTAGAAACAACCAGAACCGCAAAACCCAAAATTTTCTGAAAATCACTAAATTTTCATTTTCAGTGGTAGTGCGTGGTGGTATAACTGGTTTTAAACTATTTTTATAAAAGATCATCAGGATAGTTATTTGCCTTCAAAACGTCACACACATACTGTGCTCATTTCCCTCAAATCGGAACTAGATGGTATGCCCTGGGCTCTCATAAACAAAGTTCTACAAACGGACTTCTTATCTATGGCATATGCGATGATGAAAGTCAAATGAAAGGTACAGTACTTTTCAGTGTGCATAAACCCCAGTTTCCCGCGGTCTGTTCTCTTGACAATTAAATCCAAAAAAAGCAAATTTCTATTCGTTTACTGGTAAAGTAGCTAATGTCCTTTGTTCAATATTTTCGATTACTAAATTAACAATGAGAGCAGATACTGGGAACCCCATGGCTGTGCCAAAAACCTGTCAGATAGTATGTGACGTCATACGCAAAACTAGTTGTGTTACGCTGTCATTGCTAATTTAGTGAGAATAAATTATTAATCAAACAAAAATTTGTTGCAATACCATGTTTATTCTTTATTGCTGAGCTTTTCACCTGTTGACTCAGGCCTTCATCAGAGCAAAAAAGTCGAAAGCAATAAATCAGCAATAAAAAAAATACGTGGTGTTTCCACAACTTCTTGCTTGTGTTACAATTTGTCACCATGCAAAACACTCAAGGAGTTAAACATACAAAATTAAGTTAATTTTCCTTACATTTCTCAGCTAATTTCGAGGGGTTGAAGTGGTCCAGGGGCATTGCCCAAACCATCAAGGGTATGTGGCTAAAAAAAGCTTGAGAAACCCTGGTGTAGACATTTGGGTACATTGGCAAAAACAATAAAGCACTCTGTGTATTAATTAAAATTTGTGTAAACCTAGACATCATTGAAAAGCTTATATACTGCAACTGGTTACAACACTATGCTAAAATATTTTGGTCTATTAAAAAGGAAAAAATTATTTCACACTTGTCAGATAATTCATTATAATTTATACATCATCCGGGACATACGCCTTAACGTAAATACATGTAAGAAAAAAGATGGAGGAACTTTTAGTATGGAATTTGTAGTAGAGATTAAATTTCGATTCGTACTTCATACTTTTACATGGTGTCAGGTGTGGGGTTGATGATGTTCTGACAACCATAGTACAACAATTTATTCAATACACTGGTGTATAACTACATTAAAACGCTTTGAACAAGCGAATACGCCGAATGGGACATGGCGACGAGTGCCTCGGCCTCGTTCATCGACAAGGAGCCGTCAATGGATTGGAGCGCTGATGACAACATATATAGCCGCTTTAAAATGTGGAAACAAAGATGCGAGCTATTATCTACTGGCCCCATAGCGAAGATGGGAAAGGAAACAAAGTGTAAACACCTACTGTACTGGTCTGGAGAACGTGGAATAGAGCTCTTTAACACCTGGGACCTAGGAACAGAGGAACAGAAAAAGCTGGAAAACGACTGGGAAAATTTCGGAAGCTACGTAAAGCCTCACTCAAACGAGTTGATCGCAGTTTGGGAGCTGCACAACCTTCGTCAAGGTACAGTACGTTATCTTTAGAACAATTTATTGCTAAGCTCAGAATTCTCATTAAGGAAGCTAATTATCCAGTAGATCATTATGATCGATTTTTGAGAGACTTCCTTGTCCTTGGAATGAATTCTGACCGTGTCACAAAAGAAGGAAACACACTCACTTTTAACAAAGCTCGACAAATGGCAAAAACCGAGGAGTCAGCAGACAAACAACTCCAGCTGATGAACACTGAAGTACACCCCATCAATTCAAACAAAATATTTCAGAACCAAAGAAACCAGCCTAGAAACAACCCAGGGGCCAACCCAAGCAAAGTTCAACACTGCAGAAATTGTGGCTGGGGTCCCCACTCTCGAGAACAGTGTCCGGCAAAAAATGGCACTACTGCCAAATGGTAGGACACCTAGCTAAGGTGTGTCTGTCAAGGCTGAGAAATAAAAATGTGCATGAAATTGTAGCAGCTAATAATAACCTGAACCAATCTGAACCACAGCCACCCCATGTACCAGGTGATCACCATGTGTTTCTAGGCCCAATAGAAGCAACACCCCTGGCTACAAATGTACATACTATCTCATGCAAGGAAAAAGCTATGCTAGAAGTTTCTTTGGCATTGAGTCCAGAAGAAAAACTACTATATACCCTTTGTAAAATAGATTCAGGTGCAGACACAAACTTTATACCCAAGTCCTTATTCCAGCAGCTACTGTAAGCCGTGGAAAACATGAGCTAAAACAACCTACAATGAAGTTAACAGCATATGGTGGGACCGATATACCAAACCTGGGTTCTTGCCATGTCTATGCGAAGGTTCCCAACAACCCCAGTTCCAAGGTAACCCAAGCACAGGTTGTTGATGTCCATGGGCCTGCAATAATTGGTAATACCTCAGCACAGGCTCTTGATCTCTTAAAGCTAAATTGGGTCATCGAAGCCAAAAGCAACACTGGCAGTACTCTTCCACCAGTCACCCACTCAGTCAAGCAAGACCTAAACACATCAACCAGTCCACAGAAAGTCAAGCTCGTTGACATACAAGGCAAGCAGCAGCCTTTCCCCCTGACAAAAGATTACCTTTTGAAAGAATATCGAGATGTTTTCACTGGAATTGCTGCTTTCCAGGAGCTCCATAACAAACAGTTGTTCTGCCATTCCTATCCAACATGCCCCAAGACAAGTCCCGGTCCAATTACAGCCAGCTTACATAGAAGAGTTAAATAAGTTGGCGGAATCTGGAATCCTAAGTGAAGTGCAAAATGTGTACAAGGAAACCCGTGACCTCAACAAAGCCATCAAGCGCAACCCTTATTATGTGAGAACTATAGACGATGTGATACCAAAGGTTAGTGGTGCAACCCACTTCAGTATTTTAGATGCACGTAGCGGTTTCTGGCAAGTCGAGCTTGATGATGAGAGCAGTCGACTATGCACCTTCAGCACCCCATGGGGCAAATACAGATGGAGAAGACTCCCCTTTGTCCTCACCTGTAGTGGAGACATATTCCAAGAGAAGATGGACACCACCTTTGGAAAACTGAATGGCCTGAGTGGAATCGCTGATGATACTTTCATCTATGGCAAGAGTGACGCTGCACACGATCAACACATACTTGACGTCTCGGACACAGCAAGAGAGAACAATGGAAGGTTCAACCCAGATAAGTCCCAGTTCAAAGTTGAAGAAACATCATTTTTGGGTTTACATGCACCCCTGGTGGAATCAGACCGGATGATTATAAGATCAAAGAATCAGAGATACACCACAGCCAAAGAACATGGCAGAACCGCAGTCCTTCTTGGGCATGGTAAACTACCTAAATAGATTCTCTCCAATTCTGGTGCACACATCATTGCCTCTATGACAGTTAATGAAGAAAGATGTACCATTCACCTGGCAACCTGAGCAGCAGCAAGCGTTTCAGTCTGTCAAGCAAGTGATTACCGAAGCTCCACTTCTTGCCTATTAAGATGCTGAGAAGAAAAACTTGATCCAATCAGACGCCAGCATGAAAGGAATTGGATGTGTATTGATGCAAGAAGGCAGACCAGTATGTTATGCAAGCCGATCACTCACTGAAACAGAGTCGCGATACAGTAACATAGAGAGAGCTGCTTGCTGCCAGTTGGTCCTTGGAGAAATTCAACCATTACGTCTTTGGCAAGAAGATGGTTATCGAAACAGACCATAAACCCCTGGAAAGTATATGGAAGAAGAGTACAACAAGTGCATCACCACGCCTACAGAGGCTTCTCCTGAAAATGTCAAAGTACGACGTAGAGCTGCGATATATCCAAGGGAAGACCAACGTTATAGCTGATGTCCTCTCCAGAGTTAGCTGTATGGAACCTCCTGCAGATGACAATGAAGTGCCATCGATCGAAGTCAACGCAATTACAAGCACTCTGCCAGCAACCCCAGCCAGATTAGATGAAATACGTGAGTACACAAAACAAGATGTTATACTCAGTCATCTGAAAGAAATCATACACCATGGTTGGCCAGAGTATCCAAATGAGTGCTCTCCAGACCTGAAATAATTCTGGAATTTCAGAGAAGACCTAAGCGTTGAAAACGGACTGGTTCTAAAAGGACACCGAATCATCATTCAAAGTGAATTACATACACAGATGCTCCAGATTGTACATTATGGCCATATGGGTAGCGAGAAGTGTCTGCTGAAAGCAAAGGACTGTTTGTTCCGGCCAGGGATCTCAAAAGACATCACGGACATGACTGCCAGCTGCGCCACCTGCATGCAGCACTCCAAGCAACAGCCGAAAGAACCACTACGACCACACACGGTACCCACCTTTCCATGGCAGAAACTTGGCGCAGACCTGTTCGACTACCAAGGCGCACAGTATCTACTAGTGGCCAACTACTACAGCAAGTAACCAGTCCTGAGAAAACTGAACTCAATTACATACATCAGCTGCCGCAATAAATCACATGAAGTCAATCTTCGCAGAGCATGGAATACCAGAAACCTTGGTATCTGACAATGGCCCGCAGTACAGCAGTCGAGAGTTTGCAGCCTTCTGCAACCAGTGGAGTATTGAACATGTTACCAGCTCACCGCTGTACCCCCAAAGCAACGGGTTAATAGAGAGGATGATTCAGACAGTAAAGAACCTACTATGCAAGTCAGAAGCTTCTGGACAGGACCCACATCTGGCACTACTATCATACCACACAACACCTGTGGACAGCAACTTACCGTCACCAGCTAAGCTACTGAACCAGAGGGACTACCACACGCAACTACCCTACAGTGGACGACTACAAAGTTGTCAAGCCAAGGAAGATAACCAAAAACAGCTACAGTATCGCCAAGATGTTCAGAAACAGCAGTATGATGGAAAGTCTTCACGTACGCTGCCCAGACTGGTGCCAGACCAACAAGTGACCGTCTTTCAACCCCGAAACAAGACATGTGTTGCAGGAAGAGTAAAGGAAGAATCTGATAAGCTTAACTGCTACATCGTCGAGACACCCAATGGATCCGAGCTAAGGCGTAACAGAATACACCTTAAACCCACAGGCCAAGAGAAAGTACAACAAACAGATCAATCGCTGAGCAACCAAGACAGCCCTGTCTCCGAATTCAGTTTCCAAGAAGCAGGAGGACATACTGTGGAATTGGAAATAGCATGCACAACCAACCCGCAAACTGGAAACATTGACGAACCAAAAAAGAAACCTCCCAACAACCAGGAGTGGCCGTGTTGTAAAGAAGCCAAATAGGCTGGACTTATAAATCTTATAAACTATAAACAGAACAACACTCATAGTGTATAGAACATCAAGATTATATATTACATAATCAACATCTGTGCTTCAGGGAGGAGATGTCACATAATTCATTATAATTTATACATCATCCGGGACTTACGCCTTGATGTACATGTATATAAATACATGTAAGAAAAAAGATGGAGGAACTTTTTGTATGGCCTTGTAGTAGATATTAAACTTCATACTTTTACAGCACTTGCCTTGCTTGAACATTACATTCTACTTTAAGAGGCTAAAGTGTTGCATAGATTAGGTTCCAAGTTTTAATTGTACTTGTGGCGTTAAAATGGTGTTATGAAATAACCAAGGTTAGCAGCTAAGGAACTGTGTGTGGTGAATGGGGAGAACCAGCATGGGAGTGCTCGAAACAAACAACTAGGTGCATTGGGCAGCAGAGTCATTACACCTTTAAACGGCTTGCTGGAAGGTTGGAGAAAACATGCTCCAGACTGACTGGTTTTTATCAGTGTAAATTAAAGATTTAATAATAATTAAAAAAAAGAAACATAACACAAAATTACCCTGTTAGTTTACACATTGTCTGCCTCTCTGGCCAGTTTGAGTCATCTTAATTCTTAAATAGTTATAAAAAAGACTGACTTTCTATTTTCATTCTTTTCTCAACCAACTGACACAGCAACTAAGCCCTGAGAAAAAATGTGTGTCTCAAATTGGTCTAGCCAAAGAAAAAAAGCTAATTGTTTTAAAATTTATCCAATATAGTGAGAATAATGCAACAATGTTCATAAAGAATACTCACCAGCTATTCGGAGACCTGAACTGCCATCTTCAGTAATTGTGGTTGTAATATCGCACCCTTTGCTGATCAAGTACTGCACCACATGAAATTTGTTAGTAAGGCATGCATAATGAAAAGGTGAACGACCAGCTTTGTCTCGAGATTCCATGTCAGCGCCATGCTGCAGAAGATAGTCAACCACTGCTGGATCTCCTTCTGAGCACGCACGATGAAGGGCAGTACTGCCATAATTGTTTCTAGAAGTGATATCACTTCCTTTAATAAGAAGTAGCTTCACAACTTCCAAACGACCCCCGCAACTGGCAAGATGAAGAGGAGAGTCACCGTCTTGGCTTTTACAATGAACATCGGCTCCGTTTTTAATAAGATAATCAACTATATCGATGTGCCCTATAAAGAATGCAAAATAAAGGAATATTATTATGTTTTCGTTTACTGCTTTGACTTCTGATTTGTGATCAATCAATATTTGAGCATTTCTAGTTACCTCCAAAAGCTGCGTAGTGTAGAGGAGTTCCTTCCAAGTATCCTCCCTTTTCTTTTATGTCTGCTCCACCACCAATGAACTCTTTCACTTTACTCAAGTTGCCACGAAATGCAGCCTCCCAAAACTCCATTCTGCGAATGGCTTTTTCTTTCGCTCGAACGAATCTCCGCTCGCTTTGGCTTATGGGTCTACATGGGACACAGGGCACCCTAACTGACTTCCTATTTTACAGAGTGTCGTGATTATTAGATTGCTACAGTCTGCGAAATGTGTCTCTGTCAATAATGCCTTATTTTTTACTCAAACGACCATTAAAAGTGTATAGTCTCAGTTGATTAGTTAAATTATGTTAATTGTTGTTGTATTACATTTTTTTTGGGCAAAAAAATTAAAATAATATAAATGTTTTGAGGAATTTCTGAATTGTTTGTTCAAGAATTGTGATTCCACCAAGGGAGAATAGGGAAATAATGTGGGAAATGCTGTTGTTCCTTTTTGCAATATGCACCCGCATGTATACATGTTGTGTTTCAGTCAACGTGGAATTATATTAACTTCACACGGCAATTTAATGTTTCGCCTTTGTGGTGCCTATATAGTGTACACTTAGTTTAGAGAATATGCACAATGTGTGCAGAAATGTAAGTGAAATGCTCTTGTTGAACTGCCGTATATTGAGGCAAGTGTTGTAATATTATTTTAGATTTTGTGTAAGACGGTACACACTTGTGCACCGATATATAAAAGGATTTTAAACTCTGTTCTTTTATATAATAACGTCGCACAAGTGTGTACCGTGTGTACCGCTAATTAACATACATGAATAATTATTATAATTGTTTAAACGGTATTGTTAAACAATACTTCGGAATAGCTAATTAATCACAAACACGAGTAATTCGGTAAAAACATTTATTTCAATATTTAGTCCTTGCTCCTTTCCCAGATATAATTCCCTGTATTCTGCTCGGCATGCTCGCTATAGTACGGTCCAGTAATTTGAAAGCTAAACTATCCAATGCTCGAAACACTCTTTCCGTAAAAGCGTGGAAGTGTTTGGTAATATCGTGCCTTACACAAAGATTTTATAGTATAGATTGTTACTGCTCGTGTATTGCGCATCGGGAAAGGGCGTTTCTTTACCTATTTTATAACTTGTTTAACAAGATTGGTCATAAAAATAATTAACTTATATTCCTTGAGGTATATTTAATTAAATTAGCGACATTTTAAAATTCATTGACACTGTCAATCAATATATTTTGCAAAAATCGCTTGCAGACAATCTTGGACAAAA
The DNA here is from genome assembly GCA_035771165.1 of Paragorgia papillata. Lineage (NCBI taxonomy): Eukaryota > Metazoa > Cnidaria > Anthozoa > Scleralcyonacea > Coralliidae > Paragorgia > Paragorgia papillata. The sequence continues at coordinate 1,302,713 of JAWNZC010000368.1, read as the reverse complement.
TTCATTGGGACACGCCACGCGCACGTTCATGTTTACGCAAAAATTTACATATAGCACCAAAACCCCTCCCCCTAATCAATGTTGACGGATATAAATGGCAAATATGCGTGAAAATACATTATATTTCATACAGTGAACAACATTGAAAGGGAGGAGGGGGTTGCTAGGCATCGATCGTTCAAGCAGAACTCGCTGTAGCCTGGTACCCTGGCCCAATTTCAAAAGAAATATGGGCCAGGTAACCACTAATCTCATTCTCGCGTCATCAGGGCTAAATCCACTTATGACGATTGCAGTTTTACTCGTAGCCACTAAAAACGCGCGAAATTTCAACCAATAGGTAAGCAGAAGTCTTTAGTGGTTACCTGGCCCATATTCTTTGATTGGGCCAGGGTACCAGGCTAAACTCGCTGAAGCAGAATGAAATGTTATAAGTGAAGAAGGTGTTGTTGTGTCCGAATACTTTTGTCGAAGATTGTAGGGACCTTATTAAGGAAGCTAGGATGACGACGGCAAATAAGTTACTGCATGTATTTAAAAGAAACCATGGATCAGGACATCGTATATTGCATGTTTTATGTATTTTGTAAGATCTTTAAAAAGTAGCCATAGCTTCGACAACATGACGTATAATAGATTAACGCCTAAGTAAACTAACAACTTTTGCTGTTCTTTGCCACAACGTTGTCTTGAAAACGTAAAAACGCTTCAGTTGACGTTGTATGTGCAACGAGGACGGTGTTGGGATTACTCTTGGGACTGCAAATTATTCAACGTTTTGTTTTGGTTGAAAAATACTATTGTACTTGGGTCGTCGTCGTGACGTTCGCGTTGTGCTTGCTTAAGGTCCCTAATAATCTGCATTGTCGGACTACTAAAAGTGCCTACGAAACGAAATTTCACTTCAGTTTTTTAAGATTGTATTTGGAAGAACACCTAAGATAATGAAAAATGGCTTTTACACGTCTTTCAAATCTTATCCCATTCCTCGAGTTATTGGCTATGCAATTTGAGCAATGACGTCACACGTTGTATGTGGGAGAAAACGGAAAATCAGTCATATCTTTGGATTGGTTTGACTAAACTGAATCAAACGTTGGAAATTTTCCTTGGGGTATGGTCTAATTACATCTGCAATGTGTGGTTTTCTTTAGTTAAACCAATCCAAATGAAAGATATGACTGATTTTCTCCCGGCACATACAACGTGTGACGTCATTGCTCAACTTGCATAGCCAATAACTGAAGAATGAGTCAAGATTTGAAAGGTATGTAAAAGCCATTTTTCATTATCTTAAGTGTTCGTTCTTCCAAGTACAATCTTGAAAAATAAGCACGTTCAGGCGTGCATGTCTACTGCGAAAGCGCGTTGATCATTGTTCAGACAAATCAATGTGTTACCAGAGTCTAACATAGTAAAGATTATAGAACGAAAAGCGATATATATATATATAGTGTGATATTCTTTTAACAATGCGATTAACGACCGCGTTTCCTGGGCGAGTGCTCGTTTGGCTTCGAATCAAGATCTTTCTGAAATCTGAATAGCCTTTTAACTAATCTTTCAAGTTTACTGTCAATTAAGGAGTAATAGATAAATCCCGAGAACGAGGGATGTATGCTATATAAAAGGGCTTTATATCGCATACATCCCGACGTTCGAGGGATTTATCTGACTTATTTTATTATCGAGGAGGTTTTCCAATAAAGTTTTGTCTATTTTTTCCACCTTGGACAAAGATTTTACTTGTTTTTTTCTTCATTTCGTTTCTAATTATTATGCAAGGGCTTTATGCGATATAAAGACCTCGGAAGAACAAAGAAAACCGACTCGATAATAAATTAAGTAGGGATTAAGACCTTCCTGGAAGAAGGGATTAAGACCTTCCTGGACATAGTTTGATTAAGTAGCCAAATTGCATGATTAGCAAAAGGGATTAGTTACGCAGTAGAGTAGGTTGTGTATCAGAGAGTAACATTATAAAATAAGACGATATATGTAAAACCGTCAGATTGGAATCAGAGATCGCAACCGATTGTTACAGACAGACCGATTGAGACGAATGATATGCGTGCGATCTGAAGTATTAGGCTTGTTGATCTGTAAGACTTTCATGTAATGAAGAGATACAAAACGAAAGAAACAGTCCCCAGTCTTCGAAACCGGCGTGTATAAAGTTCTCCTGATTGCTTTGTGGAGAATTTTACGAAAACGCTTTCGATGGCCATGTTGGACCCCTCGCAACAAATTACAACGAATGTCGTTTTCTTTCGCTCGAAGGAATCTTCGCTCGCTTTGCCTTATGGGTCCACATGGGACATAGGGCACCCTAAACGACTTCCTACTTTACAAAGGTCGTCACTGTTTAATTGTAACGAACTGTTCAGAGTTTCTATTCCTTGATTAAATGCACTCTCTATTACAAAACGCAGGGGATGATTCTTACACTTACCTTTACAAAGTACAAGTATACATCTTTCGTCGCGGTTCAACGCATACTACTAAGCATACCATATAGCTAAACCTAAAATATTCGAAACATACGGTTTCATGTTATTGAACTCCAACGAAGTGTCCAGGATAAAACGATGTTGGTAACTGGTGCATACCCCTACTGTTTATGCCCAAGTTACGCCCCTGTGTGGGATTTTTTGCTGGATAAAAAAGGCGTGGCCCGGCCCTTTTGCCCAGCTAAATTAGCTTACGCGTACATCGGTACATGGCTACAATGCGCTAATCTTACATCACTATATGACTCAGGTCACATGCTGCACAATTTCACGAACAGCCAAACACAGGTAATTCGAACAGGACAAAACCAGGACCAAAAGGCAAAACCCAATCTCGAGCAAAACGTAAAAGCTTTTGTGCTCTGAGCCCGCGCTAAATTAAGCACGAAACCGACTCTCGGCTACTTCATGTATAATCCCAGCAACTGAAACTTTGTAATAATAATAATAATAATCATAATAATAATAATCATAATTAATAATAATAATAATAATAATAATAATAATAATAATAATAATAATAATATTAATAATAATAATAATAATGGAAACTTTATTAATGATTTTTTTTCTAAACAAACAATTGTAAATCTCACTCATCGAGGTAATTTACAATCGACTATACTTGAATCACAACTAAGCTACTTAAAAACTTAAAAGTTCAGTAAGTCAGGATTCGTCCATTCCTTATTTCTGCAGCAAAAAATATAATAGGTTGTTCTGATGGCAATAGATATCATTTTTCTGACACAATAATTTTGATGCTGCACATCAACTCCTACATCGTTTAACATTGCTATAAAGGAGGTACATTCTTTTGCGAAAACACCGAGTGAACTAATCGAGAGATTGACAAATTTAACAGTGCTAAAGTGTTCACTTTGTTGTCTAACTATTTCTTCATATTTGGCTTTTTTGCGCTCTACGTTGTTTTGAAGGTTGGATTCAAATCCCACGGTAAGTTCGACTATATATAAACATCCCTTTGAAGTAGATAGGAGTAAATCTGGACGATATTTGTCACCAGTTATTATTGAGGGGCTTTTGAATTCAGGAAGATCAACAAAAAGGTTGGAGCAATTGGCAGTTTGTAGGGTCTTGGCAAGAAAGTTGAGAATAGAGTCGTGTCTCCACGTAAAACGTTCAAGGTATGATTGACATCCGGCAACCACGTGTAGGAGAGTTTCTGGGCGTAAGCAAAAGGAACAGTCAGAACTTGATGATATACCCCATCTGGAAAGGTTTTTGCGGGTAGGAAGAGGGTTATTGATATAACGCATAGTAAAATTATAGATGTTTTTTGGTAGTTTAGATTGAGAAGCAGACCAGAATTTGTTTAGCTTTGGTAAGGAGAATTTCGTAACATTCGAGAAAAATGAGCCTTGACAGGTCAAATGGTTTTGAAGTTTATCCTCTTGTCCAGAACGGAAATCTTTGATAACTTCCTTGGTAGAGTTGTAAATATCATACTGAATGTTAGTGCTGTTATTAGTTGATTTCCAAAGCTCTTTTATTGATTCATTGGGAGATGTTTTTAAGGCATTTCGAAGAACTGTTTGACACTGAGTGAATTTGATAGATGGTGGGAAAATACTTAGACCAAATTTGTTACGGGTTAGAAAGATGTTACTCAATGTTCCAGATACTGGTATTTCCAGCCATTTACGGATGTATTTGTTTACAACGGAATCAATATTTTCAGAGACCCAAGTTTTGGACAAGGTAGCAACAGTAAAATGCCAGGATATTTTAGATAAGACGTAGCGACTGTAAAGAAGAAGTTTATTTTTTGGATGTAGTGGTTTAAGGTCAATATCAGACATCAGTTCTGTGATGAGGGAGGTCAGCTCAGACTTGTGTTCTTGGTTGGACATATCAAAATCAAAGTATCTTCCTAAATATCGGAAAGATTCTCCAATTTTAGTAGTTGGGATTAGGTCACTGTTAATTAAGAGTTTAGGTAAATATTGGACTGATTTTGTTAAAGCTTTCTTGATACCAAATGTGCTACATTTGTCAACCCGGATAATCATACTGGACCATTGGCACCAGATACAGAAACGATTTAGAAGATGCTGGTTTTCTGATTCTTGGCCACTAATGACCGCGGCATCATCAGCAAACTGAAACCAGTGGATCGGGTTTAGAAATTGGAAGGAGAAACCAAATTGACGGTACTTATCGGCCTTTATGTGTTGAATGAAAGTGTTGAAGCACATATTAAATAGTAGAGGACTAAGACAATCACCTTGCAGTACACCACGGCCAACAGATATAAAAGGAGTACGAAATTCAGATGTTATTATTGAAGTCTTAAAATCCGTGTATAAACTTTTTATAACAGTTTTGATGTGATTAGGAATGTGATGGTAATCAAGGATGGACTGAATTAAATTATGATGAACTTCACCAAAGGCATTCTTGAGGTCAAGTAGAGTGATGACAAGAGAACGTTGTTTTATCCTAGCTTTGTTGATAATATTGGTCATCTGAGCTGTGTGTTCTAAAGTGCCAGACAGATTAGGTGTGAAGCCTTTCTGTATATTATGTTCAATAAAGTTATTAGTAACGAGGAAGGAGAATATTGCATTGCGAAGACATGATGTAAATACTTTTAATGGTATTGTTTCCAGAGTGATGGGACGAAAATTTGAGGGGTCATCTGTGTTGCCTTTCTTATGAATAAGTATAGTGCACGCTCGTTTCCATTCAGCCGGTATAGTTCCAGACAACCAAACATTACGTATTATTTCTGTTAGGTAAGTTCTTAAAAAAGGACATCGCTTAAAACATATGATAGAGAGTTGATCAAGGGGACAAGGAGAACCAGAGGCCTTCATTCTACGTATTGCATTAGTAACTTGTTGATAAGTTGGAGGGTCAACGTTGAATTGAACTTCAGGATCAGATAACCTTGGAATCCAGCTTGGAATATGAAACAGTTTATTTGGATTAATTTTGGCTAGAGTTTTACTGAAATAAGATAGGCATTCTTGCATGTTGAATGAAGGAAACACGGCGTCTTTTCGATTCAGGACGTTCTTGACATAACCCCAGAAGTTTCTACCAATGTATTGATCATGACTGAAAGATTCGTTGTTATTTGGAGTTGACTGGTTGCAGTTGTTGTTATTACGGCGGAGCTTATCACGCAAGGTGTGTGACACGTATTGAATTTCTTCAGAGTCACCGTTTGCAGATTTTAATTTTTTTAACTCTTTCTTTAAGTCCTTGACTGAATGTTCTTTGTATTTATTCACTAGGTTTTCGTCAGGCACTGTTTTAACATGACCAAAATTATCTGCGAAATAGTTGTAGATAACGTCATTTAAAAGCTTTATGTTTGGATTTAAATCGTGTGATCTGATTGGACCATTTAACTGAAGAACAGATTTGAAAAAATAATTTGCCGTTGACCATTCCGAATCGCTTTTAGGAAGATTTATGCCATTTTTTAAAATTGGAGAACTTTGTTCGCTGTCCACAGCAACACTTGTGTTGGATTGATCATCAGTAGGGATATTTGCAGAGTTATCATCAATTTGTTCCTCAAGATCTGTACAAAGTTCGTTGTTCAACCCAAGAATAACTCTGCAACTACGTTGATGCATCTTGAGACCACGCATGCCTTTACATATCTTACCACAGCAGCACTTGATTACGCTACGGCTTGCGATAGCAACATTAGGAGATTTAATGACTGGCATTTGCCTTGGTGTATTATCCGCATAACGACCTTGCTGATCTGGATTAACTCGCTGTTTACATCGCCATGTATGCCGACCCAGCGTAACGAAATCTTTACCACAAAATGAACAAACGACGCAAATCAATAACATAGCTATAAAACTTGAACGAATCATGATCAAATCCTTCCTACCACTTATTGGGTGTGATTTTTTAAAGATATATTGTGATTCAAGTACAAAACCAGCAGTAAAACTACAGACATGTACAGAGCACGTCTGAACGGCTCTGCTCAATGCAATAATAATAATAATAATAATAATAATAATAATAATAATAATAATAATAATCAATAATAGTAATAGTAATAGTAATAAAAATAATAATAATAATAATAATAATAATAATAGTAATAGTAATAGTAATAGTAATAGTAATAAAAATAATAATAATAATAATAATAATAATAATAGTAATAGTAATAGTAATAAAAATAATAATAATAATAATAATAATAATAATCAATAATAATAGTAAAAATAATATCAAAAGCGCTTTACAATAATTCAACAATATATACAATGCCAGTAAACTAAAATAATAGAATATCCTAAGCTAGAAATGATATAAGAACGTTTCACAGAACACTGCAATGAAGATTCAATGGTATATACAGAGAACTAGGCTACAGCATAAAAGCCTCCTTAAATTAAGAAATATATTAGGATTAAGAAATATCATATTGGGGGTTAAAAAGTTATATCAAAAGCTTTCTTAAAAAGAAATGTCTTCAATTGAGACTTGAAGCAATTAATAGTTTCACTTTGTCTGATGTGGTACGGCAGCGAGTTCTAAATTGACGGAGCAGCATGGGCAAACACTCTGTTACCAAGAGTCTTGGCTTTAGTTTCCGCAATAAAAAGCAGGCACTGATCATCTGATCTTAATTGATAACGGCTGATGGTTTTGGTTGACAGCAATTCCGTTATATAGCTAAGCGCCATACCATGGAGAGCTTTGTAAACAAGGAGTGCAATCTTGTAAACAACTCGAAACTTTACAGGCATCCAATGAAGGTGCATCAGCAGTGGCGTGGTGGCAAGTTTCAGTTTGGTGTGGCCAGATTAGCTTTGGTGCCTCCCCCCCTGAAAAAGAAAAGAAAAAAGACATTACTGCCACAAGTTTTGTTTTAAAACAACTCAAGTTGCAATATATAATATTACGACAAACAACGGCTTTTCTCAAAGGCGACACCTATGCTTTGCGAGCGCCTGTGCGAGCGCTGAAGTAGCGCCGAACCTCTAGGGGGGTCCGAGGGCATGCCCCCCAAAATTTTTTGAAATCTAGAGTCTCTGATATGCCATTTCCTGCATTTTGGAGTGAGATTTTACAGAATTCTGAAGATTATAAATCATAGGAAACACAAAAGATTACACATTTCAGATCTTTATATCCCCCCAACTTTTCTCTAATTTGGACGAATTGGAAAATCAAGCTAGTCCTTCCGCCCGTGGCGCCGCCACTGGGTTCTCATATATATATATATATATATAATTTAGAGTAAAAAGCATGGAGGCAGGCAACTTCTCTCTTATCCAGCTGAAAGGCTGAAAGCCAAAACATATTTAAATAAAGGATAAGAGAGAAGTTGCCAGCCTCCATGCTTTTTACTCTAAATTATAATCTAAAAGAGCAGACTAAGAATCCCATGGTTGGATCCTTCTTCTTGAAGATCGTTCTGGTCTTGGCCACTCTCTACGTTAGTCAACCCGTCCCTGAGTTTAAATAAAGAAAAAAAAGACAGTATTTGCGACGGAAAAAACATCGTTCCTTTCCGATCCAGTTTATCAATGCACCTTTTTCCAGCTAGGACTTAGGGGGTCCACGTGACACTTTTCGGACAAACAATCTCAGATGAACATTCGGACACTGAGAAAACCGCACAATAAGAGTGGTTAAAAGATGGCCTTAGAGTGCTGTAAAAGTGATTCTCGGTAAAAGCTAAAGAGAAAAGACGTGACTGGCTGCTATGTTTCACTGTTTCTTCAGCAGCGAAAATGTATACATTAAAAGCGTTAAAATATATTAAAAGCGTATTACATGTAAATTCGTTTGCGTGAAAGTCATCTACTGTACATCTACAACCTTCGTTTCATGCGTTAACATGGTCTAACGATAAAAAATTCAACCCTAACAGCAACTATGGCGGTACACGTAAGTCACAATTTGTACATTACTGAGACGCGATCATGATATATATAATGGTTATAATATAATCATGATATATGGTTAAGTTTGTGTAATACACAGATTGTTTTATTAGAAATATGCGCGGTTTAATAAGCGTCAACGTCATCGAACTTGCCCGCACAGCGGCACCACAGCACATCTAACGATAAACAAGCCAAGCTTCCATTGCCTGCGTATCAAGCAGGGATTGATTTTACGAACAACTTGCGACCAGTTCTTCTTGAACTGATGAAACATGACACTTACCATTTAATATGCCATCATCACAACAACATTGTACCCCGCGGCGTCTATTTTTTGGCGTGGTGCTTTTTGTTGGAATGACGAAACGAACGTTAAATGTATGGGCATCAGCAACTACACAGGCCTTCGGCAGGAATTGAACCCACCTGTTCAAACACGGCAAGACATATTAATCATAATTGTCGCGCTTAAAAATCTACAAATTTTGACTTACATTTTCTCTACTATAGCTGTAGCTGCTATTTCTTTTATGCTTAATCGTTCTGGGTGTCGAGAATCACTTTTACAGCACTCTAAGACCATCTTTTAACCACTCTTATTGTACGGTGTTCTCAGTGTCCGAATGTTCATCTGAGATTGTTTGTCCGAAAAATGTCACGTGGACCCCCTAAGGTCCTAGCTGGAAAAAGATGGATTTGAAGTAAATAAAACTTACCTTATTCATCGCCGTGGCCCATTCGAGCCATAGTGAAGAGAAGTCGAAGGACTCCTCCTTTTAAAACCACCATCTTGGATTTGACTTTCATAACCTACACCCCGGTATACTTAAGAAGTTATAGTATTAACAGGGGATGTCTTCGGAAAGTATGGTACTTTATGTAAGAGCTATTATACAAAAATTTGTATGGAACCAGACCCAGTCCTAACTCCTAAGTAGCCTCCTTCGCAGGCGTTCTTTGCGGGCCTCGACATTTGCGGGCCTCGATATTTTCGTCCCCCACTAACGCATGCTCAAACGAGCAACACATTCCGTTCCGAGAGATTGACCAATCAAAGATAGGCTCCTAAAATCTGGGAGGCTGACCTTCACCTTGGCCATATATACATTATACAACATGACCGAGCTTGATGAAAGTTAACCGATCTAAATTCATATGGAAGGGAAGGGTTGGTGTGGTGTATTTATAATTATAGTGAACATGGAGTATTTATATAGGACCGATACAAAGAACGCCTGTAAATGAGACTACTGCGACGGATTCGTTGGACAACGAAAGAAAATCTAAATCGCCGAATCCGATACCATGCATCTCATGCATCTACAGCTATAGACCTTGAGTTTACACATAACAATACCAGCCCAGGACGGCTTTATGTAGCACGACAATGGTGTAATTTTATTGGTCCATGTACACAAAAGAAACGGAATGTGTTGCTCGTTTGAGCAGGCTTTAGTGGGGGACGAAAATAAAGAACGCCTGCGAAGGAGGCTACGTATATATGTGAAGAAGAAGAATTTCAAATGAAGTCGAATCACTGCTGTATAGAAAAGTTTTCTGACTGCCTCAGCCGGGAGTCCCAATAGCTCAGTAGTAGAGCACTATACGTTAAACCAGATACCTTGGGTTCGATTCCCGGTTGGGGCAGTCAGAAAACTTTTCTCTACAGCAGTGATTCAACTTCATTTGAAATTCTTCTTCTTCTAATAATATATGCCTGCTGAAAATCTGCAGGCACGTTTGTAATTGGTGCAAATCCACAATGGACAAGCTCACGAGTTCAGCCGTGATTTCGGGGAAGGTAAGCACCGGGACCCGGTATACGGCGGGAAATCGAGCCTAATCTGACCAGGGCCTCCGATTTTCCAGTGTACTGAGAAAGCCCTGGGAACGAGGATATCTTTGTAACAAACCAATATAATTTAATACCTTCGCATTGCGACAATCCTGAAAATCCAGACATACAGGAACAGACCTGACGGTTAGGAGAACTTTGACAGTAAGCATTCGAATGACAAGGAGCAAAACAACACAAGTCTTGAACTGCAAAAAAAAAAGCAATAAGAATATACTAACTATTTATTGACCGAGCGTGATGTCTGTGCTAGTGAAATATCGTTTTAGTGAAAAACAGAGGTTCGATATTTCACTAGTACAGACCGAACAAGCGAGGTCAATAAGTAGTTTTAGTATAAATTTACAAGTTTATAATGCAAATCCTCGAATTTCATTGGCTATTGCAGGAGTTTATAATTAACAATTAGACAACGAGGCCGAGTTTTCTATGAGCGAATAGTCAACGAGGCGAAGCCTCGTTGACTATCGCTCATAGAAAACGAGGGCGAGTTGTCTAATTGTTTTAGTATAAATTTACCAACAAAAGTTAAATAAATTCTCGACAATAACATATTCTTTGAGGCTCGTTTAATACATTTTTTTAACTGCCAACAACAAACGTTCAACAGTCATTTCGGACATCTCCTTGGCCCGTACAGTAACTGATGGAAAAGTAAAGTTTTCTTGCATAATTTAGCATGGATTTTCATGTACAATATTGAAACAATATATATCCACTCATTTGATTTGTAAAAGTGACAAAAAGTTGAAAGAAACATTCAATTTAGCATATAGTTTACATCACGAAATCTTGTCAACAGCAAGCGTAATTTTGAAATGTGTTTTGTTTGCAGTTATTTCGTTTTAAACGAACACAGATAAACAATTTAACGATCTTACCATTAATAATTTCCATTCTAACCATTTTGTAGCCGTTTTTGTTTTCTGTAGAACGTATTGCTTCGCCTAAATGTTCAATTTCTTCTTTCATTTGCTCACTCCGTTATAATTTCGGCGCCATTGTTGCTTAACAGAACAACCGCTGGCTCTAATGATCATTGTTCGTGCTATACTACGCATTTTGTCATTGGTCAATTTTTTTAAAAGAATGACTTTCATTGGTTTACCCCAGAGGTTTATATCACCAATTATAAACTCCTGCAATAGCCAATGAAATTCGAGGCTTTGCATTATAAACTTGCAAATTTATACTAATTGGTGATATAAACCTCTGGGATAAACCAATGAAAGTCATTCTTTTAAAAAAATTGACCAATCACAAAATGGATAGTATGTCACGAGCAATGATCATTAGAGCCAGCGGTTGTTCTATTGAGCAACAATGGCGCCGAAATTTATATAATGACTCATGGCCAGAAATCGAGGACAACATGGCGGCAAAGCATGCGCACTGAATCCCTTTTTAATTAATTCAATATGGCGTCCTTCAATAGATTTCTTAAGGAAATATAAAGAACAATCATTTTCGGTTATTTATTATTGTAAATTCCGACATGCGAACGTCCAAAACTTCACCAAATTGAACAATCGTTCAGCACTACAATTTCTATTAAGTTTGGATCGTCCTAAATAGGTTCCCGAGCCCCTCACAAGCATACCTCTTATTCGCTGTTTAAAGTCTATTAATCTGCTATATCACTTATTTTGGAGCTCCAATTTTGGCTGCTTCTGTGTTGTTTGTCCACGATGCGAGCGTCTGAATTTGCTCGGGATGAACGTTACTTTGTTTTGCGGAGTTGTTCGTTCCACTTTTTCGTTGTTTAATAGGTTCCAAAAGACCTTAAAATGTACGATTTATTGCAGCCGAGTCGTTGTAATTTAATCCATCAAGCGCCGAGATAAATACTGAACTCGGCGTGAAGAAGCAATGCATTCCTCGATAATTTCGGGTTCTTGTCCGCCATTTCTTATGGAGATGTTGCTAGGTTGGCAGGGTCTTAACCGCTGTTATTATTATTAAATATGACTGTGGATTAGGAAATAATAACCGAAATTTATGCGGCAATTTTTGTGAGTATGAGGGTACAGGCCTGTCTAGACGATTAAACCTTTTGTAATTTGATATTTGGGTAAGAAATGGGTCAATAAGACATTTTAACGAATAACTCTACTTTAATTTATTGCTATAGACTTCTGTTTATAGCCGAAATGATCGACATTTAGCCATCAGAATTTTCAAATTAATATTCCATCTAAATATGAGCCCACAGGCCACTGCCGTTGAGTGTCCTGGATTTCTAGCCAACGGTTGGCAAATGACAGAAGAAATTGAACATTTAGGCGAAAAAATAAGTTCTACAGAAAACATAAACGGCTACAAAATGGTTAGAATGGAAATTATTAATGGTAAGATCGTTAAATTGTTTATCTGTGTTCGTTTAAAACGACATAACTGCAAACAAAACACATTTCAAAATTACGCTTGCTATTGACAACATTTCGTGATGTAAACTATATGCTAAATTGAATGTTTCTTTCCACCTTTTGTCATTTTTACAAATCAAATGAGTGGATATATATTGTTTCAATATTGTACATGAAAACGCATCCTAAATTATGCAAGAAAACTTTACTTTTCGATCAGTTACCGTACGGGACAAAGGAAATGTCCGAAATGACTGTTGAACGTTTGTTGTTGGCAGTTAAAAAATGTATTAAACGAGCCTCAAAGAATACGTTGTCGTTGAGAATGTATTTAACTTTTGTTGGTAAATTTATACTAAAACAATTAGACAACTCGTTGTCTAATTGTTAATTATCATATGGCACGGATTACTTCCGGTAAAATCACGCGCTGTGATTGGTTGCTGACGGGGCGATATTTCTCCGTAATGCCCACGGGTATTATCCGTAACGCCCACGGGCATTATGAAAATTGTTAATGCCCTACGATTGGAAACAAACAAAAAATCCTAATAAGAAACTTTTATTGCCGAAAAGCGGCGAAAATAGATGAAATAGACGACGATGAACATTATAAAAGTAAATTCTAGTATCCAGACGAGAATGAAACAGAAGAAAATAACGCTAGTTCGGTGTTTTGACGAAATTAAAGGAAGCGAAGACCAAGAAATACAAGATTGATTTTGAAATAAAAAGTGCCATATAATAAACTACTTAATAACCTCGACCGTTCGGTCTTTGCGGTAAAATATTAAACCTCGGTCTTGAGCGTATTAACCTCGCTATCGCTCGGTCAATACAGCAAGACATCGGTTTAATATTTTACCGTAAAGACCTCACTCTCGATTATTAAGTAGTTAATTATATGGCCTTGCTGAAATAATTATTATTTAACTTAAAACTATCAGAGACATGAAAACGCTACTGCAAAACTCGCAACGTTTTGTTTAACAGATATTTTTTATTTTTATTTAGAACAAAAAAAACCCAGAAAAACAAAGATAATTTGTTTAGCTTCTTTAGTTCTTCGTTAATTAATCGAAGTGCATTTGTAATTGGGTTTTTTATCTCAGATAAACTAAGTTTTAGGAACCAATCAGATTGCAGGATTTCCGTACTTGGACCTCTCAGCGCCACTGCCATATAATAAACCTTTTTACTTCATTACCAACAAAAACAGAATCATTTTCCCAAACTGAGATTCGGTATAGCGGTAAAAGAACGTTCTTTTAAGCCCGTTTTCCACTAGGCGACTTTTTTCGCGCGAAGCGATTATTCGCCAGAAAAAGTAGGATCTGTTTCTACTTTTTCGCGGCGAATTTTGTCGCTAACCAATCACGTTGCTGAATATATTTTTTCGATTCGCTTCGCGCGAAAAAAGTCGCCTAGTGGAAAATGGGCTTAACGTAATATATCAACAACGAGTTTGAGTGTTTCATCAGGGGATCCAAATACGAGAAAACATATTGTTTTCCAGTGTTTGGATTCCCCTGATGAAACACTATAAATGAGTTGTTGATTTAGATTTAATGACTTTATTGCCTATTGCAACTGGTGGTCAAACAGAGCGAAATGCCCCAATTGAACATGACTACCATGATGTAAGTGTACATGTTGGTTTTGCGGAGGGAGGAAAACCGGAGAACCCGGCGAAAAACCCTCGAAGCACAGGAGAGATCAACTACAACTCTACTCGCATTAGCTTCCAGCTCGACAACGGGGTAATTCCCAAGTGGTCACCCATCCAAGTACTAACCCCGTTTAACCGGGCTTAACTTTTGGTGAGAGGCAGCGCGCTAACAGCACACGCCACCCGTGCTCGAGCGATTTCAATAGACCATTTGCACGTTGACGTACGATGGCGTTGGGTGACTACAACTACCAGAATGCTTTGCCAGTATGCTAGAGTTTCCGCTAAAGATATGACTCACAAGGACCCGTCCATCCTTTCGCGGCTTTTCCAAAATATGTCTTTAGATTTGTTTTTTCCAAGTTTGTCGTCAAGTTTCAGTGAGTCTCAAGATTTTAGCAATCTTTTCGATACCCTAACCACAACATAAACCCTAACCCTAATCAGAAATCTTGTTTAACCCCTAGCTTTTTGGAAAAACATATTTGACGACATGTTTTGGAAAAGCCGCGAAAGGACCGGACGGGTCCCTTTGACTCATCCGTTTTAGCCGAAACCCTAGAATACTGGCAAAGCATTCTGGTAGTTTAGGTCACCCAACGCCATCTCACGTCATCGTGCAAATTGACCTATTGAAAAATGCAATTAAAATAAACCCTCTTGAGATTTTATTCATGATGTGTGTAAAATTTATTTATACAGCAACTCGTTTATTTTGCACAGATAATTAAGATCTTAAGAATTAGATGAACACCGGTTTTCATCTAATATCTTGGGTTTTACTGGAGTATCCAACTTCAATCAGGTGATTCAATGAACTATTGTAATTGGCTGATTATCTCATGAATTATTAATGAGTTTGAGATGGAGCTGTCATTAATTCTACCCGGGAGGGGGCAGAGGGTAAGGTCCTAGGCCATGAAACTATAAATCAAAATTTAGTGGGCTACGAAAACATTTGGAAAAACTTTGATTGGCCATGAATTTAAGATGTACGGGGCCACGAAACTAAAACAAATTTTATAGTTGGGCCACGAAACGTTAACAGCAATTTTCAGTTTTCCTTCTGCCCCCTTCCCAGATAGAATTAATGACAGCTCCCTTAAAGTGCTTATGCAGCGAAATTTCACCCCAGTTTTCTTATGATTGCATTTGAAAGAACACTTAAAATGACAACGTAACATCTTTCGCAGAATTTCGTTTCCTTGCTTCATTCTTGAGATATTCAGGTTTGTTTGATATGCAAATGTCATACTTATGACATCACACTGCATAATCACTTTTTAGAAAAGTATGATTTTCTTTGAGAGTGCTTATCGAAAGTACTTAATAAAAATTTGCACTTGCATGTATGTAGCCATGACTGGTCACTAAACGTGTGTAGCTGGGTGTAAAATATTTGGACCATCCTAAAATTGATGCTCTTTCAAAACGTCTTATGCAGTGTGATGTCATAAGTATGACATTTGCATATCAAACAAACCTGAATATCTCAAGAATGAAGCAAGGAAACGAAATTCTACGAAAGATGTTACGTTGTCATTTTAAGTGTTCTTTCAAATGTAATCATAAAAAACTGGTGTGAAATTTCGCTGCATTGGCACTTTAATACAATTGACCTTTTCACATCGGTGAAACTGGCAGACGTTTATCTGACAGGTTTTCTGAACATCTTCATTCCGTGAGGAACAATGATGTTGACAGGCCTGTCACCTGACATTTTAAGAGTGTCAACCATCACACTTCGGGCATGAAAGTTTGTGCCATCTCACCCATTTCTGGTGGTAATGACAGCCGCAAAAGACAAGAAAGCGTCTTATTTTCAAAATTGGAACCATTCATCTTCACGGACTCAACGAACGTTTTTCTTTTATTTAACACTTCTGAAGACGCCGTTTTTGTTTAGCAAGGGTGGACATAAACAGTGTTTTCACTTAATTTATCTAATTTTCTCTCTCTTTTATTTCAGATTTCGGAAGACGCTGTTTTTGTTTAGCAAGGGCGGACATAGACAGTGTTTTCACTTAATTAATTTATCTATTTTTTACTCTCGCTAATCCTTTTTACACCCCCTCCTTTTTTTGCTCATCGACGGTGGGAATAGGAAATGCCTTTCGCATCTCATTATTGATTTGTTATTGTTATTTTGCTCTGATTGGCTAATTTTTCCGCATCTCAATATTTTTTACTTTTTTTATCTGATTGGCTTATTTTTGGTCATATAATTATCGTTCTTATATAACCTCGTTGTTTGTTTACACTCTTTACGTTTCTCTCTGACGAAGGGCCTTCGCTCGAAACGTTAGACCCTATTTACATGAAGTGGATTGAATATTGAAGTCAAATCTCGCATGTTGTTTCTCCTTGTTGTGTTTATATGAAGAAGATTAAAAGTTTTCGATCTGATCGAAACGAATGGCTGAAATCAATCCCCGCAGTGGAGTGGATTGACTTGAGATTCAAGCAAGGATCGACTTGAATTTCTCCAATGTGATTCATCTAAACACGGTTTGACTTGAAAATGACTTGATACGCATGAGTGAAGTTGGTGCGTGTCGTAAACATGGCAGACATTGAGGAAAGCCCAGAAAATAGTGTTGAAAAACCGCTTACAAAAAGCAAAAACAGATCGGATTCTCCATGTAAACATGTGCCTGGATTGACTTCACTCGCGTTTTTCGATCCGATTGGACTGTCAATCCGCTTCATGTAAACACGGCCTAAGTTTCCTATCCAGTTCCCCTCCATTATGTATGGTTTTAACATAGTCTGTGGTCTAACTAACCTGAGAAAACAGCCGCCTCTTCTCGCTCGCCCCCTCGCGAAAGAGACGTCTGAGCAACGAGCCAAGAAATTCCATACTGATGACATAAATCTACCGAGATTTGGGTAGTAGGGTAGTAGCGCTGATTGGTTACTCTGTAATCATACGATGATTAATTCAAAACTCGGCTCGACCAAGGTCAACTCCGACATCATTCCTGTCTGAAATAACAAAATTAAAGCTTAGTTTTTGCCAACAAAGAAATATAGATAGATAGTTTTTCTAAAGCGAGTTTGAGTTGCATTTCCCTATCGAAATTGAACGATTTTGCCAGACATCGAGCGCCATTTCCTGTCGAGACTTGAAACTGTCGTATTTTGCTTGAATGAAATTTGAAATCTTCGTTGCTACGTTACGATATTTTGAAGCCTCGACAGGAAGTGGCGCTCGATGTCTGGCAAAATCGTTCAATTTCGATAGGGAAATGCAACTCAAACTCGCTTTAGAAAAACTAACTATCTATCTTCCTTTGTTAGCAAAAACTAAGCTTTAACATTGTTATTTCAGACAGGAATGATGTCGGAGTTGACCTTGATCGAGACGAGTTTTGAATTAATTATCGTATGATTACAAAGTAACCAATCAGCGCTACTACCCGAATCTCGGTAGATTCGTCATCAGTATGGAAATTCTTGGTTCGTTGCTCAGACGTCTCTTTCACGAGGGGGCGAGCGAGAAGAGGCGGCTGTTTTCTCAGGCTATGGTCTAACCAGTGAACTCTAAACAAGGATTGGAACGCTATCTTCATAAGGCAGGCTTTATGATTGGGTGAAGCCAAACTTCCGGCTGCTGGGGGCAACCATGAACGTCTGACCAACGTAGAGCCGTAGAAAACAGAACAATGGCCCAGCGAAAATTTTATTATTTTTTTTTGTAGTTGAACTTCTTTAGAATTGATATAACGAAGCCAGCACGTATTAGAATCATTGACCATTCTCTCTGAGGTATGTTTGCTGGCAAAAATAGATTGAAAGAGGAAATATATTGCCAAACGAAAGCAAAATTTTGCTTGGATTGATGGAAAATTCACGTTTTATTTAGTATTTATTCGTCTTTATTTTGTGAATTCTTGCAACCCTGTCAAGCTGTGCCTTTGCTCTTATGAATAATCTCCTGATACCTTTTGAATCATTATCAGACCTTTTGAATCATTATCAGACCTTTTGAATCATTATCAGACCTTTTGAATCATTATCAGACCTTTTGAATCATTATCAGACCTTTTGAATCATTACCAGACCTTTTGAATCATTATCAGACCTTTTGAATCATTATCAGACCTTTTGAATCATTATCAGACCTTTTGAATCATTATCAGACATTTTGAATCATTATCAGACCTTTTGAATCATTATCAGACCTTTTGAATCATTATCAGACCTTTTGAATCATTATCAGACCTTTTGAATCATTATCAGAGCTTTTGAATCATTATCAGACCTTTTGAATCATTATCAGAGCTTTTGAATCATTATCAGACCTTTTGAATCAGTATCAGACCACGTATATTTTTTATCTTTGAAGCCTTTGAAAACTGTCAGTTCGTATTTCTGTATTGTTTGATTATTTTGACTGTTCAGAAAGTTTAATATTTATGGTTTTTATTGATCATGTCAGCATCCATCCATATGCTTGACAGATTATTAATTGCCACTAGATTTCAATAGGCTTTAAGGATAATGCTATCTTTATTTGATTCAAGATAGTTTATTGTAACCAATTCCATAGGTTTTTCCTTGATTTTGATACTATTAACTCGAGACTGAAGCTGCCATACAAAAAAAAATCAAGACATCCGCGTGGTTTTGGACTCATATTGTGTTTTTCTCAAATATTCAAGCTACGTTTTTGCTGCTAAAAGACTTTAGAAGAAATATCGATTACTGTAGTATGTTTGCATTTCTTTGTAATTGGTTTATAACAAAATACAACTTAACAAAATAAAGATTTTCCTGCAAATAAAGAGGACTTAAATATTAATAAACCTAAAACAAAGGATATGCACGGTGTAAGGTACAGTTCAACATAAAATCACAGCTCATTATAGGCGCTTTGAAGTTTGCCGAGTTTCCAGACCATATCTCGATTGACTACATGTATGTGCACGGTCACGGTTGAAAATTCTATTGTTTTACTATTGTTTTACCTTTGCGAACTAAGATAGCAGTGTAAAAGAGATTGGGCACTACGTGTTTGTTTTGGCTTCTGGTTCGAGGTATTCCAGTACTTATTAAAATACTCATTAATAATTCATGACGAAAATTCAAAAGAAATCAATACCGTAGCAGTGGTTGTAAATCGGATACAGCATCGTCCTGATTTACATAAACTTTAGCTTCGATTTTCTCGGCTAAAACAGACCGTATCCCAAAAATAGTTAACTTGATTACTTAGATGCATTAGTATTTTAAGAAAGATACAGCATTCGCATCCGAACTGTATCTAATTTACTACGGCTCGCTTGCAGCTCGCCTTGTAAATCAGATACAGCTCGGCTGCTCATGCTGTATCTATTACTTGCAAATAATTACATATTTCGAGCCGTGCTTCCAATAGAAAACGTTTGTGTTCAGTCGTTTGTCCATATCAAATGAGCTTTAACACTTTGAAGCCTGACGACGAGTCTTTAAGGTTTATTCTGACTAACGCCAGACGATCTTATTGAGCACAGGGAGAGGTCCAGGTCTCGAACTGTTAAATCCTATCTCTTTAACACTTTGAAGCCTGACGACGAGTCTTTAAGGTTTATTCTGGCTAACGCCAGACGATTTTATTCAGCACAGGGAGAGGTCCAGGTCTCGAAGCATTAAAAAACTTTGTGCACGGTCAAACCTCCAAGTGGGTTCTTTGTTCAGTATATTTGAAGTTTGCCGGGTTTCCTAACCATCTCCCTCTATCAACTATCAAGTTGGAAAAAGTATTCAACCTTCCTCCGGATGGTTTTTTAAGTTTAGATAACCTTCCTCAAAATATATAGCGAGAATTTTGTGTTTTGCAACGTTCATAAATACTGTGTGACTTGTACAGTACCTTGGCTTTCTAGGTTTTCCTAGGTAAGCTTTGGCATACTACAATAGCTACTAATAACTGACCGCTGCTGACTGATAGCCTGCCAACTACCCTCGACTGCTGCGAAGATACAGACATCACAGCAGACATCAGCGTACATGTCTCACACATGTAACTGCTGCCACTGCCAGTGCTGCATAATTGTTGGTTAGCCAAAGTTTTGCTGCAAATCGCATTTTTTCTCGACACCTTGCTTGATCAATTGTAACTTTCTCAGATTACCGAATGTGTTGTTTCACGCGTTTTCACTTTAAACCTTCCTCACTAAAGTAAACCTTCCTGCGGGTGGTACCCGCATACCCGCAGCTTTTTTCCAACTCTGCAACTATGCTGGGTCTAACTAAACCACGAGATAGACCAGAGACTATGTACTACAGACTATCTAAATCACGAGAAAAGAGATAAACATAGGCAGCATAATATATACTTACTTTCAACGACTATCATATCCAGTGGATTGGACACAGTTGTAATATTCCCAATCATAACATCATTGCTCTTGTTAAACTTAACAATTCGGGAGTTTGTTGAGTCGAGAACATAATAGACTTCCCTTCCAACGCCAAGTGCAACACTTGAACTGGATATTGTTAGATTCTGAATAACGGACGACGTTCCGCTATAGCTTGTCTTCAGTATACTGTAGTGAGAGGCGCTGTTAAATCGCATCCAATACACCGCTTCATTCTGTTCGTCCACTGCTAGACGCAGAGCAACTGAGTTCTTCTTATGAAGAACTGTTGTCGTCTTAGTTTGTAATGTGTACTGAACAATGTCGTTAGCACTATTTCGATTAACACTGCCAAACAAATTCCTAGTGAAAAAAATATTATATATTAAGACAATAAAAACGTCTTCTTTTTTTAAAGCAAAAGGGGCTGCAAAACTAGATTTTTTAAAGCGCCCCAATCTCATTCCCAGAGCCCACGTTCCCCACCCGGGAAACGAGAGACGATCTGGGATAATCCGTTTCAAATCGTTACGTTATTGGCTGAATAGTGAGCATGAGTTGGTCTGAAGTGACCGGAAGTACAATTAATAAAACCAAAATAACAAAGATGTCGGACGACAAGACTCCAGTGAAGACGTTACCGCGATCGATATCTTCGCCGTATGTGTGTAGATGCTGTAATTCGAGCTTCGTCAGCAACCCCATTGACTTGTTTGGGGGAAAGTCAAACAAGGAGAACACACTATCCAGATTCCGCTCGGATATTTACGCATGCGTACCTCAACCGGAATAACAAGAATCCTATGATTTGAAACGGATTATCCCAGAGTCTCTCGTTTCCCGGGTGGGGAACGTGAGCTATGGAACGAGATTGAAAGTGCCTATGAAACGAAAATTAAGTTTGTTTTATTTGAAAGAACACTTAAAATTATAGTGTAACGTCGTTTCCAGTTTTTCGTTTCCTTGCCTCGTTCTGGAGATATTTTAGTTTGTTTGATATGCAAATTAAACATTTTGACGTCACACGGGCATAATGAGCATCCTCGTTCCCAGGCCTCCTCGTTACACTGGAAAATCGGAGGGCCTGGTCAGGTGAAAACCGGATGTCCTAGATTCTAGGACATTGATGAGTCATTGAATATATCACATCGCCCTGGGTGCGAGCATGGACATAATATAACGAAACAAACGAGATACACTCAGATATTTGAAGAAAAGCTGCTTTATTATGACGTCCGAAAGGTTTGGTGTTTACTGTTCTTCCCGCTGGACAAAATAGCACAATTTCGCTTACCGAAATGCTATTCAAAGGTAGGTTGTTTACGAACATAATTTGCCGTCGCCGACGAATGAGTCACCGAGTCACGCTATGTCTAAAATCGTTCGATTTTGAGAGTTAAATGATGAAACTCATCGCAGTTCCAACTCGCTTTAGGAATCCTACTTTGTTGGCTTTATTTGTAGACTTTTTCGGTGTTATCTGAGCGATAATCTTCACTCTATTCACACCGTTGTTTGACAGTTGAAAATATATTTGCCCACTTCCTGTTTCCGACAATAGCCTTCGTCCAGCCAATCACACGCTTCAATCGTTTTCATCTGACCAGGCCCTCCGATTTCCCAGTGTACCAAGGAGGGGCTGGGAACGAGGATGGCATAATGAGTTATCGAAAAAGTTATATATCTTTGCTATTATCAAATATAATAATCACTTGAAGATCTACATGTTGAGTGTTGTGGGCGAAACATATCCATATGCTTCATTCAAATTAATTTGGTTTGATAATAGAAAATATATCTAACCTTCTCCGATAGCTCATTATGCACCAACGACGTCGCATATCAAACAAACTGAAATATCTCAAGAACAAAGCAAGGAAACGAGAAACTGCAAAAGATGTTACTCTATAATCGTAAGTTTTCTTTCAAGTAAGACAAACTTAATTTTCGTTTCATAAGACACTTTAAGGGGCCGATTACAATCAAGTGCAAGAAATTTTGCCCTGAATTACAAAAAAATGCCTTCTTCAATAGCCAATCCTATTCGAGTAATTTTGCCCTGTATATTATTAGCTTAGAAATCAAGAAGCTAGTTCTGAAACCAAGGTAGACAGAGTAAAATAGTCTGGTGTTAGCCTGAGTAAAATATTTAATTAGGCACAAAAATGCCTGTGAAGGGAACTTACTTGGA
Organism: Paragorgia papillata; assembly: GCA_035771165.1. NCBI lineage: Eukaryota > Metazoa > Cnidaria > Anthozoa > Scleralcyonacea > Coralliidae > Paragorgia > Paragorgia papillata. Next base: position 1,279,878 of record JAWNZC010000368.1, on the reverse strand, counting down.
ATCGACAGCAATGTCAGTCAAACCTTGTTGCTCGAATTCCCGATCTCTGATCCCGGAGCCGTTTATTTTTAAGGAGTAGACAACATTACTGATTGTGTGGATAAAATACAGCGTGTTATTAATATCGCTGATGCTAAATCTACCCAACACACCAGTCTCATAGATGGCTTTGATGTTCGTCCAATCCGTATCAGAGCTGTAGACCGTCCCATCGTTATAATAGAACAATTTCTGGCGCGATTTGTGAAAGCCTAATTTCACATTGTGCCCGGAGAAGAGTCTTGTCGATGGGCCTCCATTGACCGACACGTACATTACGTCAGTCGAGTTCTATATTTCAGTCGCAATCTACAAAAAAATAGGTACGCAATGCACACATTAGGCTCGATTCCTGGCGTTGTGAGCCCACTGCGCCACACACAGAGATCATAATATAATATAGATCTAAAATAAGAAATCTCAATGTGCAATAATTTGGGCAATCTTGGGTGGAGTGGGCAAGGGGGGGGGGGGGGGGGTCACACTGGCCATCGACTGCACATAGTTGCCTGTGGAATAGGCTAAAGATTTTTGTCGCATTTGAGGCAGCACTTCACTTGCGATAGTAACTTCTAGTATAATACTAGAGGGGACATTCCTAGTCAAATGTGCGAGGAAAATGGGGCGCCGCCATTAGAGGGGGAAAGCTACTAGTATCCAGGCCCTTTGAAGACTTGCCTATCAGACTTGCCAATACGCGCGGCCGGCTACTTCAAAATGGCGGCCACAATTTATATCCAAGCCCTTATAAAAATTCCACATGTCATGTTCCAAAATCACATGTGAACCACATGTGATCACATGTGGTTCAAAACGTGATCACATGTGGTTCAAAACGATCAATTTTACAAGTCCTTTCAAGTAGACAAACTTAATTTTTATTGCCAATGTCCTTTACAATAACCACTTGCTTACCTGTCAAAGAATGACGAGCTGACAGCAGTAGTAAGAAATTAACAAGTAACATCTAAAAAAATGACAAAATTTGTGCGTTAATTCTTTGAAAGTTTGCCTGGTGATAAATTGTAAAACAAGCGAGAATTCGTGATAATACCACGTTCATTATTTATTGCTATACAACTGGATTGCTCATCCTTATGGTCAGCAGCAAACATTTTAAAGCCACTGGCGGCCATATTGGTACTCCAGGTCCAGTGTACCTTGCGGGCTTAAGAGTAGTAAAGTTTACCGGGGGTGCCAATTTACCGTTACCACGGGAAAACCATAGATATATAGGAAACATAGATAGCCGACTCCTTTTTAGGGCCCTATTGCGAACGAGTCCCAAACATGGGTAATCCAAGATGGCGGCTCAACCGGGCAAAAGCTCAAGTGACCACAATGGAACAAGCCATTTAGCGCGAGTATTTGTGCAAGCTAATCTGCTTCGAATGAATAGAAATAGACAATACATCACAGAATAAAGCATTTTCGAGAGTTTTAACCGATAATGACAGCCTGTAAACAGCTCTAACGACAAAATGTCCTTATCCACTCGATCGACCTATCCAAAATTCGCACGTTTAAGGTTACGTAACACCTTGGAGTAGTGCTTTGCGAAAAATGTAACTGCGCGTTGAGTTTAAAAGCAATCAAATTCAAATTTTTACAGTTTATAGCAAAATGATTGTAGAATTGGACAGTTGATTTACAATTTTGAAAAGTATTTAAACTTGTTTGTTTTGACAAAATTCTGAAAACGCATTTGCTTTGCGCCGCGACTTTTGTTGAACTAGAGTTTCAATCAAATCATGTAAAAATAGTTTTAATTGAAACTCAAGCTGTTCTACAAAAGTGTGTGCGGTACCTATGTTTTTTTTTTGTTATTCTTGAGATATAAGGCATTCTTTTGGAACCTCAGTTAAGTTGCGTGCATACCATGAATCGTAGTCGATTACTCAGAAATTAAAAAAAATCGCATAGCTACTGCACACACTTTTGAAGTTTTTATTGTCTCCAAAACATTGTGAAAATTTGAAAAAAATCGGCCAAAACCCGTCTTCAACAAAAGTCTTTGGATACAGCAGTTTAGCTTGTTGACATTGATACCAAAACTTGTCAATGCTAATTCAAATTTCGCGGGAAAACAGAGCTGCTTGCAATTTCCATCGCTAAATATCTTAATGAATTATGCTTTAAACGAAATAAACTTTTCAAAACCTTTCAGCATTTGGCTCACTTAAGGCAGCTAATTACGCAATTTCTATGGTGTAACGTAACCTTAAAACAGAATTTCTCGACTATTTGTCAATCGTACTAATGATTAAGATTACCTTGAATGGCTCGAAGTTGTTTCGATGCGTAATTTGTTGTGAGAGACGAAAAAAGTGACTTTTTCTGTTCTGGTCACTTGAGATCTACTAGTTTCCATCAACCACACTGACATATTTCCTCAGTTTGGGGGTTAGCTGTAAAGTTCAGTATTAGGAGTACGATAAATTTTAGGATTAAGAGTAAGGTTAATAGTCTGCAAAAATAAGCCGTGTCAATTTGGCAGATCAGTGGAAACTAGTGGTAACTTCAAATTTCAAGTGACCTGAACAGAAAAAGTCACTTTTTTCGTCTCTCACAACAAATTACGCATCGAAACAACTTCGAGCCATTCGGCTGTCATTATCGGTTACAACTCTCGAAAATGCTTTATTCTGTGATGTATTGTCTATTTCTATTCATTCGAAGCAGTAGCTTGCACAAATACTCGCGCTAAATGGCTTGTTCCATTGTGGCCACTTGAGCTTTTGCCCGGTTGAGCCGCCATCTTGGATAACCCCCTAGTCAGCAATCTATGCTTCCTATATCTATGGGGAAAACAGAAGGAAAATACAAGCAAATACAGCCAGAAATTGTCAACTACATACAGTACTTCAAGACTTTGTAAAGATACATGTACATGTTTTACTATCAAAGGTATATAAATAGTTTCACAATGAAGTTACCGCCTGTTTTTCTTGGGGTTTTCACGAGTTTTGTGATATAGGCAAATTTATCGATTACCGGGCAGAGTAAAAAACTACGAAATAACACGTTTTACTGCCAAACAAACGCAAAAACTAAGCTTCTAAATCTTTGCACTGTTCCTTGATACCAATAGCAGAAATTTTCTTATGTGGTTCTCGTGCTATGAAAACATATGTACAAAGTTTCCGTGGCGGCCATCTTGGTACTCCAGATTCGTCATCTGCAGTGGCTTCATTTTTGGAGCCGGATGAGCAATTCAGTTATATTGGCCAACAAAAAAATTTGAACAGCTTTGCCTTTTGATCAAGGTGTTCTTGCACATTGTTGGTAAACTTCGAAATAGACTGACTGACTTTGTAGTTTAACAGTGATCAGATGTGGCTGACAACTTTCTTGATCGTAAATATGTTCACCAATGTGAATTATAACATAGCTTTGATATAGCAACGTTTTTGATTGGCTGTCGTGCGTGCTCAATAATTCGATTGAGCACGGCAAAAAAGCGCGGGAAAAGATTTCAAAACAAAACTGAGTTTTAAATTGACTTTTTACGGCTTTTTATATTATCAAAATACCGAGTCATTTAATTTTATTGGGTAATAAAGAACAACGACCCAGAAGACATAAACTGGGTATGGGTAACCGAGTTTAAACTGTCCTTTTGGTTGGATTTTAGTGAACAAAAAAGACTTGGCTACGAAAGTAGAAAAACACAACAACCAAAACGATTCGCCGACTTGTATAAGGATTTAATGCTATGTTATAAAAGAAATGGCTCATGGTTTAGTCTGCTCCATCGAGTTATGGATGCACTTGGGAAATTGGGAGAGCACTCAAAAATCTAGAGTTGGTCTCGGCTACGCCTCGACCAACTCTTACGATTTTTTCGTGCTCTCCCAATTTCCCGCGTGCATCCGTAACTCGATGGAGCACGCTAAACCATGAGCCATTTCTTAAGTATACACCACATTCAGCCTTCAATATGATCTTTCCTCAGCCCACTCCCACCTTTGCTCACGCGGTATATACGCGCCTCTCTGCACTTTTGCCAGTAGCACGAGTGAACGCCTGACCAAGGCATCTTGTTATTATTATTGTTGTTATTAATATAATTCACTGTACATGTATATATAGTATGGGGACCCCGTTATTGGAGACTAGTCTCTGTGGTCCTTTCCTGCCTTTGTCTTTATAAAAGTATTTTATTAGGACCACAAGTTTATCAGTTGTACTGTCAGGTGTTATCCTCTTTAAATAAAGTTGTTACTCACTTACTCACTTACCTACTTACTGACTTACTCACTTACTTACTCACTCACTCACTCACTCACTCACTCACTCACTCACTCACTCACTCACTCACTCACTCACTCACTCACTCACTCACTCACTCACTCACTCACTCACTCACTCACTCACTCACTCACTCACTCACTCACTCACTCACTCACTCACTCACTCACTCACTCACTCACTCACTCACTCACTCACTCACTCACTTACTTACTTAGTAAAATAAGTTAACGATAAGCGGTGTCAGTTCTCGCTGTCTTGGGGGCCTTCAGTGCCGGGGCACCCGGAAGGTTTGCCCCACTTACTGAGTAATATAAAAGGGCTAACTTAATCATGTTCGGCTTACTTGTGACTCGTTTGCGCTCCCTCCCTTCTTGGAGTCTTCTCCATCCCCCCCTGTTTGGTTTCATTTTCCCTGGGCGGCTTAGCTGTCCAGTTCATTGGGTGCCTAGTTTGTGTTATTTCTTTTTCAGCACTGCTCTTATGAGTTGTTTAAGCCAGCGGGGCTGTTAGTATTTGGTCGTTCCTGTCTTCTTTGCTTGTCACGTACAGTCGTTTTTTCCTAGTGGTTGTGAGTATCTACATGTACTGTCAATAATCTAGCTCTTTTCATCTCACCGAAACCTAAGTACCTGTGTGTTCTTAGTTTAATTTTAATTTTCCCCGTCTAGACGGGTGACTTGCAGATCTCGGGATGGAGGAGGTTCCGTTGGTCGGGGGGGATCAGCAGGTCCCTTGTTGATGTCGCATCGTCGCTTGTCGCAGTCGGCATATTGTAGCTACTGACTCCATCCCTCCGATCTGCGTTCCGCCATCGTAAGTAGCGTGCGTGTTTATCATGCTGTTTCGTGTAGTTGAGAACCGTGTTGATCGTTAATTGTTATTGTTGTCATCATTGTTGTGTCTTATTATTGGCAAAACTTGTAAATAAATAAACAAATAAATGCATAAAGTGATTAACCCATTCCTATACAGTACCTGAGCCAGCCCAAAACAACCCCTTTATAGTTTTACTCTGTCTAACACCAGATAATTTTACTCATCAAAGAGAGAACCTTCAGACATCCTAGGCAGCAATAGCTTAACCCTATCTAGACTGGGCTTTTTTTTTGGTCTTCTGAGGGGGAGGGGGGGGGGAAGTGCCCGCGGTTAATATCTCGGAAAGTATTTATGCTATCGAAGCGAAATTTGGTATGCTAATAGAATATTCAAAAATATTTTAATTTTTGGTGTCACCCCAAATGTTACGTATCAATGACGTCATTGGTGACGTCATACATAAAAATACAACAAAGTGAAATACAGCCAAATAATAGACAGAAGATAAAACTATAAAACTTAAAAATTTAGGAAGAATTTGGTTAATGGCCGTTGAGTTAGTTGTGGTGATAAGAAGGTAAATGTTATATTCATTAATCAAGCTTTGTTCTATTTATATATTATCTGAAGTATCCTATGAGCATCCGTAACTTTAAAAGCAATTTTTCGTAAAAATTAAAATGATGACGTCGCTGTATGACGTCATTGTTCCGCCATTTTGCATTCCGCCATATTGGATTTGTGACGTCATTATGAATGAACTTAAACAACACAAAATTCATGGAATTATATTAAAAATATTAAAGTTAATCAAATACTCAAAAAAACCAAAAAAAAACTAAATTAAACGAGAATTTCGAAATTTTTGCCACAAACGACATCAAAAATGTGGTTGTTGTGGCAACACTAATCAGTGTAAAACATTTTTTGTACACACGAAGTGTTCTGCAACACTAGTTCTGAAAAGTCACAAAATTTCATCCATTTATTTTAAATACTTGAAAAGTTACAAAGCTTTAAATTTGTCGCGGGTAGATCCCCCCCCCCCCCCCCCAAGTCTAGATAGGGTTAATAAGTGATTATAATAACCTATTCCTACCTGAGCCAGCCCAAGACAACCCTTTTATAGTTTTACTCTGTCTAACACCAGATGATTTTACTCATCAAAGAGAAAACCTTCAGACATCCTACTAGGCAGCATTTGTGCCTAATGCTAGATGATTTTACTCATCAAAGAGAGAACCTTCAGACATCCTACTAGGCAGCATTTGTGCCTAATGCTAGATGATTTTACTCATCAAAGAGAAAAGCCTCAGACATCCTACTAGGCAGCATTTGTGCCTAATGCTAGATGATTTTACTCATCAAAGAGAGAACCCTCAGACATCCTACTAGGCAGCATTTGTGCCTAATGCTAGATGATTTTACTCATCAAAGAGAGAACCTTCAGACATCCTACTAGGCAGCATTTGTGCCTAATGCTAGATGATTTTACTTGTCAAAGGGAGAACCTTCAGACATCCTAAGCAGCAATAAGTGATTAACCCATTCCAACCTAAGCCAGCCCAAAATACCACATGCGCATCCTAACAAAAAGTCTATATGGCCAGTCTTTACTCTATAGGCCAACCTATAGGGTTCTATAGGCAACTGGAACATTTCCTATAGGCAAAGGTAGGAATACAAGCCTATAGGCAATCGACCTATAGATCTCTATACTATATAGGCACCAAGAGGTTCTATATGCAATTGCAATGTTCTCTGAAGGTTGCCTATAGACTTTTTTCATAAGGCACCCCTTGACAGTTTTACTGTCTAACATCAGATGATTTTACTCATCAAAGAGAGAACCTTCAGACATCCTAGGTAGTACTGAGTTAGCAAGTAAACATACTGTAATAACCCATTCCTACCTGAGCAGGCAAAAAACAACCCTGTTATAGTTTTACTCTGTATAACACTAGATATGATTTTACTCATTAAAGAGAGAACCTTCAGACATCCTAGGCAGTAATAGGTTAATAAGTGATGAACCCATTCCTACTGCATGTACCTAAATTAAGCCAGCTCAAAACAACCCTTTTATAGTTTTACTCTGTCTAATGCTAGATGATTTTACTCGTCAAAGGGAGAACCTTCAGACATCCTAGGCAACAATAGGTTAACAAGTGATTAACCCATTCCTACCTGAGCCAGCCCAAGACAAACCCTTTATAGTTTTACTCTGTCTAACACCAGATGATTTTACTCATCAAAGAGAGAACCTTCAGATGTCCTAGGCAGCAATATTTAGGTTAATAAGTGATGAACCCATTCCAACTGCATGTACCTAATTAAGCCAGCCCAAAACAACCCCTTTATAGTTTTACTCTGTCTAACATACACCAGATGATTTTATAGGGAGAACCTTCAGACATCCTAGGCAGTAGTCATGCAATTACTTATTAATAACATACATCACACAAGAGGGCACTCAGAGACTGCATATACCTGCACCGATGAGTTACATGTATTAGAGACGCTCAACCCTTTAACTCCCACCATGTCAGGTCTTCCCTTGAAGAGTAAAATCATCTGGCTTTGGACAGAGTAAAAATTAAAAAGTGCCAAATGGCATCGATGGGAGTGAAAGGATTAAAAAGAAAACAAGCTGTCCTGCTAACCAGCCTAGCTCACGTGACTTACACATGTATGCATGAATAAAATACTTGATTGCACTCATATCAAAATTATACAAAAATATTTGCATAAAATAGGGATAATGAGCGCAATCAAGTATTTCTTCTACACGGAGAATCTTATGGTCAGATCTTTATTAACCAAAATTGAATGGGTTGGTCCTTGGTCTATGATCAATCTTTCCACAAACTTCATGAAAATCTGTGCAATACTTTGTGAGACGTCCTAGCGACAAACAAACAAACAAACAAACAAACAAACAAACAAACAAACAAACAAACAAACAAACAAACAAACAAACAAACAAACAAACAAAGTCAACTGTACTTACAAGTTACATTACACATCAATGTCCCGTCCATTCCTCGTATATTTGGTTGCTTAGAAACGAGTCGCTCCTTTCACCATTACTTCTAAAACTTTACTCATAGCACTAAGAACGCTCTAGTCTTCCTTCAGGTACTTTACTTGACAATATGAAAGATTAATTCGCTTCTAATCAGTGAACAAATGTGACCTCTGCTCCCTCATTAACACTTGACAGGGTCGCAACCCTAGAAAAGCCTGGGACGAGTTTGTAAAATACCATCCGTCAAAATCCGCTGTAGGTCGGCTCTTGTCTGTCTGTCTGTCTGTCTGTCTGTCTGTCTGTCTGTCTGTCTGTCTGTCTGTCTGCCTGTCTGCCTGCCTGCCTGTCTGTCTGTCTGTCGGTCAGTCTGTCGGTCTGTGTGTCTGTTGGTCTGTCTGTCTGTCTGTCTGTCAGTCTGTCTGCTGGTCTGTCTGCCTGTTGGCCTGTCTGGTAAAATTTATGGGTATCTTTATCGTCGCTCGGTCTGTACGAAAACCTCTTTCCCGTACACTCCTTGCACTTGGTTAATAATAATAAGTCTTTATTATTCATACATGCATTGTGTAGGTCTGGTAAACTAGCCTGATTAGCAAAATGACTCGGTTTCCTTATTAACCTGCCTGAGCCGGTGTCCCAGTTAATTTGGACCCCCCCTAAATTCGGACCCCTCCAAAAGTTAAATATATGTAGTGTGAACACAATAATATAAACGAAATTCATAACAGCGAACAGTCTGAAGTTTTTTTGTCACTTTATATTAGTGATAAAGAACACAAACCGTAAAATAGAAACCACTGCCAGAGTTAGTAAAAGCGATCTCCACGCTCTCCATTTTTAGCGATGTTTATTTATCCTTGTAGTTGTATACATATTTTCCATTTGGTAACTTTCTAGTTTTTTGTAGTACTTACTCAGTTTAATAACAGTGTTAAGATTTTTGAATTTAGATAATGTTACGGGCAATAGAATTTTATTTGATGCATGTACGTTAACGAACCAAATTTTCGAACTATGAAAATGTCGCCCAACAAAGTTTTTTATTCGCTATTGCAACACAACAAGCTCGACTATGTGAGGTTTATAACTGGCTTTGGATATGGAAATTAATGAATGTAACATATTCATCGTTTTCTGGGTTGTTTTGGGTATAAAAAATGTTTAAAAAGGGGGGTCCAAATCTACTAGGAGATTTGGACCGGGGGGTCCAAATCTACTGGGGGGTCCAAATCCGCTGACACCGGCCAAAAACGGCTTCTATCGTTAATCTTTATTCTTTTACTCTGTCGAATGCCAAACGATTTTACTTCCCTCAGACAAACCTAGGCAGCAACAGGTTAACATCCTCTATTAGTAGGGCCTTTACGATGTAGGACGACGACAACGGTTAAAAAACAACATAAATTTTTGTATTAAAAAAGGTCATGACGACTCACTATTATATTAGATATTTGAAGCTAGTTTAATGACTTTAATAACGCCTCAGTACTGTTAAAATGGTTGTGGTGTCAGTATTGAAGTCAATCTTAAGCAACAGATCTCATTTTTTGGCCGTTGACGTCGTCCTGAAGACGTGAAAATGCTCTAATAAGGGGGCGATTACATGGAGCGGGCTAGCCCGGCAAACCGGAATGAGTTTTGAATTGACGTGGATGATTTCAGGCCGAAATTCGCAATTATCAAGTAAATAAGGGCAATTAGATAAGTTTTACTTCAGTTTTACACCAATTAGTCTATTATTTATTTTGTAAGCCCATCGTTAATAAAAAGATTGTTATAGTTTTAGCTAACCCACGAAAGCGTCTTCACGAAGACTAATTAATTTATTAAGTCTTCACTATGATCACGAAACACACGAACAACGTTTTGATGTTCTATTTCAGTTCTTCAGCCCAGTTTGCCGAGATGAAAACAATTACATGGACATTTTCATCCCGGTTATAACCGCGGTCCATGTAATCGACCCGTAAGGGGGTGTTTATATGGAGGAGAGCTAGTCCTCTTTGCCGAGATCCCGTCTCTCAGCGTAATTCCTTGTAAAAATTTGTTTGCGTTTACATGACAAGAGAGCCATCCATCCTAGGAGAGATCTCGCTATCGACAACCCGGGATCTCGCCTAGGAGGGCTGGAAATTTCCCATGTAAACGCACTCGAGGGATGGCAAATCGAAGCTCAGTACACACGGTAAAGTTTGCCTTTACTAATATTTTTTGGTCAACAGTTTTTATTTTACAAGTTGTGTTTGTTCATGTGTTTGTTATAAATTCAAATCGTGTTTGCGAAAACATGATTTCGGGCTTCGTGAGAAAGTTGCACAAGTCAGTAAACAAGCCAACGCGAGGTAAATTCCAGCTCCCTTACTATAGGCTATATAGCCCTACCAAAAAAGCTCATGTAATAAACGCGAGGTAAATTGAAGAACGAGGACGCTGTTGAGATTATACGCTACGGGCGAAAAATTATTCAGACATTCTCTTTGTTTCGCAACTCTAGAATTATTTTGTTTAGGCGACGTCGTTGAAGTTGCCGTCGTACTTCGTAAAGTTCCTAATAACCCGCTGACGAAGGTATGCAAGCTATACTGAGTTAGCCGTGCTTTGATTTCAATAAAGTAAAGATAATAATTAAAGCACAGTTGTCAAATTCTTGAAATTCTGAAGTCACGTCGAGGAATACAAAAGACTGAACAGCTTGAAATATTGCAAAGTGAATAGGTGGTAAACTGCTAAGATTTTTAGCAACGAAAAACAGTGACGTTTCAAGCGGAGTCCTTCATCAGAGTGAAATGTAAAGGGTTACGTTAGAAACGTCAGCTTTACTTTTTTATTACTAAAAATGTTGGCATAACCACCTTTTCATTCTGCTCTCTTTAAAACACTGCCAACGCGGGCACTCTTACTTTTTTACATTTTGAAATATTACCATTTCGTAAGGTAAACTATAGTTATACATGTTTAAGGCCTGGCCAAACGCATTCAACATTTCATTCAACATCGTTCAACATTGTTGAATTCAACATGTTGAAAGCGTTTGGCCACCCCTGTTAAATGATGTTGAACGTTGTTGAATGGTGTTGAATGATGTTGAATGAAATTTCAACATGTTCAAATTTTCGTTCAACACGCGTTCAACATTTCTATTGTTCTCAAAATGTTGAAAGGTGTTGAACGTATTTGGCCACATTTCATTCAACTTTGTTGAACAGAGACATGCGCCATGCGGCATGGCGCTGTCGATTCCAGCTTTTGTGGTAGCCCGCGTGCCAGTAATTGTCATTCACGAATGTTGAACGATGTTGAATTCATTTGGCCACTCGTGCTTTCAACATTATTCAACGTCGTTCAACAATGTTGAATGCGATGTTGAAAGCGTTTGGCCAGGCCTTAATACATGTAGTACGTTTGTGAGCTTGGTGTAATGTAACAGTCGTTTGGTAGATGTTCGTCAAGCTCAATTACTCAGAAAATGTTTCTGAGCTTCAGATAGGGTTCGAACCTGCAATCTTCTAATGACCAGTTAGACGCTCTAACCATTGAGCTAGTGAGGCTCACGCGGAGAGCTAAGGTTGCAAACTCATAGTCAGATGTGCTTCCTAAAGGCCTATCTACAGGAAACAATTGTTGTATACGATTGTCATTCTGGCGTATGAAATTTTGTGTACGTGACACAATTCTTGTTCATGATTGGATAGCGAATGTCGAAAAACGTCGTTTACGCAATTGGCGCTGAATCACATACATCACGATGACGATCGTATACGATAATCGTACCGTGTAGAAAGGCCTTAAAGTGTTTATGAAACGAAAATTAAGTTTGTCTTATTTGAAAGTACTTTTGAAATGATAAAGTAACATGTTTTGCTGTTTTTTGTTTCATTGCTTTGTTTTTAAGATATCACAGTTTGTTTTATAAGCGAAACTAACCAGTGACATCACAACGTGCATAATGACTTACCGGGAAAGGTTATATATCGTTTCTATTATCAGACGGAATCACTTCGAAGCAATTCTCTGTGTGTGTGTGTTTTTCCCTTACAACAACAGAAATGTACATTTTCAACTGATTCCGTTTAATAATAGCAAAGATATATAATCTTTCCCAGTAAGTCATTATGCACGTTGTGATGTCACTGGTTAGTTTCGCTTATTAAACAAACTGAAATATCTCAACAACGAAGCAAGGAAACAAAAAACTGCAAAAGATGTTACTTTGTCATTTTAAAAGTACTTTCAAATAAAGCAAACTTAATTTTCGTTTCATAAACACTTTAAGGGTAGCGTTTGCAAGATTTTAATAAAATACTGACGTCACGAGCGAAGCCCTTCAGTGTAAATTTTACTCTGGTGAAAGACTCGCTCAAAACGTCAGTATTTCCTTGCCAAAAATCTCAGCGGTTTGCATAAGCTACATGAATTTACAACCTTACCATTGAGCTACTGAAGCTCAGATGAAGAACTCGCAAGTTCGATTCCTGTCTGGGGCTCAGAAATGACTGAGCTTGACGAACATCTACCATGTGAGCCTCAGTAGCTCAATGCATAGAGCGTCTAACTGGTCATTAGAAGGTTGCAAGTTCGAACCCTGTCTGAGGCTCAGAAAAGATTGATTCAAATCGCTGTTGGCCGAAGAAAGAGTTTCGTATCAGGAATCTACCAAACGTCTGTTACATTACACGAAGCTCGCAAACGTACCATATGCACTACATGCATTATACGTATGATATTCTATCAGATCACTTTAGCAACATCTCATATGCAAACGCTACGCTTAGGAAGCACATACAGATATAAAGCGACTTTATCTATTGAATCTATTGAGAGTGACAACATATGGCGGTATTTAAATACTGATAACTCAATGGCCCTCACCCCTTGATAGAAGTACAGTTCGTAGAATTAACTGGGGAAACTACGGTGTTGATTTTTCGTTAGGAGAAAAACCAGAGAACCTGTTGAAAACCCCTCGAGGAACAGAGAAGAGAACAACTCTACAATCACATGAAGCTAAGTTAGTCAATTACCATGCATCAACACCATTCGACCGGGCATGACTTCCGCGAGGAGAGGCACCCCGCTAACAACTTGTGCCAGCTATGCCTCCCCGATGAATTTGCAACTTTAGCTCTCCATCCGAGTCTCATGAAATGGCTAGAACGTCTAACCGGTCATTAGAAGGTTACAAGTTCGATCCCTGTTTGGAGCTCAGAAATATCTTGTGAGTAATTGAGCTTGATGAACGTCAATCAAACGTATGTTATGTTACACCAAGCTCGCAACCGTCTAACCATGCAGTCATTAGAAGGTTGCAGGTTCCAACCTGTTTGGAGCTCAGAAATATCTTGAGTAATTGAGCTTGATGAACGTCAATCAAACGTATGTTATGTTACACCAAGCTCGCAAACGTCTAACCATGCAGTCATTAGAAAGTTGCAGGTTCCAACCTGTTTGGAGCTCAGAAATATTTTGAGTAATTGAGCTTGAGGAAACGTATGTTACGTTACACCAAGCTTGCAAACGTACCAACATCCACAACATGTATACGTACAACTTATCATATCACTTGAACTCCATTTCATATACCATCTATGTCTCCCTGACTATGAATTTGCAACTTTAGCTCTCCATCCGATGGCTAGAACGTCTAACAGTCTAACGTCTAGAACGTGTTGCAGTCTAGAGCTCAGAAATCTTTTCTGAGTAATTGAGCTTGACGAGTCAACCAAACGTCTGTTACATTACATCAAGCTCGCAAACGTACCACATGCACTCCATGTATACGTACAACTTATCATAACTACATCTCATATGCGAACGCTAGGAGCACATATGACTATGAATTTGCAATCTTAGCTTCCATCCGAGTCTCAGTGGCTCAATGCATGGTTAGAGGGTCTAACCGGCCATTAGAAGGTTACAAGTTCGATCCCTGCCTTGGGCTCAGAAACATTTTCTCAGTAATAGAGCTTGACAAACGTCTACCAAACTATGTTACATTATATTACCATGTTAATATTAAGAAGCCAAGTACACAGGCTAAGCTGGCAGACTTATCTAATTAGGAACGTACTGTGGTTTTGTAATTGGCATAAACTAAAATTTCCAAACAAGAATTGCTTTAATTTAGTTGCAAACTAATCCTAAGCGTTGGTTCAAATCCCTGTTGGCCGAAGAAAAAGTTTCATAACACGAATCAACCAAGTTTAACTAAATTAACCCGTGTACTCACAGCCTCCTAACAATATACACATTATTTACCGGTTACATTACCTTAATTACCACTTCAGATTGGAATCTCAGAAAACGGTGAAACATTTGGCTTTAAGATGAAACTTGCACTGTGCCCATACCGACAAAAACACGATCAAAGTGATGATTTTCTTCAACAATAACGGTTGTTAAATCTGCTGTAAGATATAAGTTCGTATCTCATACAAAGAAGAAGAATATTTGATCTATCAGTATCACCAGACAACTTATTGTGTAAGTAGAGAGAATAAAAAGAACAATTACATCGGCGAGATCTTTAATTCGTCTCCTGATGTGCAATACAATAGGTCCTAGCTCTTTGTAAAACCGTCTGAAATATTTTAGAAAGTTCTCCAAACAAACAAAACTTCAAAATTTAACACTTTGAAGCCTGACAACGAGTCTTTAGTATTTTATTCTGGCTAACGCCAGACGATTTTATTCAGCACAGGGAGAGGTCCAGGCATGCATCAACGTGTTAAACTCGAATCAGTGCTGTCCTTACTAAGAAAGCTTTCATTCACTACGATCGATCCAATTTAGACCCAGGTTAGCTTAATCGCTTTAGGAAAGTGTTTATTTGCTTTAAGGTGGCATTCGAGCATTCACATTTCTTTTGAGTTAAACCGACCTTACTCGCATGCATGCTGTGGTTTTGTCAAACAGTTCTCTATAGCATTGTTTCTATTTAAGAATTATGAAATAACGCTCGCCAGTTATACACGATACCGAATTGCTTTTTCTAATGGATTGCCCAGTCTTAAGGCTAAGGATAAACGGCGTATTTTTCACGCGCTGTATAAAATATGAGAATTAAGTTCATGAAAAATACGCCGTCTGTAACAATGCATTATAACACTTTGAGGCCTGGACCTCTCCCAGTGCTAAATAAAATCGTCTGGCGTTGGCCAGAATAAAATACTAAAAAGACTCGTCTTCAGGCTTCAAAGTGTTAAATACGGCACTAGTTGCATTGAAGTGCCTATGAAACGAAAATTAAGTTTGTCTTATTTGAAAGAACACTTAAAAATTATAGAGTAACATCTTTCGCAGTTTTTCGTTTCCTTGCTTCGTTGTTGAGTTTGATATGCAAATTAAACATTTTGACGTCGTTGGTGCATAATGAGCTATCGGAGAAGGTTAGATATCTTTTCTATTATCAAACCAATTAATTTGAATGAAGCATATGGATGTCTTTCGCCCACAACACTAAACATGTAGATCTTCAAGTGATTATTATATTTGATAATAGCAAAGATATATAACTTTTTCGATAACTCATTATGCACGTATGACGTCAAAACGTTAAATTTGCATATCACACAAACTAAAATATCTCAACAATGAAACAAAGGGGAAAAAACCCTGCAAAATGGATCGTTTTCACTCACGTGTTCGGTGGCCCCGTTGGGGTGGTGAAAACAATCCGTCTTAGGACCGTCTTAACTCGATTCAGGGAACACGATTTGCGCGTAAAATTAAAGTGCGTATTCGCATCACTCCAAGTCACTTACCTGGGACATTCTATTAGCCAGTCCGTCCGTCCGTCCGTCCGTCCGTCCGCCCGCCCGCCCGCCCGCCCGCCCGTCCGTCCGTCCAAGCTGCGAAAAGTTTAGCCATAGATCGAAGACCAATCATTAAATTCTGCTTGAACTTTATAGTTTAACAAAAAATAATTTCATAAAACTTTTTCGCAAGCGTCTCCGTGTAGAAGAAATAAATGAGAGAATGCTTCATTGCGCTCCTTATCCTTATATTACGCAAATCGTTGATATTTACAAACTAGGCAAATTAATAAACAACAATGAAGCAGTGAACTCTATATATACCTGGAAGACTGACTGTAAATCAAAAAGTGAGACAAAAAATAGTGGACATGGGGCATTTTTGCAAGTCAGTTCCAGGCCCCTACGTGGCCATATACGGCAAAATTTGTTTAGCCAATAACCGTCACAAAAACAGACGAATTTCTATTTTTACAGAAGATACGAAAAAGAACAAGTGCTTTACACGGCATAGGATAACGCCTGTATCTTACCAGCTACATTAAACTGTCGAAAACACGCATCAAATGGGTAAAATATCATGTCCTGTTTCATGTTGTTAAACTGACGTTTTTAAATCACACTTTTAGCTATATTTAGTCAGGTCTCGCCACTCGTTCTCTTCAAACTACCTTCTTTAAAGCTTTTTGAAATGCTTGAAGTGTAGACGAAATCGAAGTTTAGACTGCGCATACAATCTGAGTCAGGATAACACGTAGTTCATTTATAACATGAGGCTGAAGCAGCCGTAGTAAACATAATTGCTTATCGATTATTCTTGACAATAATCCTAAACGTTGTGTTTAAAAATAATGAACTCAAAACATGAAAAAACTGTCCCGGCCTATGTTATCTTCCCGTTATGCTTTAATAGACACGATGTAATTTGCATAGGGACCCAAATTGAATAGGAAACTAATTTGCATGTGGGCTTAAATGAAACTACGATTTGGTGTATTAAACTAACTTGTGTTAACACTAAAGTTCTACTTTTCGTGAGTTCTGTCTCAAGCCATACGGAAAACTGAAGTTGACATGCAAAATGGCCGCGTAGGCGCCTGAAAC
The DNA here is from genome assembly GCA_035771165.1 of Paragorgia papillata. NCBI lineage: Eukaryota > Metazoa > Cnidaria > Anthozoa > Scleralcyonacea > Coralliidae > Paragorgia > Paragorgia papillata. The sequence goes on along the minus strand of JAWNZC010000368.1, from coordinate 1,262,889 downwards.
TGACGTCGAAAACTTTGCCTCGCTTTTTTCGAGCAGTGATTGACTGGAGTCAGCCTTCCATGTAATAGATAAAGCATGAGCAGCCGATCTGTATCTGATTTACAAGGCGAGCCGTAGTAAATCAGATACAGATCGGCTGCGAATGCTTTATCGTACTTATCAAATGGACGCATCTAAATAGTCATGTTTTCAAACTATTTTTCAAGTTGGAGTGATTTTAGCCGAGAAAATCGAAGCTAAAGTTTATGTAAATCAGGACGATTCTGTATCCGATTTACAACCTCTGCTACGGTATTGATTTCTTTTGTGTTTTCCTCATGAATTATTAATGAATTTGATAAGTATATATAAAGTTCACTGCAATGAACTTGATAGATAGTTCCATTGTTTATAGAATAGAGCGATCATAGACCTAAGGACATTAGAGTAGAAAAAAATATGTAAAGTTATATATTTCTAGAATGCATGCGTTAAGATCTGCTCAAATATGATATCAAATTCTAATTTTATCCAGTAATTTAAAAAAATATATTAATTTTTCATGATTTTCAATCTTGTAACAAATGAAGTGAATCTTAGTTCGACTTATTCCAATTGGTCTTCAAAATGATTAATGGAGTTTGTATACTATGAAAGTGTTATAACAGCAAAATAGTTAGATATTTTTTTTGCCATTTCACTTGATCTCACTACAGCTTCACAGCGTGGCATGCTTTCAAAGTTAATGTACTTTTTAAACCAATAACAAAATTAGAATTGGATATCATATTTGAGCAGATATTGACGCATGCATTCTAAAATATATCACTTTACATTTGTTTCCCGAATAATAGTTATTCCACATTAACCATATTTTTAATGATGGCCACTTTTTTTGTCCACCCCCTGTATATGCGTAGATCTGGTGGACAGGATGACTTACGACCCTATAAACACTCCCTATGATAACCCACTGACGGAGGTATGCAGTCTCAGAGTACTCTCAGCTTTTGTAATAGATTAGTAACGAAAAGAAAAAACACTTGGGCAAGCACCATCCATTATTTACGACAAGGAAGAACAACTGGGATTGCACCATCCATTATTTACGACAAGGAAGAACAACTTGGATTGCACCATCCATTATTTACGGAAAGAAAGAACTGCATGGCTGGCACCATCCATTTACGAGAAGAAAGAACAACTTGGCCAGCACCATCCATTTACGAGAAGAGAGAACAACTTGGCCAGCACCATCCATTTACGAGAAGAGAGAACAACTTGGCCAGCACCATCCATTTACGAGAAGAAAGAACAACTTGGCCAGCACCATCCATTTACGAGAAGAGAGAACAACTTGGCCAGCACCATCCATTTACGAGAAGAAAGAACAACTTGGCCAGCACCATCCATTTACGAGAAGAAAGAACAACTTGGCCAGCACCATCCATTTACGAGAAGAGAGAACAACTTGGCCAGCACCATCCATTTACGAGAAGAGAGAACAACTTAGCCAGCACCATCCATTTACGAGAAGAAAGAACTGCATGGCTGGCAGCATCCATTTACGAGAAGAGAGAACAACTTGGCCAGCACCATCCATTTACGGAAAGAAAGAACTGCATGGCTGGCAGCATCCATTTACGAGAAGAGAGAACAACTTAGCCAGCACCATCCATTTACGGAAAGAAAGAACTGCATGGCTGGCAGCATCCATTTACGAGAAGAAAGAACAACTTGGCCAGCACCATCCATTTACGAGAAGAAAGAACAACTTGGCTGGCACCATCCATTTACGAGAAGAGAGAACAACTTGGCCAGCACCATCCATTTACGAGAAGAAAGAACAACTTGGCTGACACCATCCCTTTACGAGAAGAAAGAACAACTTGGCTGGCAGCAACTATCATTTACAAAAAGAAAGAACAGTTTGACTGGCACCATCTATGTACGGAAAGAAAAACAAAAAGAACTTGACCACATTTATGTAAAATCCTCGTTATTTGATTTCAACCCTCCGTGACAAGGTTGATTTTTTGTTTGCGTTGTTTAATGAAATCCAGAAAAGTAGTTCATAGCATAATTTGCTAATAATTTGGTCTAAAATGGCCTTGCATTGAAGTCGAGATATATAACTATACTTAATCCATCAGAATAATTGTCTTTTTATTAACTTCCACATAAAGTACAACACACTGTTTCAGGTGAAGTTGAAATTATTTCTTGACATATTATTGTTAAAGTTGTACCTTCATCGTCTCTCTTTGGTTCATCAATCATCTTATCAGCTCGAGGGAGACGTTCTTCCTGTAACAATCACAACACACCCACATTTATTTTGCGTTTTTTGCATAAGATAGCATGCAATGGTGAAAAATACAAAAATATGAATAAAAATTGTTTATTTCATAAACTTGGACTGTCTATTGTGCTATTTTGCCTAAGAACAATGGACAAACATTGTTCTACAATACGTATCTATTGTTCTACAACACTCGGCCATTGTATATACAATATATACTCAGCCATTGTTCTACAATTCTCAGAAATTGTCCTACAACAATCAGGCCCTGTTCTACAATTCTCAGAAATTGTTCTACAACAATCGGCCATTGTCTAAGTGTTCTGCTTTGCTGAAAACTGACGGTCCCTTAAAATGAAACCAAAATCTTATATGTTTAAAGAAGTTATTCAATCTAAGATACTCTAAATTTTTTTAAGGTGGCTCCATATAGTTTCTTGAAAAATGGAAAATACAAGTTTGAGAGTCCAAAACACGTGATTAAACAATTCGGGAAAAGAATAAAACTAAATGTTATGCATAGTTAAACAATCAAAAACTGTTATCAAATAAATAGCAACAGTTGTTGCTATGGCAACAATGACGTTTCAAAATGGCTGCCAATAAACCTTCAAGCTAATTTAATTCGAAAAAAACTTAGGTGACCCCCAATTTTTTTTTTCATTAAAACTTTTCTTGAAGTATGGGTAACCAATAGGTCGATTTTAAAAAAATTCTGTAGAACGAAAAATCATATTTGTTAATGTTTAAAAAATTTCGTTCTACAGAATTTTTTTAAAATCGGCCTATTGATTACTCATATCTCAACAAAAGTTTTAATGAAAAAAAATTTGGGGGTCACCAAAGTTTTTTTCGAATTAAATTAGTTTGAAGGGTAATTGGCCGCCATTTTGAAAAGTCATTGTTGCCATAGCAACAACTGTTGCTATTTATTTGGTAACAGTTTTTGATTGTCAGACTGTTTAACTATGCATAACATTTAGTTTTAGTCTTTTTCCGAATTGTTTATGCACGTGTTTTGGACTCTCAAACTTGTATTTTCCATTTTTCAAGAAACTGTGTGGAGCCGCCTTAAGCAACAAAATAAGTCAAACCCGAAACCACTTCTGAGTCCGACTAACCCAAATAGTTAGAGCGTCTCACCTTGAATAAAAAAGTTACGGGTTTAATCATTCTCTTGAAATGTATGTCTAGCATATGTTCTTCACATGTCACAACAACTACCCCCTGTTCAGACGAGGTCTAGTGTGAACACGACTTCTTCGCGGTGCCCAACTCAAACTAATCAAAACCGGGCACCGTGCGTTGAGGTAGTACCCAGGCTCCGTGCGCGGGCACTAATGTGAACACGTTTTCATAGTGCGGGAGTGCCCAAAGTGGTGCCCAGGCTTTTTACTCAATATTCCTTGTAATTCGAAGCCTCAAAGCCACAAAATAGCTACAAAAGCCATGAAAAGCTTTCTGTGTGAACGCTTATCAGATCCAGGGCGCCGTGAATGTGAACAAGTGGCCCATGCCCGAGCACCGTACCCGGGCACCTAGTCTGAACAGGTCCTTAAAAGCGTAAAATCGTGTCCTTGTATAACATTCTCAAGTTGAAAATTGTCTGGCAGCAATTTAAGTGTGTCTTTTGTTCACAGTTTAGTGATTTCCAACTTTTCCGTAGTAGATTTGATTATATTTTGAAATACCGAGTATTGTTACCCAGTCTCACGCAATTGTGCTCCATGTTGTGTACAATACTTGTCTTCCATCGTTCCCTGCAAGCCTTCTCCAAAAAAAGCCTCTTCGCTAGAGAGAGGGAAATTTGATCAAAATTTCCAAAACTCAAATGTTCAGAAGTTTGCCCCAAACGTAGGGGGAAGGGGGAGTGATCACAGTAGGAATTAACTCGTACATTACCTTGCCATATCACCACCGTGAAGAGCAGGAACTCTCGTGTTGTCATTCTAAGCGACCCGTTTTTGATGAGGAGAAATCTCTTCAATGTTATTATAATAAAATAGAAGCTTATAACGTGTTGATTTTCATTCTTTACGACGTGAAATATTTTTCATCTAGAACTGCAACAAGCAATTAGTTTAGTTCAAGCACTGCTAACCTACACACCGTATTTCTAGTTTGATTAAAATATTCAAATAGCTACTATTGCAAATAAGATTATAAAGATGAAGCTGTCGTCTATGAAACGAAATATAAGTCTGTTTTATTTGGAGAAACACTTAAGCCCTGATCAAACAAGAACGCAAGTCATCGCAAGTTAGCTTACGATGATTTGCAATGCCACCAGTCAAACGTGTGCCCACTCGGCACAAGTCGTCGCAAGTCTGCTGAAAAGGTCCTAAAGACACGTTCTTGCTTCGTATTCCTTTATTAACTTTTGCAGGCCTGTCGGAAGCGGGGAGTGGGGGTTGTGCAGGCTGTAGCCCCCCCCCCTCCCCCACCCTCCAATAATTTGTTAAAAAAATTCGCAACATTCTTTTGAAGATGTCCCAAGATGTGATTCTTCATTTTCATGTAAACTTTTAACTATGCCTGCCGAAAAATGAGCGGAAAACATTCGCTCAAATTGCAGCAAATGGTGTTGCCGAGGTTCTATATTTCAAAAATTTCCGGGGGGCATACCCCCGTGTACCCCCTAGAAATGCAGTCACTTAGGGGCTATTTACATGGGAGGCGGGACGGTACGTTTGCCGGGACAGGATGTTTTTCATCCCGGGTTTACATGAGAATGTTTCTACCGGGACGATTTCACCCTGGAATACCCGGGACGTTCAACAAGCATCTCTAGTTCGTGTTGGACATGTTCGGTATTTCGCTTTTTTTAAGAAAACTAAGCTATTTGGTCGGATAAACTGTACGTATGTTGTAGCCAGATGAATTACCTTCCTTCCAGTATATTTGATAGCTTCTACAGTGGTTTATTTCTCGAGAAAACATTCGAAGACAGATTATAATACATACGAAAAAGAATTTCAAAATAGCGGCCGCTATTATGATTTGGACATGTTCGGTATTTCGCTTTTTTTATGAAAACTAAGCTATTTGGTGGAATAAACTGCACGTATGTTGTAGCAAGGTGAATTATCTTTCTGCCAATATATTCTACAGTGGATTATTTCTTGAGAAAACGTTCGGAGTAGACGGACTAGGCAAACGACTAGGCACTGTGGAAGCCATTTTTGTTTTTGCATCACATGACAAATCTTGCAAAGTCAGCATTATATCGTCCCGGCAAAGCGGGACGGAGTGTTTACATGAGAAAAATTATCTTGGCTTTGCCGGGATCCCGGTTGAGAAAACCGGATAAAGGACTGGGGCTAATCATCCTTATTTGCCACCAGCGGCTGAATTACGAAGGACGCAGATCAACGTGGCCGTGTCTTGGCATGCCGATGCCTGGGCCTTTTTCCGTCCCCCTAATTTCAAAAAGGCCCTGGGTACGAGGTTGCAAAATTTGGTGAGTTGAAGAGCAAAACTACTTTAATAAAACAAGTTAGGTCTTTAGATTTAACTTTAGCCTCAAAAGAAATTTAGAAAACTCAAAATTTAAATTAATAATATTGATTAATTGCATTAATTATATGATTATTTTTGTGAGCGGTCCGGAATGTAAAATCCAGCAATTTGATTGGTTCCTGAGTATTCTGGAATCCGCCATTCCGGACCGCTGACAGTAAGCATTTTATAAACAGTCGTGTCAGTATATCGAACAAGATGGATCATAATTTCAGAACTACTCATCGTTGAAATATTTCGTGCAGGTATGTTGTTAAAATTTTTTAAGCATTCATTTTATGTATAGTTCAAATTTCCGCGTTAGTTTACGACAGCGCTGTACGATAAAAACAAACGAAAAAAATAAACTAAAATATCTCAAGAACAAAACAAGGAAACAAAAACTGCAAAATATGTTAGTCTATGATTTTAAGTGTTCTTTCAAATAAGACAAACTTAATTTTCGTTTCATAGGCACTTTAACATAACGAGACATTGTGTTAAGAATGGGATTTTAAGATCCTGTTACACAAAGCTTTTTCTTCTGCAATTTGCGTCTCAAAGAAAAAACAAACTTCAAATTGCTCGGCAATTTTTAGCGTGTGACAAGTTTTCAGTTTAGTCGAGTTTTCAGATTGTCAAGTTGCACGAAAAGTTGGTTTGGACGGTATCTACTTTGGCAACAAATTTCTACAAGTTGCACCATCAAAATTACGTGTAACATAGGTCGTGACTGCAACTTGTGTTTACAAGGCGAGTTTAAAAGATGGCAGACGCTGGAATTAAGCCGGGATAAAGCAGGGAATAATAAATCAAGTTACCAAAGCTTTCTTCGACTTTTCTCGTTTTGATTATCGTTTACCTTCCAATTCCATTGTTAAGAAGAGAATTACGAACGCTTTTCTGTTGTTCGCCATGTTGGATTATCATTTGCAACTCGCAACATCTTTTGTGCCACGCAAGTTGCGAGAAAAAATTGACGTGTGACGTGGTCGAGTGCAACACGTAACATGGCCTTTATACCTTTATATTTTGCTCAAACGTACCCTCAAAATGCGGGAAATGCTGTATCAGAGACCCCAAATACCCCTTGGAAATGTGTCGTCACAGTAGCAAGCACTCTATATCTGCGATACATTTAGTACCTAGATGCACAAATTTTCAGAATGGGTCGCCAAATTTACTGTTAGCCTCCACTAATGAACGAAGACCAGCACGTCACTGAAAACAGCTCAGGATAATTCACGCAATCCTTGCTTGATGTTACCCTAACTAATATCTACCAGTCTCGATTTCAAAGAATTCAAAACAGTCGAACACAGTACTCCAGCTGGGTATTGATTATGGTGTATAAGATTGTTCACTTTGATAATTAATATTTATTTGAATATTAAGCAAGATTGACTTTTTTCTGTGGTCGAGTTACACTTTTGACCACCATTGTCAAAAATAAATACTGCACCCAACGCCATTTTATAGATAAATGCAAAAGCAAAAAATTCTACAGTATCTGCAATTACGTCTTCTTAGCTAAAAAGAAAAGTCGTCTTAAAGTTTCTTAAAACAGATGTACCTGTAACATTTCCTGAGCCAGATTCCACCACCTTGCTGCTAGTATTTGGCTCACTACCTTCCACAGCTGTTTCATTTAAGCGTACTTTCTCTAAAATAAAGGAAAGACAATATGGGTCAGTGAAGTGCATGTGTACATTTACTAATTCTAAAGGCCCTGTTACACGGTGCAATTTTTCATGCAAGTTGCATGAACCATTGCACCGTGTAACATGCTGTGCAATGGTCAAAATCGTTGCGAGACAAGTTGCAACAATCGTTGCACAAAGTAGAATCAGGTTTTACCTTCTGCAATGATTGCAGTAATTTGTTTCAGTGTTCCACCGTGTAACACCCCTTCAGCAACTTGTCTCTGCCCCATGCATATATAGTGGCCTTCATCGTTACTTTCATCACGTTACTTACGATGTCTTTCCTTTCGACTTTGACGATGTTCTTCATCACTTCTTTCATCACGTTGCTTACGAGGTCACTTCTTTCGACTTTGACAATGTTCTTCATGGTGTTCTTCATCACTTCTTTCATCACGTTGCTTACGAGGTCTTTCGTTTCGACCTCGACGATGTTCTTCATGATCTTCGTCATCACTTCTTTCATCACGTTGCTTACAAGATTTTTCGTTTCGACTACGACGATGTTCTCCATGATCTTCTTCATCACTTCCTTCATCACGTTGCTTACGAGGTCTTACGTTTCGACTTCGACGATGTTCTTCATGATCTTCGTCATCACTTCTTTCATCACGTTGCTTACGAGATCTTTCGTTTCAACTTCTTTCTTTTTTTTTTTAAATATATTTGTCACTAATTAAAAGTGACAGGAGAAAGAAACAGGGCATAATGCCCCAATTGACATCCGACTCCTCACATATTAACTATAGATAAAATAAAATATGTTATGTACACTGTTACATTATAAAATATATAAAAGAAAAGAAAAACTACTGTATTATCTTCCGTCCGGAAGGACATAGTCAGTTTCAAACTTTTTAGTATAAACTTTTTGTAAACCATTTTTAAAAAGATTAATATTCAAGAGACTTTTGCAGTCTTTAGGAAGTCTATTCCATAATGCAGTCACCCTGAAAAAGTACGAATTCTTCAAATAGTCTTGCTTAGCGAACTTAATTTCGTAATTCTTGAGATCGAAGTTCCGGGTTTTATAACGCTGTTTTTGCGAAGTTGGCTGAAAGTACCTGGAGTGATTTATGTCTGATGAACCGATTCTTACTTTGAATAGAAGTATTAGGTCGGCCTGCTCTCTTCTGTACTCGAGCGGCAGCATAGACAAACGCATCAGGCGTTCCTTGTAACTAGTCTCTTTGGGATATCCAAGTATAAATTTCGTTGCTCTCCGCTGGACATTTTCTATTTGCACTTTTGATTTGATTGTATATGGTGACCATAACTCACTACCGTACTCTAACTGTGGTCTGACTATAGAACAGTAGAGAAGTTTTCTTGTTTGTGAATCGACAATATCTTTACATAATCTACGAATTAGTCCCAGTTTTCTATTTGCCTTGAGTGTAATTTCATATGCCTTGTCCACGTGAGCCACGTGAGGTTATTTGTCACAGTTATTCCTAGATCGGAGACATGGGTAGCTATTTCAAGGGCAGTGGAATTCATTTCGTAGGATCGTTCAACTTTTGTAATTTTCCTGGATATATTTAATACCCTACATTTAGACATGTTGAATTTCATATTCCAGTCGTTACACCAAAGGCTTAGGCTTGTCAGGTCACGTTGTAGGTTTTCAGAGTCTTTCAGATGTTGTATGGTTTTGTAAAGTTTGGAATCATCAGCAAATAATGCCATAGTTGAATTATATTGGATATAATCTGACATGTCATCTATATAAACGAGAAAAAGAAGAGGCCCCAGTATTGATCCCTGGGGCACTCCAGACGTCACTACCAACCAATCAGAGTACTCTCCATTGATGACCACTCGTTGTTTTCTACCTGTTAGGTAACTTATAAACCAGTCATTCAATGTGTCTTTTATCCCAATCGTTTTCAGTTTCTGAACTAGTTGATCGTGGAAAACTTTATCGAAAACTTTAGTGAGGTCTAGAAAGATGGAACTTCGACGATGTTCTCCATGATCTTCATCATCACTTCTTTCATCACGTTGCTTACAAGATTTTCGTTTCGACTACGACGATGTTCTCCATGATCTTCGTCATCATTTCTTTCTCCACGTTGCTCACGAGATCTTTCGTTTCGACTTCAACGATGTTCTCTGTGATCTTCGTCATCACTTCTTTCATCACGTCGCTCACGAGGTCTTTCGTTTCGACTTCGACGATGTTCTTCACCATGTTCTTCATCACTACTTTCATAACGTTGCTTACGAGATCTTTCGTTTCGACTTCGAAGATGTTCTCCACGTTCTTCATGATTTCTTTCATCACGTTGCTTACGAGATCTTTCGTTTCGACTTCGACGATGTTCTCCATGATCTTCGTCATCATTTCTTTCTCCACGTTGCTTACGAGGTCTTTCGTTTCGACTTCAACGATGTTCTCTGTGATCTTCGTCATCACTTCTTTCATCACGTTGCTTACGAGATCTTTCGTTTCGACTTCGATGATGTTCTCCATGATCTTCGTCATCATTTCTTTCATCACGTTGTTTACGAGATCTGTCGTTTCGACTTTGACGATGTTCTCCATGATGTTTTTCATCATTTCTTTCATCACGTTGCTTACGAGGTCTTTCGTTCCGACTTCGACGATTATCTTCACACTGTTCTTCTTCACTTCTTTCATCACGTTGCTTACGAGGTCTTTTCTTACAACTTCGACGATGTTCTCCGTGATCTTCTTCATCATTTCTTTCTTCACGTAGCTTACGAGATATTTTGGATCGACTTCGACAATGTTCTTCACGATGTTCTTCATCACTACTTTCATCACGTTGCTTACGAAGGTCTTTCGTTTCGACTTCGACGATGTTCTTCACGATGTTCTTCACGATGTTCTTCATCACTTTTTTCATCACGTTGCTTAGGAGGTCTTTTCTTACAACCTCGACGATGTTCTTCACGATGTTCTTCATCACTACTTTCATCACGTTGCTTACGAGGTCTTTCGTTTCGACTTCGACGATGTTCTTCACGATGTTCTTCATCACTTTTTTCATCACGTTGCTTACGAGGTCTTTCCTTTCGACTTCGACAATGTTCTTCATCATTTCTTTCTTCACGTTGCTTACGAGATCTTTCGTTTCGACTTCGACGATGTTCTCCATGATCTTCTTCATCACTTCTTTCATCACGTTGCTTACGAGATCTTTCGTTTCGACTTCGATGATGTTCTCCATGATCTTCGTCATCATTTCTTTCATCACGTTGTTTACAAGATATCTCCTTTCGACTTTGACGATGTTCTCCATGATGTTCTTCATCATCATTTCTTTCATCATGTTGCTTACGAGGTCTTTCGTTCCAATTTCGACGATGATCTTCACACTGTTCTTCTTCACTTCTTTCATCACGTTGCTTACGAGGTCTTTTCTTTCAACTTCGACAATGTTCTCCATGATGTTCTTCATCACTACTTTCATCACGTTGCTCACGAGATCTTTCGTTTCGATTTCGACGATGTCCTTCACGATGTTCTCCATGATCTTCGTCATCATTTTTTTCTCCACGTTGCTTATGAGATCTTTCGTTTCGACTACGACAATGTTCTTCATGATCTTCGTCATCACTTCTTTCATCAGGTTGCTGAAGAGATCTTCCGTTTCGACTACGACGATGTTCTCCATGATCTTTGTCATCACTTCTTTCATCACGTTGCTTACGAGATTTTTCGTTTCTACTTCAACGATGTTCTCTGTGATGTTCGTCATCATTTCTTTCATCACGTTGTTTACGAGATCTGTCGTTTCGACTTGGACGATGTTCTCCATGATGTTTTTCATCATTTCTTTCATCACGTTGCTTACGAGGTCTTTCGTTCCGACTTCGACGATTATCTTCACACTGTTCTTTCACTTCTTTCATCACGTTGCTTACGAGGTCTTTTCTTACAACTTCGACGATGTTCTCCATGATCTTCTTCATCATTTCTTTCTTCACGTAGCTTACGAGATCTTTCGTTTCGATTTTGACGATCTTCTCCATGATCTTCTTCATCATTTCTTTCATCACGTTGCTTACGAGATATTTCGGATCGACTTCGACAATGTTCTTCACGATGTTCTTCTTCACTACTTTCATCACGTTGCTTACGAGGTCTTTCGTTTCGACTTCGACAATGTTCTTCATGATGTTCTTCATCACTACTTTCATCACGTTGCTTACGAGGTCTTTCCTTTCGACTTCGGCAATGTTCTTCATCATTTCTGTCTTCACGTTGCTCATGAGATCTTTCGTTTCGACTTCGACGATGTTCTCCATGATCTTCTTCATAATTTCTTTCATCACGTTGCCTACGAGATCTTTCGTTTCGACTTCGACGATGTTCTTCATGATGTTCTTCATCATTTCTTTCATCACGTTGCTTACGAGATCTTTCGTTTCGACTACGACGATGTTCTCCATGATCTTCTTCATCATTTCTTTCATCATGTTGCTTACGAGGTCTTTCGTTCCAACTTCGACGATGATCTTCAAACTGTTCTTCTTCACTTCTTTCATCACGTTGCTTACGAGGTCTTTTCTTACAACTTCGACGATGTTCTCCATGATCTTCTACATCATTTCTTTCTTCACGTTGCTTAGGAGATCTTTCGTTTCGATTTCGACGATGTTCTTCACGATGTTCTCCAGGATCTTCTTCATCACTTCTTTCATCATCTCGCTCACGAGGTCTTTCGTTTCGATTTCGACGATGCTCTGTACGATGTTCTTCATCATTTCTTTCTCCACGTTGCTTACGAGATCTTTTGTTTCGATTTCGACGATCTTCTCCATGATCTTCTTCATCATTTCTTTCATCATGTTGCTTACGAGATATTTCGGATCGACTTCGACAATGTTCTTCACGATGTTCTTCATCACTTTTTTCATCACGTTGCTTACGAGGTCTTTCGTTTCGACTTCGACAATGTTCTTCATCATTTCTTTCTTCACGTTGCTCATGAGATCTTTCGTTTCGACTTCGACGATGTTCTCCATAATCTTCTTCATAATTTCTTTCATCACGTTGCCTACGAGATGTTTCGTTTCGACTTCGACAATGTTCTTCATGATCTTCGTCATCACTTCTTTCGTCACGTTGCTTACGAGATCTTTCGTTTCGACTTCGACGATGTTCTCCATGATCTTCTTCATCACTTCTTTCATCACGTTGCTTACGAGATCTTTCGTTTCGACTTCGATGATGTTCTCCATGATCTTCGTCATAATTTCTTTCATCACGTTGCTTACGAGATATTTCGGATTGACTTCGACAATGTTCTTCACGATGTTCTTCATCATCATCATTCTCTTCATCATCATTCTCTTCGTTTCGACTTCCACGATGTTCTCCATAATCTTCTTCATAATTTCTTTCATCACGTTGCCTACGAGATGTTTCGTTTCG